>OOIL02004368.1:622400-705037 GCA_900332095.2 Cuscuta campestris | reverse complement strand
GGTTGGATCCTCATCCGCCGCCCTGGTTGGATCCTCCTCCGCCGGTGCGATCTAGTCCTCGGCAGTATAGATCTCTTCCTCCGCCGGCGCGATCTAGTTGGCGGCGGTAAAACTCCTCTCGATCTCCCCCTCCGCCGCCGCGGCGAGGACCTTGATTCCACCGGCGATTATTCCCTGGAAATCCGTGATTGAAATCCATTGCTGGAGAATGATTGGTAGGGTTTAGGTTGGGGACAATGGATCGGTCGGGGAGAATGGATCGGTTGGGGACACCTTCACCTCCTTATATAGACCAAGGGGTAACAGGAATGTAAGAACTGAGAAAAGAGGAGAGGAGAGGAGGGTTTTTGCCATAGTATGACTACCGACTTAGATGTTTTGTATCAAGAAATGGGGAGCAGGCGATTGATCGTGGATGAACTACAGAAATCCGACTGAGGGAAAGAATGAGGCAGCAGGTACCGGATTTATATTTTGAGGAGAACGCCGTACCCCCAACCAGTCTACCCATTTATCCCCTCTCTCCACCACTCATTTTTACCTCAGTTTATTTATTTAATTTTTTTAAAATTACTTGTCCATTTTTGTGGTAACGGAGGAAGTGGGGACAAATAGGATACACATTTGGTGTACCCCTAGCATTTTTCAAACAATAAAGAAAAATGTTAGGGGTACACCCCATTTGTCCCTCACCCCCTCCATTACCACATAAATGAGCAAGAATTTTAAAAAGATTTAAATAAATAAAAAATAGATAAAAATGTGTGGTGGAAAAAGGGATGGGGGACAACCAATTTGGTGTACCCCCTAGCATTGCTCAACAATAACTATTCCACTCCCACCTAATTCACACCCAATTTGGATTGACCCCAATTCTGTTAAACCCGGTATCGAATAGTCACAAAATTGATTTGACCCTATATTGATCTAGCTCACAACAAATTAAACTCAAAGCCACTCAAATCTATTAGCTCATGTCTTTCTAATAAAACATACTTTAAATTATTAGGTTAAACTGATTTCATGTACAAATCTTTTACTCTATATATACGATCACTTAAACTAACATGATTGTCTATTTTTATATAGAGTATGATGGGTATATCCCTATACCCGGCCCAGACAACCGAAAGGGACAGGTCAAAATATGACCGGTCACTTTCATCAATCACCAAATGATGTTAACTCCTCGATTGAGACGGGTCAAAAGTTGACCGGTCACTTTCCTTAAAAAAGTGACCGGTCACATTTTGGGCGATAGCCAATTCGTCACTTAATGTTACGAAGGACATTCTAGAAGACCAAAGAGGCGGGTTGAGTGCATGAAATGACCGGGTAACCTTTCAGAGAAGGTGACCGGTCATATCACTTTACTTGGCTAACATTGGTCCAGTCTCTTAGGCATGGTGAACCACGTCAGAAGTCAAGAGGACACCCTGCCGCTCATCCCTCACGAGGCACACAGTGAAAGGGATGTTTGTCATTTTGCAGGGTTGATTGGATTGAGAATATCCATTTTAGTCTTTGATTGAACAGTGCTTTTTGGTTGTATTAGTAACAAGTCCATGATTGTACAGTGCTTCCATTATCTACAGTGCCCTTCCCACGAGCTTCCTATTTTGTCCATGGATGAACAGGAGAAGATCACAAATCCTCCTCTATAAATATGATGATATTTGATAGAGGAGGGAATGGATTCTTTCTCTCACTAAAAAACTAGTACACTCTTGAGACAGAGTAAGAAATATATTTCGGACTGAGGAGATTTACCCGGTCTAGGTCATACTTTGTGTTCTTGTTGTGTGTTTTATATTACGGGTCAAGTGTCCAGATCAAACCCGGTCAACCCACCCATCTATATTTACACCATCAGAGTACACAATTTATAGTGACATCGTAACACATATTGATTGTATATACAACCCCCTTTATACAAGGCTAATATTAGCAACTATAATATCAACGAATCTCATCTGAAACAGGTATAAATCCAAACCGGTATCTAATCGTCGAATCGAAACTTTTTTAGTGTAAATAAAAAAAGCAAATGAATAAAAATTTGTTGTCAAAAATATATCCCTTGTTTTATTTAGAGACAAAACTAATCAAAAAATTACTTCAAATGTATCCTCAATTTTCTGGTAATAACTCACATTTCTTACATTATCTAAAATATACTCTAGGGTACCCTCGATTTTATGATAAGAATCGTTGGGTTATGGAACCCGGGGCCTAGGTAACTAGGCGGAAGAGTATCGAATTGAGTCGAGAGTGCAGAAAATATGGGGTCAAGTAAACTGAGAGTAATATTGTGCTAGTTATAGTATAACTCAGAACGTAAGTCCCAACGTGTGGTGCGTGTGTAGAATGAGCTCCCCTCCTTCTCCCTCTTCCAAGAAGAGGGGTATATATAATGGGAGAGTGAAGGCTAGGGTTTACATACAAAGACCAATGGGTCGGCCCAACAGGCTAGGCTGCCCTAAATAAGTACGGAGTAATTGATAAACGACTAATGGGCCGATCGCACAAACTGGACCACCCCAATTAATATTATACAAAGGCCGGATACCCCCTGTCCACGGTATCCATCAAGAACTATCATGCCCCACATTGTTCGAAATATACTCCAGCATTCTTAAATTTTATGATATTATTTGATTTGATTTGTGTGATCTTGTTTGATTTGTCTTAACATATAAATTATTAATATATAATTTCTATAATTTTTTAATATATAAATTACAAGATAAAATGGATTAAAGAAGTGTATTGAATGGTGTGTAAAAATGAAAATGGACAAATACTTTAGGACGGTGGTAGCATCTTTTATCTTGCAAGTTTTTATATATTTTACTTTATTTTTTTAAAAAACTTTTTTATGGAGTATGAAAATTCATTACAATTAAAGTTTAATTTATTTTTAAACAATCATTCGTGCATTTCTAATAGATTTGAAAAATTCATTATCGATAATGCCTAAACACATGCACCAATACACAGAGTACGTGTTAACCATTAAATAACAATTAATTTTATCAAATTCTTTATAAAATCCTTCCCTTTCTAACACAAAATAATCATTATTAATATTAAAGATTAATAAAACCTTCAATTTTTATAACATAATTTCGATAAAATAATGTGGTCATGTCAGATATTGTTTTGTAGAGTTTTTTATGTAGTTTTTAATATGTAAAGTTTAAGTTTTTAATCTTGCTTCAATTCTCCAATAAATTGCATTGGAAATAACTTGAGTGAAACATCGTAAACCAAAACAGACAATTTAAACTGGGACATGGGGAGTAATATAATTACAAAAACAACATTGTATATAATGTTTAAAAGTATCCATCATTAGTTTTATTTTAGTATTTTTCAAAAACATTATTGTACAAATTTTAAATGTATACATCTTTATATAAAAAATTGATATAACACATGCAAAGTATTATATAATTATTAGAAAATTACATTAAGAGCATGTTAGTAATTCAGAATATATACGAGTCCGTGCAAAACACGAGATTAACACTAGTTATTGTGTATATTTAACCATCTCTTGGTTCTACCGTTCTTCTACCACTTTCAAATAACCAATACAAATATTTATGATAATTATCTTTAACTCTTTATGACAAACATGCAGTATTTTACTTTCAAAAAATATCAACTAATTTCTTGGATATATTAACATTATAACGATACAACAAATTGCTATCTACTTAGAAAAGGCAAAAAATGATCCGATCTATTTTTGACTCGAAACTCGACCTGAAAACATTGGGTTTTGAACAAAGGTTTTGATCACTGAACCCGAAGTTGATTGAACTCAAAATTGTTGGGGTATCCCTCCTACATGGAGGAAGAAGTTCCTAAACAATACATTTAGTGTTAAAAATGTAATTTGTTTAGAGGTGGAGTAATATAATAATAATAATATTTATTATTATTATTGTTATAAAGAAAGGAAAAGAAAGTGTGGTGATGGGGCTACACTTACCTATTATTGGGCTACCACTTTTTTGAAAGGAAATTGCCTTTCTTTGTTTTGGCTGGTCACGGGCAGAAAGGAAGCTGCACAGCAGCAGCAAAACAGAGAATAAATGGGGTGAGAGCCGAGAGAAGGAAGAAGAGAGAAAAAGAGAGGTGCAGCCTGGTTTTGTGCTCCGATCAACGACCAAACGCGCTCCGATCGGGATGAAATTTTAGTATGTTGTTCCTCGCATCCTCTTCTTCATATCCAACGGTGGGATTGTTGTTTTGACCTCTCGATGTCGGTAAAATCGCCTCTATTTACTGCTGCGTTTTTATTGGAGATTTCTCACTTTTGAGTGAAGATTATTGTTGTTTGGTGTTCCAAGTTGTTACTTGATGATTGTGTATACCTGTAATTGATTTAGAGAGGATTCTTGGTGTACCCACTGATTTTCTTGCTGATTAGTGGAAGGCTTCGTGGTTTTTTCCCCGATTTGGGGTTTCCACGTTAAATCTTGGTGTTCGTTTATCGTTTGATTGATTGCTTGTTGTCGTGTTTGCTATTCTTGATCAGTCATATGATTTTGCCCATTTTGACAACACAAAGACGGGAAAATTATTAATTGCTTCCGCTAGAAAATTGAGGTGATTTTCCCAACAAAAATGACCCGCTAAAAATGGGTCAAATCTGACCAAACCCGAAACCAACCTGACTGACCCGCTAAAGTAAGAATTTTTCAAAATCATATACTTACTACTCGTTTTTAGTGGCAATGCCCTATATGTTCAAGGCCAATTAAAAAATTAACACAAAAGGTATTCAAATCAGACATCAGCTTGGTCGAGAATTAAGGCTAACCTGCTTCAATCTTGCAGAAGTATGGTGCTGTTCTGCTGAAACCTCCAAACTGTGTGTGTCATGTAGAAGAAAATCTTGAACTAAACACACAAGATGAATTAATTGAATTACATTTGGAACTTTTTAAGCATTCAAATACGAACTATTTGAGCATCATTCAAATTAGGTCATGAGTTTTTACCTATAGGGAGACAAGAAAGGAGTAGGACTGAAACAAATGCGTGGAAGAAGAAATGGAGGGAGAGCTTAGGAACCTGAGAAAATGCCATGAACAGCACAGAAACTCCGAAAATTTGAGTCGACGAAAGGGTAGCGCAGCTCCAGAGATTCTAGAGGTGCCATCGGCGTCTTGAAAACTGCCGGCGGTGGCCTGCGGAAACTCACTCCCCGATCTAAAACCGCTAAAAGTTTGATACCGTTTTTGGCCCCTAAAGTGTTCTCAGGCTTTGAAGGGGAGCCAGCGTGCCAAGTTTATTAGGGAGTATTTATTCTTTATTCAAAATAGATGGGATCAGGTGAAGATAATATCATCTAAATGGTATATAGGCTTAGTTTCGTTTCTCGGTGGGTTTGATTTTTAAAAGCTTGTAATCGAAACTTGACCAATAAACGTGACATATAATTGGATGAGTAGTTGAAACTTACAGTGAAAATCTGGTTACTTTGATTGTCGATTTAAGATTTCCAGTCGATTTGGTAAAATGTTCAGTCCTAACTCAAGTTTCAAGAGCCTGAAATACCGGCCTACCTAGAAGGTAGTTTGAACTTCATGCTACACAAAGTCATCATTCATCATCTTTCATTGTCATTGTCGTCAAAAGTTGGATTTACTCGACATAATTTTCTAGGGATGAACATGGTACGGTATGGTATGGTATTTAGCTCGTATCGATACCGTACCAAATATTTCGGTTCCGTATGGAATTTTACCCAGTACCGATCCCGATCCCAAAATATCGGTTCGGTATCCGTTTCGGTACAAATCGGGATAAATATACATAACTACTTTGCACGTTAAAATTTAACATTGCCTCATTACTTTTGAAAATTAAAAAGTGAATTTAAATAAAAAAAACATGAAAAATTAAAAAAAAAATGAATATTTAAATGCAAGAGATGCGTATCAAGACTTAGTTTATATTTCACAAACTAAAAAAATGAACGACAATAAATGAGTATTTCAAATCTTTGTGAATACTTTTATGTTCATACACAAAAGTTAAAACTTAAATAATTGTATAATTTACACATAATAGAATTTGAACTAATTTTTTTTTAAAAAAAATTACACAGAGTATTATTTAGTAAATGAATATAAAAATATTCCTCCGGGATATTATTTTTTATAATATTTTAGTATATATGTTCGGTTCGGGATTTTCAGTATGAGAAGTCCCCTCGTACCATTCCCAAATACCGTACCGACCATTCGGTTCGGTATGGTTCGGTTCCTTCTCGGTATTTTTTCAGTTTGGTATTTTTCGGCTCGGTATTCTCAGTTTTTTCGAGAAATTTTGGTATCGGTTCGGTACTTGCTCACCCCTATAATTTTCTATTAACCAACTAAGTTGCGACTTCAAATTTATTTAAATTATAAGTAATTTTAAGCTAAATTTTTTCATATATAGTGATTTTAGCATAGCATACTTGTGTAATTATGTTAGAGTATTTTTGGTATTTACGGCACAAATCGTGATTATGTTAAAGTATAATGTGTATTATTAAGATTATATTGACACTCATTTTAGGTGTCATAACATGTCACGTGTCTAATTGAAACTTTTTCGATACTTCATTCTAAAAATTAATAGTTCCTACGACATTGGTAAATTTTCATCCCGGTCCGACTCAAAATCACCCCTATTAAATTTATAATTGGTGTCAATCATCATGGTTTTTATGTATGATTATATTTTTGTAAAGATACAATCACATAAATAATCCTAGAAATTCTTAATTTTACAATTTTATTCTCAAGTGCAGATAATTACTCTTTTGCTCCCATATAATTTTTATATTTATAATTTCAAACGTCTAGGTTCCGTGGCTATTGGGTTCTAGTGGCCACTGAAGCCACTGCCCTTCTACGGTGCTCCGTTCATAAAATTAATTATTCTATCTCCGGTAAATCCCCCCGCCTAGTCCAGACCCCAACTCATCCCCCACCTACATCAATTGTACCCCGTAAGTATAATTTACTTTAAAGTCAAAACTTTTGAATTCAAAGTCAACTAAAATTACGGGGTACAATTGATGTGGGTAAGGGGATGAGTTAGGATCGAGTCTTGGTAGGGAAGGTTTACCGGGGGGTTAGATAGAGTAGAAATCATCAATTTTATGAGCAGAGTACCATAAGTGTCCGTAGGGGGACAATGACTTCTATAGCCACTGGAATCTAGCGGCCATGAAACCAGACCGAACTTCAAAAGTTAATATGGATACTTATTAGGTGGTTGAATAGTTGTGATTTCATTTAACATAATCGAAACTGAAATAAATATGACTCTTTATATTCTTTTAATTTCATGTTTTTTATTATAATAGTTTACACCCTAGTTTTCCCATTTCCTTTAAATTCCTTCCTTTTTTTGTTTCAGCTCTCTTAAAATTCAGATAAAAAATAATATTTGTGAGTGCTTGATAGTTTCCATAGATTCTATTGCACCAACGCCCCTATGGTTTAGTAAATGTGTATCATTACCCTCTATGGCTTAAAAACTTATGTTGTTGTTCCATGTGGTTTTAAAATTCTTATGCGGATGCCCCTCTTAACTAAAATACTCTTCAAATTTTAAATGAATAGCTCCGTTGCCCGGCTTGCCCCTATTATTTTGGAAATGTGCATCAGCGTCCCCTCTCTTTTTTTCTTTATTATCTTTTTCTCTCAAAGAATTTTTTTTTAAATATTATTATGCTTTTGACTTTTGAATTTTTGCATAGTAGTTATTACAGTTTATTAATTTTATGAAATACTACGTATTTATTAATATTAGTATATTATTAATTTAGCGGGCTGGCCCGGCCCGAAGCCCGTTGACTTTCGTATGGGCCGAAAGAAAGCCTATTATTCCGGCCCGAAATCCGGCCCAGCCAGTTGTTTGATCAGGTCTATTCCTCAACAATTAAGGTCTTCGTCTCAAGAGAAGGTTTGGGCTGGGGCTTCTTAATCTTGCATCTCTCTCTGTGACAGCGAATTCAAAGATGGCGTCTTAGTTGGGACACGTACGGGACGGCATGATCAGGTTTGTTTTATTCAGTCAAATCCGATATCGTCGAGAACCAAAACCTAAATTCTTCGTTGAAAGAAGCAGCAGCCCCAATCTCCGCCGTAGCTCCAGGTACCTCCTCCGCCGCATCAGTCGTGTTCCAAGTGCATTATATCCTGAGATTAAGCTTGGCAGGAGGAAATCCATTGACAGAGTTCCTGCAGGAGAAGGATTGGCAGCCGTTAAGGGAGTCATCATCCCTTGAGCTTCCTTGGTCTACACACGAGGGGGGATTAATCATAGATATGCATGATGATACTAATCTGCAAATATCTCAAGCCCTTACACTCCTTAGGGTTCCGAAATTCCTTCATCAGTGGATCGTAGACATACTCCGCAAGGGACCTGCTGCCATCTCACCCCTCCCTGGCTTAGCTCCGAAGATTGTGGTGCATCTTTTCGAGGTTACTCAAATCACACTTCCTTTTATTAACGAAGAAGGAAAAGCAATCTACCCAGAGTACATAGATGATGAAATGTATGACCATGTCAACTATCCTCCTCCTCGAACAGAAGAAGAAGAAATTGCTCAGGCAAATTTTAATGATTATAACAAGAAATGTACTGTGGGCGCAGGAGACATTAGTGAAGAGGATGAGGATGCTTCAATACGAGATTGGTTTTTGAAATTAACTCAAGCTATTGACATAATTGCTTGGCAGCAAGTTAAGGTAGAGGTGGCAAAAGAGGCAAAGCAGGCGAAGGAGGAAGATGAAGCAAAGGAGGAAGAGGAAGAAAATGTTGAAAAGGAGGAAAAAGAGGAAGAAAAGGTGGAAAAGGAGGGAGAGGAAGAAAAGGAGGCAAAGGAGGAAGATGTAATAAAGGAGGCAAAGGAGGAAAAAGAGGGAGAGGAAGAAAAGGAGGAAGGGCAAAAAGAGTGGTCAAAGGAGGATGCAAAGGAGGAGGAAGAGGTGTTGACTTGCCCCATCTGCATGGAAATAATAGTAGAAGCAGACAGGACATGGAGGCTTATGCCTTGCTGCACTCAAGTATTCCACTGTGATTGCATCTCAACGTGGACCAAACGTGCCAAGAAGTGCCCCTGGTGCCGTTCCTCCTTGCCCCTCGTGCTTCAGTCCGCAAAGGGCTTTATGCATCGATCAAGTTCAGATGATATGTATTGTCCAAGTTCTCCCAGGGTTCATGATCTATTAATGGTACTATGGCATGCTTTATCTGAAAAAGTTTGGTGGATCAACTGGTCCGGGCATGATGTTGGTTGCAAGAGTGGTTGTCTCATGGACATGATACGAGCTTAGCAATTAGCATCAATTTGATTCATTAAATTGGAGGATTTTATTTATAGTAGCTTGTTAATTTAGTTATAGTGAGTAGTAAACATCACTCACTAGTATAAGACACTGTCCAAGAAGAATCTGTTTGTTAATGTGCTATCATGAAGACCCTTTTTTTGTGTACATTTTTTTTTGTTTGTATAAGAACCGCCCACTCCATTTTCTTCTATTTTCTGAAAGAGGTTGCTAATTTAGATGAAGGGTACCGAAGGCTCATGTTTTTGGTTGCTAATTTGGATATTCTTATTCGGTTTTAGTCTAATTTATTTGTTTGTATAATGACCACCCACTCCTTTTTACCCTTCATCTTTTTTAAAACAGTACTAGATTTTGCGGCATGCGGACTCATTCTCATGATCTTACTTAACTTCGCTTAGTTTCATGTTCATGTATGTTGGAGCTTTGATTTTTTTTGATTTCAAATTTTCATGCTTGTTTTTTGAGAAAATAAAAATTTCGCAAAACTAATGTAGAGTATCAATTTTGAATTAGTTCATCAAAGAAATCAGTCATGTAATTCATGAAATTTTTTACTGAGTTTTGGTTGAAGCCCCTGTTTAATTTATTAAGCATGATTGCTTAGAGTTCATATACTTTCTTTACTTTCCAAAAAAAGTATACTAGGGTATGCTCTTCTTTCAGCTCATTTGGCATTAAAACATGCATTTAAATTTAAGCCCTTTTTGGTATTAATCATATTATATTCTGCTTGCTTTGATTTTTTTTAATAGTTAAGACAGGTTCCTAGTTCATATCCTAACCGTGTAAGAAAAACTGAAACAAGTGTCGAGCCTTTGAAGCACTGGGGCAATGTTGTTTTTGTTGTAGCTAACAACAATAATGACAAACTCAAGCACATTGATTCCCAACTTTCAAGCTTTGTAAGTTCACATTAATTCCTCTAATTTTCTCTTAGTTTGTCTTTCGTATACAAAGTATGTTCATTTTTAAAGTCGATATAATTTGATGTTTTTAGAGAGACTTCTAAGTCACACTCACATCTTGATACTAATTGCCTCTTCTCCATCAATGGAGCCACCCAATGTAATTTTAGTTTTGTTTTGGAGAATTATGTTACTTAGTTATCGGTGAGGTTCTAATGACACCGGAGTACGGTGACACTCCGGTTCCACTGTCATTTTGGGGCACTTTCGGTACTCCGTTTGCAAAATTGATGGTTCCTACTCCCTAAACACCCCCCCTAAACCCTCTACCCCCCTGCCCCCCTATGCACCCCTCCAAATGACAGTGGCACCGGATTGTGTCACCGTACTCCAGTTTCACTAGAAACTCACCGCTAAATGGAGTGAAATCCGTTGACACTGGATTCCAGTGTCAACGGAACCCCACCATTTAGTTATTTACTTAAGTTTCTATATCTTGGGAACATCATCTCTATTTTCAAGTAGGGTGAGGTTTGCATACACACTTCTCTGTCTTGGAGTACTCTTGGAAACAGTACTTAAGTTTCTCTATGAACCACCATATTCCATAGATGTCGGATATTGTCTCTTTTACCTCATAAAACCGTATGATGTGAGGATGCACAAATAAACAACCTTAGATTTTTTGTTTGCCTTCTAACTATACGGTGAAGAACATACCAATATTAAGGAAGATGTCAATTAAAAACAGCCTTAATGTCTACAAATAAAGATCTAAAATGCAAAATGACCATTGAATCAGGAAGCAATGTGAAAGGAAGCATGTTTCAGTGTAAGTGAATAATGCCATTGGGGAGAGTGCTGCTTTGAGCCAGATCTAATTTGAGAAGCACACTGGCAGAGAGTTGGATGAGCATAAAGCAGAGCACCAAATTCCTGAACCACATTTGAATAGGGTCATACTTTGGTTGTTTAGAATGATAAAAAGAAAGCGAGAAACTACAAAAGAAAGAAGTACTCCGTGTATCAGTACCTTTTTCTTCCATTCACATTTTTTACAGTATCTCTTGTGATTAGGAATCTTGTAAGGAACTTTATGCCTGGTCAATGCATGTTCAACTACTTTCAATTTACAAAAGGATTCAATGCCAAGAGTTTTGCCAAGTTATTGTTCTTCAAAAAGAGCCTGAGTCCACATTAGCATACGCTGGGGCGTATGATCCATCCATTCTCCTATAAGCAAATGTAATGTACGATCTAACTTCGAATAGGTGGAACTATAATTAACATTAAAAATGCCTCCAAATAGAAAGGAGTTCAAATAGCATTCTTAGAATGCATGGCTGCAACACTGCTTTCTGTTTTTATAAGATCCTTTTGTAACCATAACTATCCCAAAAGAAGCATACTTTCTCTCACATATTTTCTACACGCTGCTATGATGACTTTTCCATTTCTTTTTCTAGGATTTCTGTCGTTTTTATTTAAATGTTTCAAAGTCTAGTACTTTTTATAGAATAGGAACCAATGAATAGGTACTGGAGATGCTGGTCATTATCTCTTTACGTCATGTGTAACTTTCTGGAAAGTGGAATGTCATTGAATCATCTTCCCCATTTTGTGTTTACAGGCAAGCCATTGAAGGACACGATTCCTTACATCCAATGTTTAATTACATTTATAAAAATCGTCAGTTTGGAGAAATCAGGTTCATTGTACATGAAAACTTCTCTTCTTTTGCATAAAGCTCTTACCACCATTTTAAAGAGTTTTTCTGGTTATTTTTTTCTTGATGGACTGAAAAGCTTTGGACGTTGTTCTTGAAGGTTACTAATCATATTTTTATATTATTCACAGCATAATTAATCTCCTTAGGGATTACTGATCCCTGTTATTCCACCACAAAAATGAATCATCATATCGTGTGTAGGATTCCCTCTGTCAAGTTCATCTTTATCACCTGTTAGAATGCTCTTTCCACATTTCATTCCTCCAAAATTTTGGGATAGTCATATAAAAAGAGGTTCATTAATCTGACGTAAGCACCTATTGCTTGGTTCCGGTTCTAGAAAAATACTGTAGTTTAAAACAAACACATACAAAGGACAGAAATCATGGAAAAGGCCTCAAACCAGCATGTAGGAAATAATATATTGAAAGAATGCTATAACCACCAGTGACTGTTATGTCCTCTTATCTCAGTAAATTTTCCCCCACTTGGAAGTTGCGGCATCTGAATTCCAAGTCTTGGGTGGCGAATGCAGGTATATTGCTTATTAGCCCTTAAAACTCTATATGGTCTAAAGATTATGCAGTGTAATTAAGTTTGATGAATGAACATCTAGAACTGAAAAGAAAAAAAATCACATTATTACTCATAGAATTGTGCGATTCTACTCAATTACTCTCAAATTCAATAAATGACACCATTGTTTCCCAAATTTTACATGTTTAGATCGTGAATTGAAACTCATTTGGTAGATCCTAAATAATCTACAAATTAATGGTTTTATATTTTATTAATGTAATCAAGCAATGCTCTTAAGAAATTATGCTGCTACAATTCATGCTACTAATCCAGGTAGTGTCTTTAAAATGGGCACATCTCAATCATCTAATGGCGGTGTAAGGTTTGATTGCTTGTTTTATATGTTGGCCACATGCAAGGATGGGTTCTTAGCTTGTTGTGGGCCATTGATAGGTTTAGATGAGGCTTTCTTGAAGACCAGATATTAGGGGCAAATGTTGTTTGCAATAGGTAGAGATGGAAATGAAAATCTGTTTCCTATTGCTATAGCTTTTGTACGTAGTGAAAACGGAGAGACTTGGAGTTGGTTATTTCAAGAATTGCATGATCAAATTGGGTTTGTGCTTCACAGATACTGCTTGTGCTATGTATGCCAATTTTAGGTAAATATTCCCTAGTTTGGAGATAAAAATTCTGTTTAGGAAGCTAGCTACATCTGGAAAGAAAAAAGCATTCAATAGATACCTGAATGGGATGAAACAGCTGGACCCAAAGGTTGGGAATGGACAAACTGCTGCTGAATCCATGCTTAGTGAACTCAAGAAATGTTGGTCAGATACCATGCTAAGTGCGGCATAAAAGTTAACAGTGCTTGTGAGTCGTTTAATAATTACATGCTTGAAGCGTGAGACAAACCTCCTATTACGTGTCTCGAAGAGTTTATGACAAAGATGTGCAAACAGATTGCAAATCAAGAGGATGGGTATGGAAGTGAATGAAGATTCTGTTCTGCTATCTTGTGAAGAACTGCTGCTGATGCTACCCAAGCTGTGAATGGATGGATAGCCAGGTGGAGCTGTTGCCCAAAATACGAGGTTTATGGCCCTATGTCACGGGTTTGGTGGATCTTGGCAAGAAACTGAAGAAAGTGTGCACGTGTTCCATGTTCCAGCTACAAGCATACCCATGCAGACCTGCTATGGCAGTCATATGCACATATGGGAAAAATTTAGAGGATATATTACATTGTCAATTCCTATTCAAAAGCTGGTGTACTTAGCGTGTTATAACCAAGACGTGCGTGCAGTGCGTGGGAAACATGACTACGTTAGTGGCAGTGGGTACATTTAGCTACACGTTTTAAAGGCACTTTGGCAAATCCAACACTCCAAGCGTTGGAATGCAATTTAAAGTATGGACTGCTTGTTTTGTTTTAGTACTCTGTTAAACTGAAATTTGTCGATTTAGCTATATTGTTAAGGTATTTTAAGCTGCATAATATGGTATACCTATTGATTATGGCCAAGTTTGCTTTGACTAGCCTGTATCCCTTGTATCCCTGATTGTTCACAAGAATGTCTATTGCGAATGAACATGTTTTTATTTATAAACTGTTTTTATTAATAATCAAAGGGTGTTGCAATACAAATAATCAAGTGTCTTGCAATATGACCAAAAACTCAAATTGTAAAGGATCTTTTGTGTTTTCCTGCTCGATGAAATATCATTTGGCTCCGTTGAGGAATCTGATTTCGCCGTTTCGTATGTATCCGGAAGAAGCCATCATTGTTCATTTCTTTATCAAAGAACAAGAATACAGTGGTTCCCTTGACATTGAAACATGTCATGGGATGCCATTGGCCCACCATAGTCCTGATTCGAACTTGCCCCCCAACACTAATTTTGGAGAGTGCAATTGGAAGGGGTGAGAGGTAGTAGGGGTGAACATGATACAGTATAATAAGGTATTTACCTCGTCCCGATATTGTATCAAATATTTGTGTTTGGTATGAGATTTTATGTCATAGCGATCCTAATCTCAAAGTATTGATTCAATATGGTTTAGTATCGGTTTTAGTATAAATTGGAATGTAATAAATATTTGAATACCCAGTTTACACTTTAAAATATAACAAAATCCTTTATTTTTCAAAAATCAAACGACGTTTGAATTAAGAAAGATAAAAAATTAAAAAAGAATAATTAAAGCATGAAATGTTTATGAAACTTATTTTATACAGAGTATTATAGCATTTCAAATGTTTTAAGGGTATTTCAAATGTTTTTTTAAAGCGTATTTCAAATGTTTAATTTGTAATTCATCTACACAAAATTAAAACTCAAATCAATGCATAAATACTCCGTATAATTATTTATAGCTTTATTAATAATTTCCATTTTCCATTAAATCTATATTACAATTAACCAAGGGTTCATAGTTCAAGCTTAAAACTATGGACTAAAAAGACCAAGAGTAAGATAGGAGTGTAAGATTCCATTTTAATCCTAATCCCCATCAAGTATTTCTGTGTATTGGCACCCCAAAACTAAACACTGTTGTATTTGTCTTCTGGAGCCTATCGCGAAAGTATGAAACTTGGTGTTGGTACACTAAATTGGCAAGAACCCGTCACGGAGTTTGAAACTCCACCCGATCTCCATCAGCCTGAAAACCCCATAATGATGACCAACCATGATTAATTAATAAATGAGATTGTCAGTATATTCTTCAAGCTATAATGGCTGATCAAGAAAAATACCATATTCGGATGTTTCATTACAGAAATGGTGGAAATGTGTTGTCTTGTAGAGTCACGAGAAAGCAGCAATCTGGTGTGTGGAATTCCCTTCCAACTCTCACCAAGTGCAGGTTTCATAATGCCCCCCTTTCCCGCTACCATATGATTAGTTACCTATTAAATCACGATCAACGATATCTCAAGGGTGGGAGAATTTAGTACTAATTTATTGAATATTTGTACATGAATAGAAGGCGAATGGGAGAGATTTCTTCTTACTAACCAAAACAGCAAGCTCATGTTCATCTGCTAGATGCTTCAGCAGGAATCCTGCCGAGACCATCAAACCATGTCCTGTTTTTACATCAAATAATTATGACCTTTAGGGGCTGTTTGGTTCAAAGGGAGGAGATATAGGCGAGGGAGCTCTGCAGCCCTTATCTGTTTTTTTCTCTGTTTAAAGATAGGGGAAAGATATTTGCCCCCCAATCCCTTTGCTAATATATTAATCAAACAATGGGAAGAGAAAATTTTCCATCCCCTATCTTTAAACAGACAAACATGTTTAGTTAGTTAGTGATACATTTTAGTTTAAATACAAATAGTTCCCCGAACACTGAAAAGCATAACAAAATATTTTAAAAACTTTGTTTGGAACAAAGAGGAATATGCAGAACAACACTGAAAAGCATAACAAAATCTTTTAAAAACTTCGTTAGGAACAAAGAGGAATAGCTGGAACAACTAAGACGGATAAAATAATGAAAATGCCATTTTAAATTAGAGCCAAACATGCACGAGCACTAATTAGGTCCAAATTGTATAGTAAAAGTGTGTACTATATAGTACCAAAACATAAAAGAATAGTTAGGCATACCATGTGCACCACTCCCTCCAAGAACTGGTGTGATAAGAGATGATATTGAGTCAATAACTAGCATCCTCACCTTGCAGCTTGTCTGCATGCCGAATCCAGTTCATATACAAACAAGGATAAATATGAACAGGCAAATAATGAGAAATCCAGCTGATTTACACAGACAGATAAAAATGAATACGCAAATGATGGTAAAGAAATTTAAAACCTGAGTTCTCAGGGTGTTCCTCAGCTGATGGAGCACATCGAACATTGTAAAAACATCAAACACTGAGTAACATACTATATTACTCATTGCATGTTCAAGTGTTTTTTTCACCTGCATAATAAGAGTCAGTAACATCATGACATGCACTCAGTCTGTCCCAATAAAAGACTTGTGGTTTACAACAGTGGCGTTTTTATTTTAGTCCACTATAGGTAACTATTAAAAATCAACTACATAATAAGGGATTGTAGCATCATAACATGTAATTGAGTACACTAAAGAGATGGAAACGCATATTTCACCTTATTGGTAGACTGATCCGGTGTCTGATTGACAAACTCTGCAACACGTTTGGGAGAAAAAGAATTGCCAGTGTCCACAAATATAACTTTGCCCGAACTTTTTGCAACACTTGAGGCAATCAAAAGGCATAGCTAGACCACAACATAACATCAAATCAACAAGTAATTACGGCGTTCTTATTTATGATCAATGAAACTGCAAAGATACTTTGTCGAAAGAAAAATATGTTGAAAAACTCTGGTCCTGCTACTTAGTCTTAATCTCACTTGTGTTTTACCAGACGATGATGGTCCAACCAGCTCGGTAAGATGCCCCCTTCTCAATCCACCTTTTAGAAAAGCATCAATGCTGATGGAGATAACCATATGGGCATTTAGAGTTATTTGAAATGCAATGAAACTGCAGAAGGTTAAAGATACCATTTGGATCCGGTTGAGAGAGAGTGTTCATGCTGCAACCCATTTTTCAACATTTCCATACCATTTAACCATGGCTGGTGAAGTCTGTCAATGCTTGCGAGAACCTGGGCAATGCCCTATATGTTCAAGGCCAATCAAAAAATTAACACAAAAGGTATTCTAATCAGACATCAGCTTGGTCGAGAATTAAGACTAACCTGCTTCAATCTTGCAGAAGTATGGTGCTGTTCTGCTGAAACCTCCAAACTGTGTGTGTCATGTAGAAGAAAATCTTCAACTAAACACACAAGATGAATTAATTAAATTACATTTGGAACTATTTAAACATTCAAATAAGAACCATTTGAGCATCATTCAAATTAGGTCATGCGTTTTTACGTATATGGATACAAGAAAGGAGTAGAAGTGAAACAAATGCGTGGAAGAAGAAATGGAGGGAGAGCTTAGGAACCTGAGAAAATGCCATGAACAGCACAGAAACTCCGAAAATTAGAGTCGACGAAAGGGTAGCGCAGCTCCAGAGATTTTAGAGGTGCCATCGCCGTCTTGAAAACTGCCAGCGATGGCCGGCCAAAACTCACTCCCCGACCTAAAAAAGTTTGAAACCGTTTTGGCTGTTCTCAGGCTTTGAAGGGGAGCCAGCGTGTCAAGTTTATGTTTTGGGCTGATTTATACAACAAAATAATGTTTTCTACACAATTTATTTTTTACTTATTATTTATTCTTATTGAGAGTATATCAGATCAAGTCAAGTAAACATAGCCTAAAACGTATATGGGCTAGGTTTTGTTTTTCAATGAGTTCGATTTTTAAAAGCTTGTAATGGAAACTTGACCAATTGATGCGACATAATTGAAACCGAAAGTGAAATTTTAGTTACTTCGATTATTGATTTAAGATTTTCCGGTCTGTTTGGTAAAATGTTCAGTCCTAAGACTCCTAACTCAAGAGCCTCGAATACTAGCCTACCTAAAACACAGTCGTCATACATCATCTTTTATTATCATTGACGTTAAGAGTTGGAATTACTCAACATAATTTTCTATTAACCAACTAAATTACGACTACAAATTTATTTAAATTATAAGTAATTTAAGCCAAATTTTTTCATTTAAAATCTAATGATATTAGCATAGCATACTTGTGTAATCGTGTTAGAGAGTACTACATATTTGGTAAGTATAGCACAACACTATATTAATGTATAATGTGTATTATTAAATTTATATTGACACTCATTTTAGGTGCCATAACATGTCGCCTGTCTAATTGGAACTTTTTCAATACTTCAAAAAATTAATAGTTCCTACAATATTGGTAAATCTTCATATCGATCCAACTCAAACTCACCCCTTACTTCCTTAAATTGTACCCCCAAATATTAAATTTATAATTATGATTAGATTTTTGTAAAGAAACAATCACATAAATACTCCTAGAAATTCTTAATTTTACGATATTATTCTCAAGTGTAAATAATTACTCTTTTGCTCCCAAATAATTTTTATATTTATAACCTCAAAAGGTTAATATGGATACCTAGGGGGTTGAGTTCATTTAACATATTTGGAATTGAAATAAATATGACCCTTTATATTCTTTAAATTGAGCTCGTTTCCATGGCCACTGGATTCTAATGTCCACGGAAGTCACTGACCCCTACGGAACTTCGTTTATAAAATTGATCCTACCCCCTAACCCCCTGGTAACCCCCCCCCCCTCCCGTCCGCCAAGTCCCGGCCCAAACTAATCACCCCTGCCTACATCAATTGCACCTCGTAAGCATAAAGTCAAAACTTTTGTCTTTAAAGTCAATTATACTTACGAGGTGCAATTGCCGAAGATGAGGTGATTAGTTTGGGTCAGAACTTGGGGGGGGAGGTTTCTGGGAGATATGAATCATCAATTTTATGAACGGAGCTCCGTAGGGGGCAGTGGCTCCGTGGCCACTGGAATCGAGTGCCAAGAAACCGGGCTCCTTTAAATTCCATGTTTTTTTATTAAAATAGTTTACACTCTAAATTTCCCATTTTCTTTTAATTCCTTCCTTTTTTGTTTCAACTCACTCGAAGTTCAGATAACAAATAATATTTGTGAGTGTTTGATAGTTTTCGTAGATTTTATTGTACCAATACGCCCTATGGTTTAGTAAATGTGTATCATTATTTTTATGGTTTTAAAACTTGCGTTGTTGTCCGATGCGATTTTAAAATTTTTACGTCGATGCCCCTCTTAACTAAAGTACTCTTCAAACTTTAGATGAATAGCTCCGTTGCCATCTATGATTTTGGAAATGTGCATTAACACCCTCACTCTTTTTTTCTTTATTGTCTTTTTTTCTTTTTTCTCAAAGAGAAGAAAAATGTTTTTGTTTGAAATAATGAAAATATTATTTTTCAAAACTATGCTTTTAAAAATGTTTTAAAAAATTAAAATTGTTGGTGTTTGAAATAAAAAATTTAAAATATACTTCATTTGTCTCAAATTAAATATTTTCACTTTTCCTAAAAAATGTTCTTATTTTTTAAAATATGTTGGGACCAAAAGAATACAAAGCAAAGTATTTATGTAATTATATATTCATAATATTCTTTTTGAATCGATGCATAACAAATGTTTCTTCATAACTTTATTTTCTTATTCTACAAAAATATTTTTCATACACTTTTCTTCTTCTTCAATTTCTTTTCTATTATTTTTTATTTTATTTTTATTTTAATTTTGAAAAAACTTTATGAATTAATAAACTTTAAAATCATGAAGAAAAAATGATTAAAAACTAGATTATGTGAAATACGCTTTAGCTTAAATAAAGTGAATTTTTTTATTGATTTTTATATCATGAAAATGAACTAATAATAATCTCTTTTTGACAAAATAAAATTATTTCATTTAAAACAAATGAAGTGTATGTTTAATATTTTTAATTTAATTGATTTTTTATTTCAAACCCAAAATTTTTTATCATTAAATCATTACATAGTATAAAAATTGTTTCAAAAAAGAAATATAAAACATTTATGAAAAAGGTTTGAAAAAAACATCTTCAAAAATATTGATGATGAAAAAAATAGAAGAAAATAGAAAAATAATAAAGAAAAAAAATGAGATGGAGTGTTGGTGCCTATTTCTAAAACCATAGGAGGCATCAATGTTATTTATTTAATATTTGAAGGGTATTTTAGTTTAGACATAAATTTGCGTAAGAATATTAAAAGTACAAGGGTAACGTTGTAAGTTTTGAAACAATGAAAGGTAACAATGCACATTTAACAAAATACATGGGATATTGATGGTATAAACTCACTATCTATATTATGAATTTGGATATACAGTTTTATTGCAGTACTTTTCATATGTGAACTTACAAGTTATACAAAGCTTCAGTTCTTTTATACATTTATTTTAATAATCATCATAATAATAGTTTAAATGAAAAATAGCATAAAAATGGAAGTGAATAATTTATATGCTACTCTTAGAAATAGTTGTAAAAAACTTAAAATAAGTTAGAAAATTTTGAAAAATGGAAAAAATGGCGAGAAACTGTAAAAGGTAATACCTTTTGTAAGTGTTGAAAGAAATTGAGAAGAGTGAAAATTCAGAACACAAGTTCCAACTATTTTAAGGGCTATAACATACTAGTCGTAACGCCTTGAAACCCGACTTAGTTTTTTTAATTAATTTATATAATTAATTAATTATTGAATCGGTCAATATAAAAGTTTATTTTCAAATTTGCGTATTTAATATGAGAGTTGGCCTACACTGTAGGGCTCAATGTTCTGAACCCGACCGCGCAAACGGACTAAAAATCAGACTTATTGATTCCAAGATACGACTGCCGAATAAGGTCATTGGCCTAAATTTATCCTAAATGGTTAGAAATTGTAAACATGACCCTAAAATTTATTTAAATTTATACTCCCTCTGCCCTAGTGTATTTGTCAATTATGACTTTTTTGAGTCAAACTAGATAAATTTTGAGCTTCGATTAAATAAAAACTGTAATGTACTTTACTAGTAATATATAAATGATTTTATTAGATTTATCATATTAAGATTTTTTAAAATAATATTTTATTATACAAGTACTAATTTACAATATAAATTAAGATTAATTAAAATTTAAAACTAGTATCACACCCGTGCGTTGCACGGGTCATTTTTATGTCATTAAATTCAGATCATTTTTCAATGATAAAAATGAGATGCAATAGAATATAGAGATTATATTATTTTAAGGTACAAAACATCAGTGCTTTACAAATTTCGAAAGACTTCTTTATATACTACTCTCTCCGTCCCTGAAAACTTTTCTCCTTTCTTTTTTCATCCTTACAAATTTCGAAAAACTTCTTTATTAAAAAGACACTTTCATCCCTTATTTTTTCATACCCTACCTATCACATCATACATTTTTACTAATAATCTATCCATCAAATCATCTTTTTACCCATCACATCAAAGGACATTTTTGGAAATTCAATACCAAAATACACTCCTATTAAATCTTTCTTCAAAATCAAAACTCTCATGTTTTTCGGGACGGAGGGAGTACATTATTTGTATAATTTCTGGGTATATTGTCTTCATTATTAAAATTGTTTAACTTTCCTTTTTAATTATTTCCAATTTAAATTAATGATCGACGTTAGTATTATTATTAGAGTAATGCTAGAGTCACAAACAAACAGTTCACAAAATTTACAAACTTACCTTTTTAACACTTTTCTAGAAATAAGATGCACTCAAATAATAAAAGATATTTTATTTTAAAATCCACAAAAGGCAAGTTTGTGAAGTTTGTGAACTATATGTTTGTGACTCTAGCATTTTCCTTATTATTATGTTATTACGTAAGTTTTTAATTTTAATGTAATTGAGTCATTACCATTTTTACATTTAATGCAATTTAGTATGTGTATTATTAATCACCATAATTAAGTTGGCGGAGGCCATTTTAACGTAATTTATCTTTTTAAAAAAAAAAGAAATTGCGAGGAATATTAATTGTCAAAAAAAGAAATACCGTGTAATATCAACTTACCATTTCCTTTTTAATTATTTCCAAACCCATACTTTATTGTTTAGTACCGTGAATTATTAATTGCCATTAATTGACATAATTAGGTTGGCGGATGTCATTTTAACGTAATTATTTAATTTAATTTAATTTAATATTTAATTATTTAATGTAATTATTAAGTCGTTACCATTTTAGGTGAATAATTGTCATTTTTTAATGCAATAACAAATGGGCGGGAAAACCATCTCTTGAAACCATCTCTTAATACTTAATTATTTGCCTAATTATTTATTATTGTTTAACCGTATAATATTAATTGTCATCAATTGCCATAATTAGGTTGGCGGAGGCCATTATTATTATTAAATATTAAAAAAGAAATTGTATTAATATAGAATTATTTACATAATTATTTATTATTGTTTAACCGTGTAATATTAATTGCGAGCAACTGCCCTAGTTAGGTTGGCGGAGGCCATTTTTACGTTATTATCTAATTTAATTATTTATTATAATTAAGTCATTACCATTTTAAGTGAACAATTGCCATTTTTTATTGCAATAACAGATGAGCGGGAAAACCATCTCACGAATCCATGACTTTGTAAATAAAGTATGAATTTCTTTATAATCACGTTTGGTAAGTTTTTCATTATTATTATTATTAAAAAAGGAATTATTATTAAAAAATATTGTATTAATGCCGATTTTTTTACCTAATTATTTAGTATTATTGTTTAACCGTGTAATAATTAATTCCAATATTGTTATCATTTATTTTAACCAATGTACTTACCTTATTAATTGGTAATAATCAATTATCGTTTTGTTAATCGAAAAATAGTAAGTTTAAAATAAAAGTAATATAAGTAAGTTTACAATAAAGGTAAGTAGATTAATAATTAACTACCAATTTAAATTACTTGCCTTTTTAATCATTTCCAATTTAATTTAATCACGTTAGTATTATTATTATTTCTTTACAATCGCGTTTGAAAAGTTTTTCATAATTATTATTATTAAAAAAGGAACTGTGTTAATACCAAATTTTTTGACTAATTATTTATTAGTATTAATCATTATTGTTTAACCGCGTAATAGTTAATTCCGGTATTGTTAACCTTTATTTTAACCAATCTACTTACCTTATTAATGGGTAATAATCAATTACCGTTTTGTTAACCGAAAAATAGTAAGTTTAAAATAAAAGTAATAAAAGTAAGTTTACAATAAAAGTATGTAGATTTCTCGTTAATTACCAATTTTAATTACTTACCTATAAAAGTAATAAAAGTAAGTTTACAATAAAGGTAAGTAGATTTCTCATTAATTACCAATTTTAATTAATTACTTTTTTAATCATTTCCAATTTAAATTAATCACGTTAGTATTATTATTGTATAATCGTGTAACATTAATTGCCATCAATTGCCATAATTAAGTGTTGGTCGTGTAAATGTAATTATTTAATTTAATTGCCATCAATTGCCATAATTAGGTGTTGGTCGTGTAAATGTAATTATTTAATTTAATTATTAAGTGTAATTGAGTTATTACCATTTTAAGTGAACAATTACCATTTTTATTGCAATATCAAATGGGCGGGAAAACCATCTCATGAATCGATGACTTTTTAAATAAAGTATGGATTTGTAAGTTTGACTGGTAAAAGTCAAACTCGGAGGGAGGTAGTATTAAATAGGTAAAGCCGTAAAGGGTTCCCTGCGAAGAATTCCGTCGATTTCCCCTGCTCGGTTCGTCGTTGTCGTCCAGCGGCTCCACTGCAGCACCGGCCGGCGAGCTCCGTCCCAGGGTAACCAGCGCCGGCGGCCATTTCTCTCTCTTTCCTCCGGCGTGCGCGCGAGCCGCGACGAGGGCAGCGGCAGTTCTTCTCTCTCTCTTATTCCAAGTTTCTTCGTAATTGAGGTGATTCGTTGCCCAAATATCTTCCGTTAGCGTTAGTTCGTAGAATAGGATCTTGTTTGTATAATTTGTATAATTCTTGCGTTTGACTGTGGAATTCTTGGTTGATTTTGTGTTGAACCGATTGGGGGTTTCAATAAAGTTCAGGGACTTTACTTTTTAATAACCTTTTTCTTTATTTTTCTCTTCCAAAAAGTCTTTTTCAATTCCTTATGCAAGTTTTTTTTCAAAAATTGAAAATTGTTTGTAATGTTGCATCTTGTAAAATCTCTATTATTTTTTGTAGTTTTAGAAAATTTTAATTTTAAAAGTAAAGTAATAGAAAGTTTATAAGATGCAACATTCCATACTTTTTAATGGAATGAATAAAAATGAGAAGTAACATTAATCAACCCCCTTGTTTTGACAACAAGAAAGAGTGTCATATTATGACAACAAGACTTACGGTGCTCTGTTTGAAAAGAATGATGGTTCATACTCCCTCAACCCCCTGCTCCCATCTTTGCCCCCACGCAGTAGCCCTGTGCCCCTCTCCCACACCCCAAAAAGCCGATTAGCTATAGTGTTATTGTAGCTAATCGACGTTTTGGGGTGGGGGTAGGGGGGTTGTTGAGGTGGGGGGCATGGGGGTCTACTGTAGGTCATTGTTGTTATAATATGACAACAATGGTTGTCAAAAGAAGCTCATGGAATATCAAAATATATAAATATAAAGAAAACAAAACTATCACTAACCTAGTAGGTTTTTAGTGACAAATAGGTTCATTCTACCGCTGTCTCGCGCACCAGAATCGGCACGGGGGTGGATTCACTGGCAGGGACGGCAATTGGCGAACCAGAACTGCCTCTAATGCAACGGATTCGCCGGCAACTTCCAAGGGGACGGATCTGGAAATCTGCAAGCTGTATTTTGTACAGATCTGGAAAAGCTTCACCTGTTTATTTATTTATTTAAGTTTGACCGATTAAAATTTGGAAAGTTATTTAATACATGTTATATACTTGATGAGGGACCTGCAACAAAAAATTACTTGCGGAATAAACTTGCAGGTCCCTGCATTTTCAAAAAGACACCTGGGGTCCTTACATTTTATATTCTATCCATTATTCCATTAATGACTACTAAAAAATGTAGTTTTCTTATTTTTTCCTTGTAGTCATTTTAATTACATTTATTTTTGTATATTAGACGAACAATTTTCAATTTTTGAAAAAAAAACTTGCATAAGGAATTGAAAAAGACTTTTTGGAAAAGAAAAATAAATAAAAAGGTTTATAAAAAGTAAAGTCCCTGAACTTTATTAACATAAAACATTAAGGGAAAAATAAGAAAAACACATTTTTAGGGTCATTAATAACATAATAGACAGAATATTCCTTCTTAGTCTTTACAATAAAATGTGAGGGATCCTAATATCTTTCAAAAAATGCAAGCCCAAGGACCTGCTAGTTGTTTAAACAAAACTCGCTTCACAGGTAATTTGGCATGCTGCAGAGCTTAAGGCCGGCGACTTGAGGAGGGACCTGCGACTCGGTCTTTTGATTCTTCTCTTTTAGTGCCAATCTGCGTCGCTGCTATTCGCCTAATCAGGTTTTTTTTAGATCATCTGGTATATTCTTTATAATTGGAGTTAGAGTTTCTATTAATGAAAGCAACTGTATACACTCTATTTAATAAAAAAAACTATTCCTTATTATAATTAGAGGAGAAAAGGGAGTTTGGGGAGGTATGGTTGGAGTTTGTGGATGAAAAGAGAAAATGCCGTGTAGATCTAAAAAGGACACGGTTGGAGCAAGTGGACATTTAAATTACTGTTCAAAAGCTAAAAAGCATTAGGGTCCGTTTGGTATACGGAATTGACGGAATTGGAATAGAATTGGAATTGAAATTCCATTGGATTCAATTCCACGGAATTGAATTCTGCCAATTTCAATTCATTTCTTGCACTATCAATTCCAAATCTACATAATTTTTGTGCTACCAAACACCAGAATTGGAATTGAAGTCCTCAATTCCAATTCCATAGTTTGAATTCCATGTACCAAATGGGGCCTTATAGTAGTTGAATTCAATTTCTTCCGTTGGAGATGCTCTTAGTGGCTAGAGTACGTCATTGGATGTTTTACTCTAACATTTACATGTCTGTATTTAATATTTTAATTAAAATTTTGTTGCCGAATCCTTGCTGTTTCCGCATCCTGAAAGTTTTAAAAATGCCATATCCCGAATTCGTCCCCGTATATGTACCCGCACGCGTCCCAGTGCAACTTAAAGTTTGCTGACTGACAATTATGGTTGTGAGCGATCAAGAAAAATTGTGAAGTAAGGGCCATAATGTTATAGTTCTAACCAAACAAATTATCAAAAAATATAGGAAAGAAGAATAATTTGACAACATGTAACTCTTACCAAGACTTGTAATAGATGTGAAAACAAAATGAAAAAATGAAGCTTAAATTAAAGAGTATCATAGAATTATAAATAATAAGACTTTTATTTCATCATCATAACATCAATATCTAATCAGAGAATAAAAATAGAAATTAGAAAATTTTCAAACAAGAAATAATTTATTAAAAAAGAATACTTTCTAAAAAAAGAAATGAAAAAGAAAAAAAATAAACATATCGTTAGTAGGGTTCAATTTTTAACGTTTCAATTTGGTTTGATTTTCAAACACAAAAACAAAAAAAACAAAACAGAAAAGAAATGGTTTGGTTCGTTTTTTTGTGTTTGATTTTAATATTTCGATTGACACAATTCGATCGATCTCGGTTTTACCAAGCCTTAGTTGACTTGATTCTAGAACCTCTCGCCATTGCTGTTACTGTATAGAGAGCTTTTAGTTTCTTCTTCATCGATCTAGACTTCAAAATTCAACCTAAAGGATTAACACAATAGATTTCATATAACACATGAATTTTAGACAATCTATTAAAATCTAATGGCCTGTTTGGGAATAACGTTAGATTTTAGCGTTAGCGTTTTAAAAAGTTTATTAAGGGGCAACATTTAACGTTAGTGTTTTCAAAGTTAATCTGCACTGATAACATTTTATCTAAAACGCTAATGGTAATCCAAAGTGCTATTCACAAACGGGCCCTAAATTGAATACAATACCATTTATATTTTGTACTCCGTATTACTCAGTATTATTTATTATATATCCTAAAAAAATATTGCAGACAGCAGACCTTAGCTGACTGCTATCTAGTGCGCCTCCTTCGTGCAGCTTCCCTGTGGCTCCATCGACCGCCACCAGGTATATGTCATAGTATTTAGCAACCTAAAATCATAAATACTTCGCATTCCATAATTTATATTTGGTAATTATATTAGAACGTTATCAATTTGATGTATCCTGTGTGATATATAAATTTGTGTTTCGTGAATTTGTGAACTATGAATTTGGCATTTGTATTTAGGTTAATTTCCATATCATTATACTATGGCTTTTTTTTAAAAAAGATAAATTTAGTTAGTAAAATGTTAGTTAAAGTTAACGTATTACTTGTTTTTCAATGATTTGAGTTTAAATTTAGGATGCAAAGGTATTCCGAAAAGGACATAAGGCAACAAGATTTAAAGGGCTTAGATTTATTACTCCGCGTTATGTTAATTTTCAGTATATGCATTAAACAAAGGCAATGATCTTCCATATATCATACATATACAAATACAAGCAATGTTTTTCTATCCACCAAGTGAGCGTGCCATCTCTACCGGACATGTGTTCATACATGCCAATCATGTGTAAATTCAAGCGTAAGAAACACACAAGCAAAGCAATAAAAAGGGAGCGGGAGAAGAAGAAAGACGTAAAAACTGTAATCATGGAAATAAAGCTCTTCTTAAAAAATAATTGAGTATTTATGAACTACTAAAAGAGTTTTTATAATGTCTTGCTCTTGAACTCAACTTGAAATAGAGGTCTGCCTGTTCGAACTTAAATGGATGTAAGTCATGCCAGTTTCGGCATGTTGTCTTGATATGCATTTCCACTTGTTACTTTTTTGAAAAATCATTTTTTGCCTCTTTCCGGACTTTGTTTTGTCCAAACAACATGACACTTGTCACGTTTGTTTATTGCCTACATTTTGTCTAAACAACCAGGTGTTGTATGCTTGTATGCTAGCATAATGATTTTAGGGTCACTTTTCTGTTTTCAGTACTCATTTGGTTTTCGTGTCTTGAGGGTAAAGGCTTGAAAGAAAAACTGGTTTTACTGTTTACTGAAGAGAGTAATTTCTATATGTTGCTTTAATAAAAAAATCACCATACTGAATAAGAAATGATTTTAAATTACTGGCTACACATCATGCTCCTATTCTATCACTTCGTTTTACAAGTGATTGCATTCAATGATGCTCTACTGGTAAAATAATACATTAATACTTATTTATAAATGATTAGTGAACGGATGATGATTGTACGGAAAAATAGGTAAGATATGATAAAGTGTGGCTAGTGATAATAGATTAAATAACTAAGTTGGCAACTTGTCCTATATACCTTTTGCATGAGTTATGAAATTATATCGTGTATTATTTGCAATGATGGCAATAAAATTAGCATATGTAAACCTTCTTTTTTATGTTTGAAGACTCTATGTTTTGAAGATATATAGTCAAAACTTTTGAAAACTTTCTCAATTCCACTACCATGCGGCTTAGGTGGTACGTGGTGAGTGTTAGAGGAGGGCATGGCAAATAGCAAGTATGAATATGTGAAGTCATTTGAAGTTGAAGATGAAGTCATGATACCCAACATCAT
This sequence comes from Cuscuta campestris, assembly GCA_900332095.2. Classification (NCBI taxonomy): domain Eukaryota; kingdom Viridiplantae; phylum Streptophyta; class Magnoliopsida; order Solanales; family Convolvulaceae; genus Cuscuta; species Cuscuta campestris. The sequence goes on along the minus strand of OOIL02004368.1, from coordinate 676,239 downwards.
AGTTGTGCACATTGATGGCCGCAATTTTCAAAAGTAATGTTCGTATGTTGCATGGGTTGGAAATTTAAATCAAACATGCTTTATTTATTTATTTATTTATTTTTCTGTGTGTGCATGGCCGTGTAGTATGAGTGACATAATAATTGCATATTCCGTATCAATGAATTCATTCTTAAGTACAGTAACAACTACTCCCTCCGTCCTAAAATGTTCTTCCCACTCACTTTTTACCCGGTAAAACTTTAATCATTTTCTTTATCTATTTTCATTGGGTATTTGATAAAATAATATAGTCTTGTCACCACTTGTTTTGTAGAACTTTTGATATAGTTTTTAAGTATATAAATTTTATTTTTTAATTTTATACCTACAATCAAATAAATTGAATTGAAAATAAAGTCGGTCAAACCTCGTAAAATGAACCGGGAAGAACATTATAGGACGGAGGGAGTAATATACATCATGTGGCATCAAACATACTCCCTGCCTCTCATTTGATTTTTCAAGGAAATAAGAAAAAAGTTGAATTAGGTGGTTGACATATATGTAGATGATAGAAATAATATGCACCAACCAATGCATTCATTAAAGGAATGAGATTTTTTATTATGGAGACTCCTAAAAGGAAGGGAGAATTTAATTTTGAGACAAAGAAAGTATATAGTTATTAGTTACTGTGCATTCTTGTGTGTTGTGTTGGGTGTCATATAAAAAATGGTTCGCTGTAACAAAGTGGTAATTCAATGTAGATTTTTAGTTGATATCAATGGTAGGCTAGAGTATTGAATGGGATGAAACTTAACTACCTAGTTAACTACTTATCAAACCATTGTCTCTCCTCTTTTAGTGTCACTTACGGAGGATGTCAAAGCTATGTGTTTAATAAACATTTTGTTTGGGCGTCAGTTATCATTTTATGAAGATTTTACCAGGTTTTCAAAATTTCATGAGTTTGAAAAGCCATATGATGCAAGGTCGTTGCATTTAATGAATGCGTGCGCAACTGCACTCCTAGAAAAGTTCCCAGACATCTCATTTGCATATGGATTCAGTGACGAGTTTAGGTATGGTGTGCTGAGTGTTACGTTTCTTCAGCTGACAAGTACTCATTACTCAGCAGATCAGGTCACTGTGGATAATCTTTTTTCCTTTTTATTTTACAGTTTTGTCTTTAAGAAAGAGACCAATTTCTACAAAAGGCGTGCCAGGTTTTTCCTTACATAATCGTCTTCATGTTTTTTTACCCTAGAAATAAAGAATATGGAGAAAGAGGAAAGGATATCCGCCGCCTCTTTTAGATAAGCTTAGATTATTCATAATATCTCACTCTAAGTCTTTATTTGCAGCAAAATATATTCCCTTATTGTGTCTTTCTTCACATCTGTATTTGTCACCAAATGGAAGGACTTCTTTCCTCAAATGGAGTTAAAGGCCCCTCCATCATTTCAATCACGTGTGGTTTGTTGTGCATCAATAGAGGTTCTTCAAGCATATCTTGCTTGGAGACAAAATGAGTGTGAGTTCACCATGTGAACATTTCCTATCAAACATTGCAAAGGGAAACCACCAGCTTATTTTATAAATTACCGGGTCCTTTTTTGTTGCAGGTCATATTAAAAATCAGTACGCTACTTGTTTTTGGGAGCTGGTAAAGTGTGGAAAGTCTGAAATGGATGCCACATCACTTCTTAAGGTGGTAGACTGGGGGCACTATACTCTATAACTCTTTTACATGAGAAAATAAGTGTTAGAACATTACTCACTTCTATGACAAATAAGTATCAGAGGACTCAGAGCCGAGTTTTAACAGCTTCATGTTATCCTTGTCTAGGGCAATTGATTGTGAGCCAAACCTGAAAAACCTGATTTGCAAGTTGTTTTCTTCAGGAATTGGTTCATAGGTCTATGACAAAATTTTGATGATGTATTTGGTTAAAAATTCAAAATGAGTGTAAATGTAGAGAATGTTGGTTTTGATTCAACTGCAATACTATATTGATTATTATTTTCCTTATTATGCTGGTAGGGAAGTCAGAAGCAGGAGAGAAATGAATTGCTTTTTCAACAGTTTGGTATTAACTACAAAAAAGATGTCAGGGAGATATTTCGTCAGGGAACATGTGCTCTTCGGAAAGAGGTGCAATTCTTGAATCTACTTCGTGTATTGCATCCTTTATATCTTTAAACAATCTAAAATTCTAAATGACCTAACACAAAATTTCTCATGTTTAGGTGGGAATTATAACACACTATTTGATTCTATTTCATGTTACTTCCACATTACAAACTATCAGAGTTTTATGTGTTCCTGAAATTAGATTTTTGTTAGCTTGCCTCATTATCAAACTCTTTCAGCTTTTTGTATTTGTAGCTCTATATAACTCTTTCATCATATCAAAAGCACGCACTGGGAGTTTGGGGTGAAGTGTTCTGCATTTTGAAACTAGGAAATGCCATTTGATACTTTTTAGATATTCCCCTGTAAATCACTAAATCATGAACCAGTATCCAAACAAACACCATTTGATTCCACCACCACCTAATTGAATATAGCATGTAGTGTAGTACGTAAATAGCCTACAATTGTAATAGAATATTTAGGACCAACTAATACATTGTTTTTTTTTACGATTCAGGTGGAATGTATTGAGAAATACCAGCAAAATGGTACTCCTGTTAAAAGGAAGAGGTGGAAAGTTATTATTGTTCATTCAGAAAATATCTCTGCTGGAAGCTTCTGGAATCATCACCAGTATCTTGTTGAACATGTTGGTCTTTTTGGAGAATGCATTAAAAATATTAAACCCGAGTATATCAAATCTTTCCAATATGAAGGCAAATTGATGCCCTCTACATGGATTGTTGTCCGAATTGATGGTTGCCACTTCCATGGGTAAATGTTATTCTTCTCTCTTTAATGTCTGCTTTTCTCTTGGATATATAGCTTCCCCTCCCTATGTAATATCAGTGATAGGTTGCGATACATAGCTTCCCCTCCATCCTCAATAAAAGTGGTAGCAATTAAGCTAGGTTGCAAATTGCAATTATGGTGAAAGATGGAATTCTATATTCCCAAAGAATAAGAGGTAACACTTTTACGCCTTCTTTATAGGCTCAAGCTACTCTATGATATTCCTAAAAGAAATTAGGACTAAGATAAACAATCCTCAAGTGGCTAGTCCATGTAATACTAAATAGGACTACGACAAACAATCATACCTAGTAAAGAGACTATGACTGGGTATAGAACAACAATCATTTACTCCATACCAAATATGAATTTCTAGTACATTGGTTTGGACCTATGCCTTTGGTAAACCCATAACCCATCATCCCCTTCCCTTGAGGAAATGCCTTGTCCTCTAGCCTCAAATCCGGAGAATTTGTCTTCAATAAGCTCTATAGAATTCTTCTTCCTGAAGCAAATTGTCCCACTCAATTAGTGCTTGACTTCAAACATCTTAGTATTGGCAGGGCCTGCAACTGACCTGTAGTGTATCAGCTGGGAAAGCCTTGAATCCTTCATTCAACTCCCACATCATTGCAAGGAGGTAGGTAAGCTTGCACTGCTGCTTGCTGACCCATTTTTCTTCACAAAAGAGATACATGAAACACCAGATGGACTCTTGAATTCTCTGGCAACTGCACCTTATAGATTACTAGTTTGATTCTTTGAATGCAAATGGGAAGATGAATTAGGAACGTCCGAACATCCAAAAGAGTAAATGGGAAGATAAAAGGGGGATGGAGGGAGCATCAAACTTGCCATTGATTCAAACATTGTGGAACTGACCAATTCAAATTACGTGTAAAGTGGTTAGTTATTTAGTGTCTGGGATTATTGTTGTATCAACTTTCCTCAACTATGATTTGTATTGAACTATTAATTGATTTGTTACTCTACCCTACAACCTTTTGTGTTTCTTCTTTAAGATGCTAAATTTTTTCTAATGTGTATAGTTTGTTACTTGTCTTTTACTCTTTTAAGCATTTTTATTCTGTTCAAATTGTAAAATACAATTAGCAATAAACTTTTTATAAATAATGTTATAGGTTTTGTGATGATCATGAATTTGACAAACCAAATGATGAGCAAGCTTTGAAACTAATGAACTCTTGTGCGGTTGCATTGGTGGAGGAATTTAAAGATATAGTCTTTTCGTACGGGGTTAGCGACGAGTACAGGTAATACTTTCTTTATGATCTTATTTTTTAAGTTTTTCTGTATTTTCCACTTTATAATGGATTTAATTCATTGTTTTCAGCTTTGTTTTGAAGAAAGACTCCATTCTCTATGAAAGGCGTGCTAGGTAGACCTTCAGAATCATTCATTTAGTCCTAAATTTCTCTGCTTGTGTGTAATTGGAAAAAGAAATCATTAACAAACCTGGCTTTCTTATGCAAGGGTTCTAATGGTAGATAGTAAATTTTTTGTGGGCTGATGCCAAATCTTGTTTTGACTATTTACTGGCTACCTGTAACCGTTTCTGCAGTGAAATAGTCTCTGCTATTGTCTCTCTCTTCTCTTCTGTATACATCATGCGGTGGAAGGATATTTTCCCCCAAAAAGATTTGAGATACCCACCATACTTTGATGGGCGTGCTGTTTGCTACCCGTCCTCTAAAATTCTTCAAGATTATTTGGCTTGGAGGCAAGTTGACTGTAAGTACTTATTTCATTTTTAACTTCCAAGCAAATGGATCAGATCACATTAACCGCCATTATGCTATGTGATTCCTTTGATCTAGTGAAACAATGTGTTTAAGGCATGATGCCCTTCTTTTCCATTTCGGGACATGCAGGTCACATTAACAATCAGTACAACACATGTTTTTGGACACTTGTCAAGTCCGGCAAGAGCGAAATTGAGGCCCAGAAGCAACTTAAGGTGCATGTGTTTTTTTTTTGTTTTTTTTTGTATTTTGCATTTATAACATGTATTTTGCTCACCTGTATATTGTGAGAAGTTGGTGTCTTCTTTTACATTAAGAATCAACCATAGAATCAATGTGGACCAAGCCACCCCAACCAAACAAGCATACTAGCATAGCAATTCTCACTTTGAAGTAGGTTCCAGGGGCAAGATTTAAAAAGACCTTACCTCCACCCTTAGAAAGATACTACACACACACACACCCTATCCCAAATTAAGGTTCCACATTTTACCGGGCACCGTTATGAAGAAGGTGTAATTTGAGTGGTTACTAGGAAAGTGGGACCTTATTTTTGGACAAACAAATAAGTATTTTGAAACCTTTTTACAAGATCGATGGAGTGCAACTAAAGTCTTGTTTCATGATTTGTAGGTTGAATTTACAATATCGATTGTGTATTCGAATTTGACAATAACAAATATATCAGCTCATTGTTATCTCATAACATTTTTCTTGCATGTGGAATGTAGCTATGGTGAAGACAGTTTTAGGTTGTTTATCTTATTATTTCTTCTTATGAAGGTTGTGAAGGGCACCTGCCATAAAGCATTTTTATTGCTTTTTGCTTTAATTCATGGTGTTCCTTAGTTTTATACAAGTAATTAGCGCTACAAAGTTAATGCCACATACTCCAATTAGCTAGGATTAAGGTGATGATAATGATGATAAAATATGTAGAGTGGTATTAACTCTACTCTGTAGAATTTCTAGGGTTTCCATCAGCGCCATGTATCAGATTTTTGGAATAATAATAATAATAATAAGAGCCAACTTTAGAGATGTTAAAATCAATTATTCCCCCCATCTCACTCTTTTGGGAGGTGAGAGAGTGACACAGAAGTTAAGTTAGATTGTGTGGGTGATACTGTTGTTCAAAACTAAGATAAAATAAGAATGAATGTGAACCAGATGACCAAATATGGAATGAGATAAAAATAGTATGACAGACAAAAAAGGTAAAACGGGACAGAAATAGTGCGGCAGAGGGAATATTACAGTTCAGAATTCAATGTGTTGAAGCTTTTTTACTTTCAGTGCATAAGATCTAATTAATTTAAGTTTTGAAAATCGTATTTTGGCATTAGAAAATCACATGCATTGTTTATAAATAATAAGGCTATATGCACAATACATCAAGATAAGTTTCATTGCACATGCATTAATTTTGAAAGTAAGTCAATATAATCAACATCAAGATAATGAATGAACATTAAATATTTTCATGTTGTGTACGGAGCACAATAAAAAGGGGCGCTGGTACACAAAAGCATCCTTTTATAGTGAAGAGGGTCCAGGCTTCCATGGAAGACTCACCACAATTGTGTGATGTAAACAAACTTTGAGAGTGTTTGGCAATGTTCCTGGTGACAGGTTCTCAACTGTTGCAATGGATAGAACCAATCTGGTAATGTTTGGTAGTGTTATTTTGGGTCAATTCTCAGCTACTGATGAAGAAGCAGAAGCTGAGAGGCATCTCTGTGGTATTCTTGGAACATGTGTTCAAAATAATAACCTTTTCTAAAAGTGTAATCAATGCCAAGCATGCTCTTTGCATTGTTAGAGACCAAACACCTAGTGTTTTGCACTTTTGCCAAACAATATAGTTTGACAACTTGAACACCTATCTTTGCTCACTTTTGTGAAACAATATAATTTTGTTATTCAATACAGACATACAGTACATAAGCTCATTTGTATCAGGTGTGGGAATAGTGCAAAACACACTGTGACAGCCCCCACCAACAAATTGAGCATTAGATTCTATACTGAATGTATATTTTTTGTAGGGTACGCAAACTCGGGAAAAAAATGATCTGCTCTCCAGATATGGCATTGATTATCACAGTTTGCCAATAATTTTCCGTCAGGGGTCTTCTGTCTTCTGGGATGTGGTAATTCCTTTGTTGCTTTGTACTATGGGGCATGATTTTGCAAAACACACACACTGCCACTCACATGCTTGCATACATACATACATACATAGTATTCATGCATGCATACACACACATACATACATAAATACACAAATACATGACACACCCTTTAGGAGGACAACATACTCAATAAAATCCTACAAAAGTGGGGTCTAGATTGTGTGCGCACGCAGACTGTACCCCTACTTGAATAGTATTAAGACTTCTTCTAGGAGACTTCTTCCCTTGCTATAATTTAGCTAACAATAGTATTATATTGTTTTCACTATTATAATACACTATTTTTAATCATTATTAAATTATTATTTTATATAATAAACAATAACTAATAAGTATGTAATCTAAAAATAATAATTTCAAAAAAATAATATGGAGACTGGAGTAATATTTAACTTTAGGTAAATTTATAAAATATACAGAGTACTATTTTAAACATTTAATGAATATCAATCAAAGAGTAGAGAAAAAACTTAACAAAAAATGAAAAATTAAAGAGTAGAAGTAACTAAATATTTTGAAAAGGTGAATGAGAGAAAGAAAAAGAGAGAAATCAAGTATTTAATCAATATCATGGTTTGCTATATTTTGAGAGGCTTGCTGTTTATAACAAGCCAAAGTCAAATTTACCAAGTGTGTTTGGAGCATAAAAGTTGAAATGGATTGCCAAATTATGACATTTAACAAGTCAAAATTCAATGGTTGGGGATGCTCTTAGAAACCTTTGGACTCCAAGACTGGCCCCACACTCCCATTGAGTTCCTTACGAGTCCTGTTAATTAGAACAATGTTCTCCGCGAATAACATGCATCAGGGTACCTCCCTGGTCTAATATGCTGCGTCCGAGCATCCATCATCAGTTCAAACATAGAAGACTAAGGGCAGACCATGATGTAACCCTATCTCCAACGAGAAGTGGTCAAAGTCACCACCTACCAACCTCGCCCTCGTCCTTGCTCAGTCATACTTACACGCATATATATATATATAATATATATATATATACCCTTGATGAGTGTCGAAAGTTGCATGCAACTTCACAATTGCAAGAAGTGCAAACAGTTTAAAGATCCAATTTTCTTAATTCGATCACTACCCCAAAGCCAAAAAAATAGTGAGTCTTTGGCTCCACAGGGGAATGGATATGGATGCCTTTCCCTGCTTTTCTTGACATTAATATACTTTACCTTTTCACTTTTTACATTAAAGAAGTAAAATCTTGTTTAGATAGGTAACAAGGAGTGTTTGCAATTTTGCAAGTATGTTTCCTTGTCTTACTTCTTAGGTCGGAGTTTTGTCAACTTCCATTTTTTTTCTCATAATGGTGATGCAAAAAACATCCATCTCCATAAGCTATCATTATATGCCTGCAAAAAAGTTATGCAGAACACATATGAAATGGGGATTAAAATTAATTATTCAAGTCGCAGAACAAGAATGATTTTCCTCTCCTCAATGCAAAAATAATTTTCTAGGGGAAATAAATTTCTCTCTTTGCTTATCAAATAAAGGAGAAAGCATATGTTTTTGAAAAACTATTGCATGTGTACTAAACACTTAAATAAAAATAGATCCTTAAACACAATGGTCTTACAAAGAATCTCGGGCTCACTTTAGCCAGATTCTTTGAACACTGAATAGCTAACTTATATACTTCAGATGTATCCAAGTTGATAATCATTAAAATATACGGAGTATATATATTGTGATTCCGTTCTTCCAAATTTCAGAGTGTATATTTCTACATCAGGATTTCTTCAATAAATGTTTGTGTGGGGGTTTTGTTGTATCCAGGAGGGAATAAAAGCAGCATGCAGTCCCAACGGTGCAATAGAAGAATGTTATAAGAAAGTTGTGGTTGAACATTGTAATATAATCGAACCAAATTTTTGGAAAGATCATCCAACGATACTTGAGGAGGATGCCCAATGACAAAGAAGGCTCTACAAAATGAAAAAAACAATCCTACATTCGGCTGCCTAAGTAAATCTCCTTTTGTTATATTACTTTATACTTTCTATAAATGCATATCAGAAGGTACACCCCTTTGGTCCCTAAATCATGTGCTTTGCTGACCTCACTTAGTTTAAGACTAAATGAAAGTGTCTCTTTTTATAGAGTTTTTAATGAGAGATAGTTTGAGTATGTTGTTAATTCTATTGCATTTGGCAGACGCCGAGGTGTATAATTGGTGTTCCCAAACCCTTCGTAGACCGGGCGTGGCACAACTTTTCTTGAAATGCAGAAAGCATCCAAAGAATCAAATCAACATTCCATGGCCAGGGAAAAAACATGAACCCAAAAAATGTTCACAATCTGGGGAATGGCACAAGACTGCAAAGGGTAACATGATTTATCTTGCACCAAAGACACATATACCCCAGACTTGACTCCATTGTAGTTTGTTGTCTCATCACAACTTAATGTATGGGCCATTAAGTTTATTGATGATAACAGTTCACCATAAAATCGTTTGGAAACGAGGAAATTAACCTTTGGAAAATGAGTTGTTTTCCTCAAGTTATTTTCCATTTTCTGTTGTTTGGTTTGAAGTCTGATCGAGGAGAACCTGTTTCTGTTGGCTCATTTTCCGGAAAAAGAAATATCCTCACATCACAACTGAAATTCATATTTGCATAATACACATTTCATGTGCACATTTAGCAATTTCTCTAATAGGGGAATGATTTTGCAATAGTTTTTTATCACATGGACTATTTTATAATCTTTAAAAGTTCGAGGACTATTTACTCATTTATGAATGACCACAAGGACTGTTCATGCATATAACTGTTTTAAGTATATAAATTTTATTTTTTAGTAATTTTATGTCAATAATCAAATAAATTAAATTAAAAATAATTTCAGTCAATCATTGTAAATCAAACTGGGATAAAAGTTTTACTTATCACTACACACACACACACACACACACCCACACGCACACGCACACGCACACACGACCATGAACATGAATTTCCAAATTTAACCAAAGTTGATGTAATCTGAACTTAAAATGATCGAATATGCACCTGATCTGATCCAGAGTTTCCATCTTGATCGAAGGGAGTCACGATTGGACACAGTGCCAGTTCTGAATCGAAACTGGAATTGGTAGTTTTGGCACCATCACTGGACGGTGGGGGAGGCGAACCGGTACCGGAAATTGGGCCGCCCGGTACTGGTTACATGTTTGGAATTTGGTTACTAGAGCCTGATCAAATTTAATTTCAATGGTAATCCTGTAATAAGAAATTAGTTCTATAGACAATGTTTTGATCGACTTATGAAGTTCCTCGATGTTGAATCACTAGAGATAATACTAGTTTGCAACCGAGATTGACTCTTGATGAGACGTTTAGCACAAGAGGCAGAATATGACATGGATAAACAAAACTACGCGGATGTAACCATGGATGGAAGTGGTTGTTCAAACGAAAGACTTACTCAATTTTTTATAATTGTAAATTATTGTTTTAGGTGAGCGATTTATTACTCCCTCCGTCCCATAAAAAAGGTCTCATTTTGACCATAAATTGGTCAAAAAGTTACATGCTTTGACCATAAATTATATATAATCTAAATAAAAAATGCTAAAAAATTGGGATATCAAAACTAGATCCTAAGACGAATCCAATTATATTAAATTTATTTTATAATTCAATATACTTTTCTCACAATTTGTAGTTAAAGCGTGAAAATATTTGGCTAAATACTATTCAAAATGGGAAGTTTTTTGTGGGACGGAGAGAGTAGATCTTTTGAAAGGTTTTTTTATGAATATTTGTCTTATCATTTTTTAACTATAATGACATTAAATGTAGTTGATACTTGCACTACATAATTTTCACTATTACATACGGAGTAGTAAATACTACCTCCGTTGCTATATTTGTCCACTTTTGACTTTTGAAACTGTTCATCTAAGCACTTTGACTTATCAAATTCTCTCAATGTGTAAGCCTAAATATAGTCATGTGTGATATTGTTTGATTTGTCTTAACATATAGATTATTAATATATAATTTCTATAATTTTTTAATTTACAAATTACAAGATAAAATGAATTAAAGAAGTGCATTGGATGGTGTGCAAAAACGAAAGTGGACAAATACTCTGGGACGGAGGGAGTAACAATTACATGTAGACATAAAAATTAGCCATGTCATTTTTTATATCCAAAATATAAAATGAAATAATAGACCGAAACTGAACAAGAATTACCGGTTCCAAAATCAATATCGTCACTGTTTACTTCTGAGACAGAAGAGGTTTTGGTGACCGTCATACTAGATCGTATCGTGTCCATGGCTAGAGGGTGCAATAAATGTAGGGGTGTATACAAATCAAATCAAAGCAAATATTTCATTATTCGATTCGAATTCATTTGAAATGATATTTATTCAAATTCAAATTCGTATATAATTCAAATTTTAAGAAACATTTGTATTTGACTCGCTAACATATTTCATGAATCCAAATTTGATAATAGTAAAATTTTTTGAACAAGTTTTCTAAAGATCGAACATTACAATTTTTTTAAACTATGAGTACAAATTTGGAAGCAACGTCCTCAAAAGGAATATACTTGAAGAAGGGAAAATATTGGACTGACGCTCTAAACTTATGAAACTTGTGATGCTGGAAAGGAAGATGAACACTGGAAGCCTATAACACTTTGTCTTACACTACTGGATGACAAATGTGATATATGAAGATGAGGACGATCAATGAAATTGAAAGTAGCGTTGAGTGTATGTGGTGATGAATAAGGTGATTGATAAAAATAGATAAGATTGAGTTTGTTTGATATTGTAAGGATCTTGACCATTAAATATTTAATCCAAGGTATACAAACAACTAGGGGTGTATTAGTGTATATTTATTTATTTATACTATTTGAATAAATAAGATTGAGTTTGTTTGATATTACAAGGATCTTGACCATTAAATATTTAATCCGAGGTATACAAACAACTAGGGGTGTATTAGTGTATATTTATTTATTTATACTATTTGAATGATTTGAAATATAGTCGAATCGAATCTATTAATACTCATATTTGAATATAATTCGAATCTAAAACTTGATTCGTGTTCAGATTTGAATTCGATTAAAACGAATATGAATCATGTTTTTCGAATAAGAATCACGAATCGAATTGATAAAATGTATGGATGCAACCCAATTAAATCATAATCTGAGTACCTAATGTGTAATTGATACAAAGTTGAGGGATTCATTTTAGATTTCTAATTAAAACCGCATTCCTCTTCGGCATCGGACATCGCCCTATTCCCCTCCCTTATAAATCCGGCGGCAGTTTGTAAAGACGTCGGAAGTTTTGGGGGCATTCATTGATAAACATACAAACAAGGATGTTGGCTTCATCGGAATCCGTACCTAAAGTCATCGTCCGTTACACAGCCAGATGCAATTTCTCGGCGGACGAGGATGCAATTTCCTTTTTGAAAGCAGCAGCAGCCCCCATCCCCACCGCCTTAGCTCCTCCTCCAGCCATCCCATCCTCCTCCTCCTCCTCACCACTTGCGTTCGAAGTGCAGAGCCTCCTGAAATTAATCTTTCCGGGAGACAATACTATGAGGGAGTTCCTGGAGGAGACAGATTGGCGGGAGAAAAGGGAGTCGACCAGTGAGCTTCCTTGGTCTACAGACGGAGTATTAATGATAGACGATAATTTTGTAAAAATATCTGAAACCCTTACCCTCCTTAGGGTTCTTAAAGTCTATCATCAATCCATCTCCGACATGCTCTGTCGGGACACTCCTGCAGCCATCTCACATCATGCGTCCTTACCTCCAAAGATTGTGGTGCGTGTTTTGGAGCTGACTTTCGTCACACTCCCACTTATCGACGATCAAGGAAAAGCAATCCTCTGTAGAAGATATGAGATAATATGAAGATATTTTCATTTTGTTATTTTAGTTAGCACACTTTCTGTTTCAAGCCAGCTGTATCCGTTATTGTGTTCCTCATTTTCCTCCTTCTTTTTCGTTATTCTCCCTTGTATATATATGTGGTTACTTTCTCTATTCCCTCGGTAAGATGATTTACGCAATAATATGCAAGCTTTCTTCGTTATCCTACTTGCGTTTCTACATGGTATCAGAGCTGGAATTGAAGATCCGAGAGGGATCTTGATTCTTTACACTCGTTCATCATTTCCGATCAGATCTTCCGCTGCAGCATATCATCATCTTCGACTAATCCTCTGATGAATCAATGGAGGATTCTGCTGGAGATCGTCGAACAGTAACAGGGAATCAACCTCTTGATCCGTATGGTCTCACGGGTCAAGATTATCCGGGATTGGCATTAACCACGGCAAAATTCACTGGAAGCAATTACTTCGCCTGGAAGAAGATGATTACGATGGCTTTAGGGGCTAAATCAAAGCTAGGATTCATTGATGGAACCTGTGCCAAGCCAGCAATCACAGATGTGAATTATCAACGCTGGATCAGAACCGATTATATGGTAACATGCTGGATTCTCAATTCTATGACACCTGAGCTTTCTGACTCTTTCCTTTATGTGAATTCTGCTGAGGAGTTATGGTATGAGATTGGATAACGATATGGACATACCAATGCGCCTCTCATATATCAGACACAAAAGGAGTTGAATGAAGTTCATCAAGGTAACATGTCTGTTTTGGCTTATTTCACAATACTCAAGAAGTATTGGGAAACCTTGCAGGAGCTGAGTAAATTTCCCACTTGTGAATGTGGAAAATTAAAGGAGTGTGACTGTGATTTCCTTGAAAAGTGGACTGCCATTGAAAACAGGAACAAATTGATGCAGTTCCTGATGAAGCTTAATGATGACTATGAGGGAGTTCGTAGTAATATGCTAGCAACAGAACCACTACCTACTTTGAGTAGAGCCTTCTATGTTATTCAACAAATTGAGACTCAGAGGAATGTAACTCGTAGTATGCCAGAGTCATCAGCCTTCTTGGTGAACAATGAGTCTTCTAGGACATCTCAATACAAAAGAGATGACAAAAGACAAAGACCAGGTGAAAGGAAATACTGCAGGCATTGCAAGAGTGAAGGTCATTCATATGAACAATGTTTTGAAAGAATTGGATATCCAGATTGGTACAAAGGCAAGAAAAACAAAAAGTTTGGAGTGAAAATGGCAGCCCACACAACCTCTTTTGAAAGAACAGAAGATTCTGGGTTGGAATCTCCTTTTGACAACATTGGTAGCAGTCAGCATATCAAATTACAGGTTGATCCAGAGCTTTTTACAGCCATATATCAAGAAGTTGCAAAGATATTCAAGGGAAAGGCTACACTGGAAGAACACCATGATTTCAGTTCACCCACTGTCAATTTTTCTGGCACTAACTTTTCAGGTATAGCTTTTGATCCTGCCTTTGTTCTTACTAGTTTGAGTCATAATGTGGATATTAAAAGTCAATGGATAGTTGACACAGGTGCTTCTGATCACATGTCCCCTTTCCTAGAATTGTTTCGCAACACTAAACCTCTACACAATCCCATTTCCATTACTCTTCCTTATGGAACTAATACGGTAGTAGATACCATAGGGCAAATCACCATCAATCCTTTCCTTGTCCTGCAAGATGTGTTGTTTGTTCCAAATTTCAAATTCAATCTGTTGTCTGTTGGGAAAATTCTATCTAATAATTCCTGGACAGCTCATTTCTCACGGAATTCATTCATGTTCCAGGACCCTACCACTAAAAGGATCTTGGCCTCGGAAGAAGGATGTCATGGTCTTTACACACTTCAAGTATCCACTCCCTGTTTTAAAGTTGTTCCAGCTGCTCAATCCACAGCAACTAGTTGTCCTAGTTCATTACATTCTTCTCTTAATTCAGTTGTCAATGTTTCAAATAAAGAATCTTTGTATAGACTCCATGTGAGATTGGGTCATACTTCTATGTCCAAGTTGAGTCATCTAGTTGATTGTAAACATGTACATCAAAATGTTCTGGCATGTGATGCTTGTTCTATGGCAAAAATACATAAGTTTCCTTTTCCTAAGCACAGTCTCAGTAATTCTGTTTTTCCTTTCCAATTACTTCATATAGACTTGTGGGGACTTTACAAAAATCCTGCCCTGAATGGATCTAGATATTTCCTAACTCTGGTTGATGACAAAACCAGAGCTACTTGGACTTATCTCTTACACAATAAAGACCAAGTTTACACCATCATTCAATCCATTCTTCTTTATGTCCAGAATCACCACAGAACCCAACCTCAATTTATTAGAAGTGATAATGGAACAGAAATAATCAGATCTGAATGTCACAATCTATTTTCAAAACTTGGGATCATACATTAGAAAACCATGACTTACACTCCACAACAGAAAGGGGTTGTGGAAAGAAAACATAGACATTTGTTGGAGACAGCTAGAGCCTTAAAAATTCATGCTAATCTTCCAGTTTCTTTTTGGGGAGATTGTATCCTTGCAGCCACATATCTCATAAACAAAATGCCTATGGCCAAGTTACTTTGGAAAACCCCTTATGAAAGTCTCTTTGGAACCCCACCGCGTTATGACCATCTTAGGATCATTGGTTGCTTGTGTTATGCCAAAGTGGCTGGGAAAACACATGACAAATTTGCACCCAAAGATAGAAGATGTGTTTTTATTGGCTATTCTTCTATTAAAAAAGGATACAAGCTTTTTGATCTTGATACTAAAAGTTCCTTCCTCAGTAGAGATGTTCTCTTTCATGAGGATATTTTTCCTTACAGGACCTTATCTCCTTCATCCCAACAAACACCTGACTTCTTTTACCCCACTCCCATTTCAGTCACAGATGATCCCATTTCTTTCATTCCTTCCCATGATCCCTCTTCCAATCATCCATCATCAGAATCCCTCATTACTGATCAAGTTCATACTACTGATTCCTCCTCTTCTGAACCAATTACCTCAGATACAATACCTACAGATCCTGTCTCTTTCTTACCAACTCAAACCAATTCTTCTAGACCACAAAGGACTGTGCATATTCCAGCTAAATTCTCACACTTTATATGCCCCACTCTCAAGTCCAGAACACAAACTCATTGTTCCACAGCTCATCCTTTATTTTCTTTTCATACTTCTCATTCTCTGCCACTTGGCTTTACCAGTTTCATCGCAAATGTGTTAACTATCCAAACACCCACCACTTATGCTCAGGCTAGCAAGGATCCAGGATGGGTCAAAGCTATGTCTCAGGAGCTGGCTGCCTTAGAAACTAATTGTACTTGGACTTTGTGCTCACTCCCTAAGGGTCACAAGGCAATTGGCTCAAAATGGGTTTACAAAGTCAACAGATTAAAAGCGAGGCTTGTTATAAAAGGATATAACCAAAAACTTGGGAAAGATTATAAACACACTTTCTCTCCTGTTGCAAAATTACCTACTGTCAGGGTTGTTATAGCTTTAGCAGCTGCTTTTGGTTGGTCTTTACATCAATTAGATGTTAACAATGCTTTTTTGCATGGTCATATCGATGAGGACATATACATGTTGCCTCCAGAAGCATATTTCAAATCTTTGCCTGGTCAAGTTTGCAAATTACAGCGCTCTTTGTATGGTCTCAAACAAGCTTCTAGACAATGGAATATGGAAGTCATCAATTTCCTTGTCCAACTTGGTTACACTCAATCTAAACAGGATTATTCCCTATTTGTCAAAAGGACTGACACTACTTTCACTGCTGCTTTACTATATGTTGATGATATGCTGCTCACAGGCACTTCTTCATTGGAAATTTCCAACACCAGGTGCTCTTCACAACAAATTCACCATTAAAGACCTTGAGGAGGCAAAGTATTTTTGGGGATGGAAATTTGTAGAGACAAGCATGGTCTTCACCTTCATCAACGCAAATACATCTTAGATATCTTATCTGATGCTGGGCTTACTGGAACCAAACCTGCAAATTTTCCTCTTCCACAAAATCTCAAGCTCACTTTAACCTCTGGTGACCCACTGCCTGATCCTGAACCATAGAGACGACTCATTGGGAGACTCATATATCTTGGTCTTACTCGCACAGGTGTCTCTTACTCAGTGCAACATCTTAGTCAGTTTGTTTCCACACCCACTGATCAGCACTTGCAGGCTGCTTTTCATGTTCTGCGCTACCTCAAAGGCACCATTTCTCATGGTCTCTTTTACCCCATTCAACAAAACCTCACACTTACAGGATTCTCTGATGCTGACTGGAGTTCTTGCCTTACTACTCGCAAGTCTTTGACTGGCTATTGTGTTTTTTTAGGCCATGCTCTCGTTTCTTGGAAGACAAAGAAACAAACTGTTGTTGCCAGATCCTCCATAGAAGTAGAATATAGGAGCATGGCTGCCACCACATGTGTACTCCTTTGTCTGAGCTACTTATTGCATGATCTTCACTTGGATGTTTCTCTCCCTATCCGATCGGATATTTGAAAAAAATTGAATCGGATATGGAATGAAATATTAAGATTTCGGATATCCGTGGATATCCGAAGTTCATATTTTTTAAAAAATAAATATAAAAATAAAGCTTAGACAACTTAAGCTTAATTCATTTTCATCAAAATATTTGAATCTAAGATTAATTGAAGTTTTTTACTTTAGTCTTTTTGTCCATATTTTATTTGTCAATTATGTTGATATTCTTTTTTCATACATTTATAAAATTATAACTTATGATAACACTATCAAGGTAACTATGACATTTAAAATAGAGTTGACTTCAAATTCAAGCCTAATTTATGACATCTACTATTTTAACAAATACAAAATCATTATAAATTCTTCTTTAAAATTATTGGAAAAAATAAAAATTCAAAAAAATAAATAAAAATCTTTCCGGATATTCCATTGATCCGATCCGAAATTTCAAATATCCGAAATTTGGGTATCCAGTAATTTTCGGATCGGACATGGAATAGATATTTACCGATCCAAAAATTTTAGATATCCGAAAAACTGAATTGGATTGAATCGAATATATCCGAATGAACACCCCTTTTAATATATTATCTCTTTCTCTCCCTTTCATTTTTTAAGGTCTCAAAAACTTATTTCATTTCCAATGAAAATTTATTTTTACTCTACCAATTCATAATTTAGGCATTACACTATATTTATTTTCCATAATATTTAAGCATATTTTTAAAACCAAAATCAAAATACACTTCTAAAATTTCCTTAAAAATCACAACCTTCGATGTTAAATGGAGTAGCTTTTAAAGATAATTTTTTTGAAATTCTACATTATTCTTACGGGAAATGATATTAACACTCCAAATATTACTATATGCACTCCAATCTTTATAACCTTTTCATACTACATAGGCTTCAAATTAGTTTTTTTTTTCACTTTACTTCCAATGATATACATTACAAAGAATATTTTTAAAAAATGTTAAGAGAACTGTAAGTTGATACCTCACCTTTCTCACTTTAAATAAATCATAAAATATTGCATGCATTTTTCTTTCTTTTTAGAAAATAAAATGTAGTTTAAAATATTTTTCTTTCTTATACATCCAACAACTGGTTGTCACTATTCAACAATTTTTATTTTATTTTAAATATCTCTGTAAATTCTAATAGACCAAATTAACTTGAAACAAATGCCTAATTTCTTTCAAATAACAATTGAAATAATGATAAAAGTATTGAGGGAGACGAAAACAAAATAAGATACGGTGATTTTTTTATAAATAGTTAATTAAAGAATAAAGTAGTACTTCATGACATTTTTCTAACTCTGAAGATTAAAAAACTGTGCAAAAGGCCATTTTCCAGAAAAAAATAAGTGGAGTGCATCTAGAAATATTTTAATAAAATAGTATATTTTTTACATTTATTATTTCAAATACTTATTTTGAAAAGCATATAAATAAATAAATTTATTTCTTATTTCTTTATCAATATTTTAATTTAAATAAAATGAGTTCAAAAATAAGAAATTAATCCCCATTTTTCAATTTCAAATAATATCAAATCAAATATTACAAACCAAAAAATAATTTAAAACTTAAGTAAGAGTTTGATTATTTGATTATTTGATTTTATCAAATAGTCAGCCAAGACAAGTAAACAAATAAAATTATTGAGATGCCGAAATAGTAATTGTTTCAAACATTTTTTATTAAATGTTACTCCATGATAAAAAAATACTCTTATTTCCTCCGTTTCAATTTTGATTACAAATTGAAAATTACAAAGTAAAATTTCAAAAGTTTTAAAAATATTTTATTTACAAATTCATAAATCAATACGAACCAAAAATTATATATAAAAAAGCTCAAAAATTTTGCAAAATAAGAAGTGAGAAGAGTATTTCAGATTATAGTACCATTTTAAAATATTTTAAATTTACTCTATTTGTCCTAAAATATAAGCCCCTTTTCATAAAACATTCTTCCCAATTATTTTTATCTATTTTTGTTAATTATTTGATAAAATAACACTGTAATTTTATCACTTTTACTATCCAAAATTGATTGGACAAAAGTCTCAATGCGGTTCCCGTACAACCGACGTCTAATTTGGGCCAAAGGAAGATCAGCGATGAAGAAGGTGAAATGGATCTGCGACAAGAATCTATTGCGGCATGCTAAATCAATCTGCGGCGATGAAGAAGGAAGATCCGCGGCAGGTTAAGGCGAAATGAATCGACGATGAAGGCGGCAGGTTTTGGTGAAATCGATCGGGAAGAAGACTCTTCCTATCTGCGATTCCGCGATTTCAAGTAGGCGAAGCTCTAATTCCAAATCTGTTTCAGCTGTAAGGTCTTCAACAAGATTTTAGATTTTCATAAATGGTATATTATTTAAGAATGAGTACTAGGCTACTTAGGAATGAGTATTACTAGATTTTAGAATGAGTATTATGTTATTTATAAATGAATACTGTACAAATATGTGAAAATGAGTACTACGTTATTTCAGAATGAATACTACGTTATTTCAGAATGAGTACCACACTATTTCAAATGAACTGTTATGTTTGTGCGAGAATGAGTAGCACTTAACTTCAGAATGAGTACTACCCGGATGTACCTATCTAATATCACAATCTAAAATCTCAAAAATATAAATCCAATATGTCGACTATTTGTGTAATTTTGATTAGAAACCAGAATACAGACCCATATTAAAAATGAATAAATAAAGAATTTGTTTATGATGTGGAATTTGAAATGATTTATTGAAATAAATCATAAGAATAAGTAATACGGAGTATAAATTAAATGAAGAACCTTTATGAAAAAAGGTCAATTAAATCAATTTTGACTTTGTCAAAATCAAACAACCAAAAATATGTTGTCAGAAAAAATATTACAAATAAACATAAAAATTATACCGTTTGATAGAGTTTGACTATCTGATCGCAATTGTAACACCCCACCCTGGGTGACCCGAGTCACCCAGGCCGGAGCGCTAGCAAAACTTGATTTACTTAGTAAAACATTTATATATTTAGAATTAGTTCTCGATCATTTTAATAATTAGAGATTTGAATGATTAATATTTGAAAAAAAAACTTAAAATAAAAATGCTTGAGAGTAAATACAATTTAGGGTTCAAGACCAAACCAACATAGAGTAAGTTCAATAACTTATTCATTATTAAAAATAATTAAAGCATCGTTCTTTTATCGGTACGGCCTCCACGTCTATCCTTTCCCTCCTCAGCAGTTGTTCCATTTACTCGTACTTGCGTGCAGTTAAACACTACACGCTCAGCATAAAGTGGAGTGACAAATAACCAATAGACATATATGACATGCAAATATATTTTAAGGCATTTTAAGTTATTTAATTCCAATGTTTTTCACATACTTAAATCATGGAGAAAACAACCTCAATTTAGTAATTACTTCGGGATATTTAGAAAAAAAATACTAGACTTTTTGTCTTTTTTTATTCTAGGTTAACCTTATATTAGAGATTAAGATGACGTGACTAGGCTGGAACACCGCACTAGTCGATTCGTAGTTTTACTTCGGATACCTCCCCGTGACCTCGGGTCTAGTAATCAGAAGTGAACCCTAAACCCACGGGGTCATCGTTGGATTCTCGTGCGCACGTTGTGGTATGATTATTTGTAGGCTCATTCACTTGGACACATACGATCCGGCCTTATAACGTGTGATTTGACCCACTTGGTAAAACATGTCAATACCTGGTCAGGCGTCATTAAAAAAAACTTTAAAATTTTACTTCGTCCACTTGCGGTTTGGTTAACCATAGTATGATCATTTTAAAGAAACATCTTTGACGTCTTGAATCATAAGTTATTTTGAATTCCTTATCTCAATCTGTATCAAAAGACTTCATTTATTTATTTATTTCCAATTTATTTATTATGCCCTAATTTTCTTGAATATATATAAAAACCTAACAACACTAAAATTCCTTCGAAAAATAAATTTAACTACAACCATACATAATAATAATAGTAAAAATAATAAATATATAATATTAATAACCATCATCATCATCATTCGGTAATCTCAGGCCAATAAAAAAACATAATTAAGTTTCATTATATTTCTACTATCTTTACAGTCATCAATTTATTTCTTATTCGGCCAAGACAAAGGAGTTACCCTTTTGTATAAATTGATTGTTTTTTTAACCAAGACAGAAAGGAGTTGAAGCAAAACTTCAACGACAGTAATGTTTCGTTTTTTTTTAAACGCCCTAACTTTTAGTATGCACGTGAAAACTTAATTTCCTCCATACTTTATTTGGTATTTTTTTATTAAAAAAATGTTCGATTTAAATTATTTTTATTAAAACATACATAAAAATATATCAACATGAAACATATGGCTAAAGGTTAGGGTCAACTCAACGGGCACACCTTCTGTGTCGTCGATTTAAATAAAACAATATCTTGACCACGTTGATAGGATGATTTCGTGACAAGTCTCCCACGTCGATTTCTCTCCCCTTCGGCAATACCACAAACCACTCTTATAACCAAATTAATCCCAATCGGAGAGTGGCGTGTAAATCCCTAGAATCGTCTTAATTTCCTCCATACTTTAAAATACTGATTCTACTTATGACATATCTGAATCTGAATCCAATTAAGTCTTGGAATATCCGAATCTGTATCCATATCCAATGGATATTTACATATCTACATTTTAATCCATATCTGACGGATAATTTTCAATTTCGGATATATTCGAATCCGATTAAATATCTAAAACCAATCAAGTACCCGAATCCGACCGAATATCAATGTGTTCAAACCTGAAAACAAAAATGTAAGATAAGGCAGAGGGATTCAAACCCAAGACCGCTGACCTCTAAATTTAAAGTTGTAGCAATCTATGCTAAGGTTCCGTTCAACTTATTTTTTCCTATTTTTTTCTTATTTTATTTCAAACACATCAAATCAGATTAGACCAGATCTATTCAGATCAGATTAGACCAAAACAGATCTAATCAGATCTGATCAGACCTGATCAGAGCATATCCAATCAGACCAGACCAGACCAAATTAAATCCAATCAAGAATTATTATTATTATTATTATTATTATATTATTATTATTATTATTATTATTACGATCATCATCATCATCATACATTTTAAAATAATCTACATCTAACTATAATGTTTTTTTAAATAAACCTCATACAGTTTATAATTATATGCATACTTATTTTATGTGATAATATTTTATTATATTTTAAAGTACTTTAAAATTTTTGACAATTTTTTTATATAAACATAAATTAGAATATTTATACCAAGCTATAGGTCATTGAAAGTGAGAAAGTGAATGTTGAAATCCACAATACTAAACAACATCAAATACGTAAAAAAGTATTGTATATAAATAATAAATACTTAACCAAAAAAATGATTCGAACAAAAATATAAATACATAATCGACCAAGTACTTTGTGGAAATAATGAGCCAAAAAGTTAATGTATAATGGGCTGGATAAATTATTATAAATAATGAAAAAATTAATTCGGTATTCGGATAAACGAATATTTGAATAAATGGTTATCTGAACGGATGTATATTCGAAACCGGAATCGGCAAATCGGTACCGAAAATTGGGCCACCCGATACTGGTTACATGTTTGGAGTTTGGTTACTAGAGTCAGACCGATCAAATTTAATTTCAATGGTAATTCTGTAATAAAAATTTAGTTCTAGTGATAATATTTTGATCGACTTATGAAGTTCCCTCGATGTTGAATTACTAGAGATACTAGCTTGCAACCAAGATTGACTCTTGGAGACGTCTAACACAAGAGCCAGAATATGACATGGATACACAAAACTATGCGGACGTAACCACGGATGGAAGTGGTTGTTCAAACGAACGACTTACTCAATTTTTTTATAATTGTAAATTATTTTTTTAAGTGAGCGATTTATAAGATCTTTCGAAAGGTTTTTTATGAATATTTACCTTGTCATTTTTTTAACTGTCATGACATTAAATGTAGTTGGTACTTGCACTACATAATTTTCACTATTACATACGGAGTAGTAAATAACAATTACATGTAGACATAAAAATTAGCCATGTCATTATTTATATCCAAAATATAAAATGAAATATTAGACCGAAACAGAACAAGAATTACTGGTTCCGAAATCAACATCGTCACCGCTTACTTCCGAGACAGAAGAGGTTTTGCTGACCGTCATACTAGACCATATCGTGTCCATGGCTAGAGGGTGTGATAAATGTTGGGGTGCATACAAATCAAATCAAAGCAAGTATCTCATTATTCGATTCGAATTCGTTTGAAATGATATTTCTTCAAATTCAAATTCGTATATAATTCAAATTTTAAGAAACATTCGTATTTGACTCGCTGACATATTTCATGTATTCGAATTCGATATTAGTAGAATCTTTTGAACAAATTTTCTGAAGATCATACATTACAATTTTTATAAACTACGAGTAACCTATACGGCTACGAATTTGGAAGCAACGTCCTCAAAAGGAATATACTTGAAGAAGGGAAAATATTGGGCTGACGCTCTAAACTTGTGATGCTAGAGAGGAAGATGAACACTGGAAGCCTATAACACTTTGTGTTACGCTAGATGACAATTTTGATATATGAAGATGAGGACAATCAATGAAATTGAAAGTAGCGTTGAGTGTATGTGGTGGTGAATATGGCGATTGATAAAAATAGATAAGATTGAGTTTGTTTGATATTGTAAGGATCTTGACCATTAAAATATTTAATCCAAGGTATACAACCAACTAGGGGTGTATTAGTGTATATTTATTTATTTATACTATTCAAGTAATTTGAAATATAGTCGAATAGAATCTATTAATACTCATATTCGAATATAATTCGAATCTAAAACTTGATTCGTGTTCAGATTTGAATTTGATTAAAACACATACGAATCATGTTTTTCGAATACGAATCACGAATCGAATTGATAAAATGTATGGATGCAACCCAATTAAATCATAATTTGAGTACCTAATGTGTAATTGATACAAAGTTGAGGGATTCATTTTAGATTTCTAATTAAAACCTCCCCTGTTCAAACTTTAAACCCTCTGCTCCTCTCCATCTTGCTCGTTCTCCTCCACTATCCCCTTGCCGCCACTCCAACAGTGCTCAAACCCCGCCCGTCCTGCCTAAACCTACAATTTTTTGAGTCCATGAGGAAGAAGGTCGACCAGCGTATCAGAACCCTCATCGAGAATGGCGTCAAAACCCGCCATAGATCCATTTTCGTCATCGTTGGAGACAAGTCCCGCGACCAGGCACTCGGCTTCATTTAAAAAAATCAATTTTTCATCGAATTGGTATTCAATTAGCACAAAGATGATATTTTTTTATTTACTCATTGTTTTGGAAATAGATTGTGAACCTGCACTACATGTTGAGCAAAGCTATGGTGAAGACCCGCCCGACTGTGCTCTGGTGCTACAAGGACAAGCTTGAAATTAGCAGGTTTCTTCATTATTTTTTTCCGTGGAGTTGGGTTGTTTGTGCATAAATATATGCTTAATTTGATTGAAGGAAGACAGGTAACTTGTGATTTGCCATATAAGTTGTGATTGTTATTATGTTCAGCCACAAGAAGAAAAGGAGGAAACAGTTAAAAAAATTAATTCAGAGAGGGTTGATAGATGAGGAGCGAGCAGACCCTTTTGATCTTTTTGTAGAAACTGGTGGTGTTTCTTACTGCCTCTATAAGGACTCAGAAAGAATTCTTGGAAACACTTTTGGCATGTGTGTGTTACAGGTATATCCACTAGTCCACTAGATAAATTTGCATGCTGTAAAAGAGCACTTAGAGTTTGTTGTTGTTGTTTTTGTTGTTCTTGTTGTTGTAATATCTCATGTTTAGCTACTTTGCATTTTATTTAACTTTTTGGTTATTGACTTGCACTAGGATTTTGAGGCTCTGACACCCAATATTTTAGCAAGAACTATAGAGACAGTTGAAGGTGGTGGTTTGATTGTTTTGCTGCTTCGATCCTTGACCTCATTGACGAGTTTATATACCATGGTTATGGTATGTACATGCCATAATAATTACTCATTTACTGCAATGGATTTGCATGAGATTACATGTAAAATTTCCCTTTTTTTGCTGCACCCTGTTCTAACTACTTTGTTCGTTTAACATTACAAGACATTTTACTCCATAAATTACGGAGTATGATAAAAAATTAACATTTCTTCTCTTCTCTAATTCTCTTTTACACTTGTTCCTGCCGTGACACACACACTTCTGTGCTTCCTAAATTCTTCTATTAAATTGTATGATACTCAATATGACTTATTGTAAGTTTATACGCACCTAACAATTTACACGCACCAAATATACACACCTAATTTATACGCACCTATCTTTTTAAGTAGTCTTAGCTTTTGAGTGGACTATTTTAACATCAGCAGGTAAAACCCCATGGAGTGAGATCCTGGGAGGGTGAGTTTATGCAAACCTTTTCCCCACTTAAAGAGTAGATATGTTGTTCCCAAAAGAGCTCAGATAAATAAAAACGTAACACTAAAGCACTAGACACTAGAAAGAGAAAAGGGAATGACAAAGAAAAGTTGCACAAAAGAAGCACGCATGTATGTAGAAGCAACAAATAAAGGCAAAAAATCCTACACAAGGATAGCACACTACCCAAGATCCTATCCTTACACTCTAATCCTAGAGACATCTCTTTTTAAGGTCATATCCTCGATAAATTCTTGAAAATGCAAGCCATGTCATAACCTCTTTTGAACCCTTTTTGGGTTGACCTTTATCCCTTTTAACATCTTTTAGGCAACATTCCGTTCAACTTATTTTTTCTGCTTATTACTTATTCTTATTATAATCAGATCATACCAGACCAAACCATATCAAATTAGACCTCAGAAATAGCTTTATTTATAACTGAATCAGAAAACCAGATCAGATTAGATCTTCAAAAAATCAAATCAGGCGAACAGAACATAGCCTTAGTGCAAGCCTTTTGCACCTCTTCACTAGAGACTTCTCCTCAGTCCACCATCTTAGTTTAGCTTCATGCAACTTATCATCTCTCACCTTCTCCTGATTAGCTTTGTTATGGACCTTATCCATCCTCGTAAAGCCACACATCCATCTTAGCATCCTTCTCTATATTACTTGGAGCTTTCTAAGTTCTTCACTGCCCGACACTCCATGCCATACAATGTAGCCGGTGTGACAACTGCCTAGTAAAACTTCCTCGTATCGCATGCAAGCGTGAGCGGACTATTTTAACATGGTATCTTATAATCACGCAATGTCCCTTCTCTATAGGATTTCAATATGGTGATTTTACAATCATTTAAAATTTAAGCTTTTGCAAAACACAACAAGAAATTGTCAATAATGACATGGAAGGTGTAAGAGAGAGAGAGAGATATATACCATCATGATCAAACTCATGGAAGAAAGTCTTGATGGAGCTCCTAGATTAGTAGCTATAGCTAGGGGAGTTGTGGTTGCACTCTTAAATTTGATGAAAGTACCCCTCGCATGCTGTTGTATACTCTGTGAGTTGCTTTCACTACTTACATGCTTAATGCTAAAATTTATGGATGTTCTATGAATTTGTAGGATGTTCATGAAAGATATCGCACAGAATCCCATTCTCAGACCTCTGGGCGCTTTAATGAACGTTTCTTACTTTCACTTGCTTCATGTAAAGCTTGTATTGTGATGGATGATGAATTAAACATTTTACCAATCTCGTCACATATGAAGTCAATTACTCCGGTCCCGGCTCAAGAGGTAAGCTTCTCCTAATGAACCCTCAGTGCTCTTGCTAAGCTTCTTCAATGAACCCTTGGTATTAGTTAGTTTGTGATGACATTTGTTGCCGTGGTTTGGAACAATAGGTGGCATCATTTGAGTAACTACTGTAATCTTTGTAGATGGATATACTGCGAAAAATACTTCTCTTATAAATTCTTGGTATATGAGTTCACAGTCGCGCTCATTTAGCACAAACAGTTCCATTAATTAAATATTTTCTTTATGTTCTGAAAGGACTCTGAGGGACTCTCTGAAGCAGAGCGCGATTTGAAACTTTTGAAAGAACAGTTGAATGATGACTTCCCAGTTGGTCCTTTGATCCGGAAGTGCTGTACTTTGGACCAGGTCAAGATTGTGTGCCTAATGATCTTTATCTTGTTGATTGTGTAGTTAACACATATCTGCTAAAACCTTATCCTTTTTTTCCTCTAAAATTTAACAGGGAAAAGCTGTCATAAACTTTCTTGATTCTATTTTGGACAAGACACTTCGTAGTACAGTGGCACTGCTTGCTGCCCGTGGCCGTGGTAAGTCAGCTGCTCTTGGACTAGCAGTTGCAGGAGCTATTGCTGCTGGGTAAGTTAGTCTTGTAGTACATATATTTTCACCTATCTTTATGATCATTCATGTTCATCAATTTCTCTACCTGTATCCATATTTTACTGTATAAAGTATACTTATTTCAGGTATTCTAATATTTTTATAACCGCACCAAGCCCTGAGAATTTGAAAACTCTTTTTGAGTTTATTTGCAAGGGATTTGACATGCTTCAATACAAGGCAAGGATTAATAAACTTTTGTTGACTTTAATGCACTTATTGTAAATGTGTAGATGATTATAATTACTCTTGTTTTGATTTTTTTTGTCACAAATTTCTTCTTGTTTTGACTTTTTTTGTCAAACTTTGACACTCTTTAATTACAAATGAAACATGATTCAAATACACAAATGATAAGAAATTTGACATATCAAAACTATATCCAAAGATGAACCCAATTATATTGGATTTAAATTATAATTAATTTTTTTTCATAATTTATGGTCAAAGAATGTCATTGCTTGACCAAAAAAAGTCAAAACAAGAAGGTTTTTAATGGACGGAGGTGCTATTATCCAGCCAAAGGGAGCCATTATATTTAGAACAATGGAAACACTTATGGTCAGTTTGGGCTTGGGGGTTTGAAGGGAAGGGCTAAGTGTATATATTCATATATGTGTCAGCATGCACGAAGGATTTTATTAAAGTATAAGGAATAACATTATGCAAAGTATACGATAATACGTTGCTCCAAGCATCCGTTTATTTATTATTATAATCATTGTATTTATCAAAATATAGAGCCTTCCAACACTCTACTGACAAAAAGCTTGTTGTCTTTCTTGGAATAGTTGTAGCATGAAGGTTATACAACACAAAACATTGACACTGATTTGTTAAAAAGATTAGTGTTAATAATTATTAGTTTAATTCCATTAATTGACCCTATATGTTACTGCAAATGCCCCAAACATATTTAAGATTAAGATTATGGTGGTAGGGACTATTTCATGTGTTTGAACAATCGATTATATGCCTTTGAACATTCATAGAAATCTTGTTGGGATTGTCTCTTGCTGTTATCTGAGTAAACCTTGAAGTCTGCAAATGATTTTTAATTTTCCACGCACTTGCTTCGTTATGTATTATTTTGAATTCATTCAAGCTACAACATGGGAGCTGTATTAGTCAGTTTTGACATTCCAAAGATAAAATTTTGTGACATTTCCCATTCAATTGAAGAGGAGTCCTCTTTTATTTTTGTGCTTAAAAGAAATGGTACCATATTTAAACATTTTTTCATTCAATAAGACTTAAAGAATTAAAAGAGGCCATCTTTTGTATTTGTGTTACCAAGCCAGAAAACCCAAATAAAAGAGTTTCATATGTGCATTGACGTATTTGTATCTTGCTTTCATGAGTATTACAGTTACATTTATAATTATTACTTTAATGGAGTTTTGTAACCTTGCTCCTTCTTTAGAATCAATGAGAATCCTTCTAAATTATTTGGATAATATTTTCAATAATTTTGCTATTTAATAATAAACTAAAGTGATCAAATTTTGTGATTGTCTTTTACAAGCCCGTAAAAGAGCCAAGTACGTGAGAAATGTCAGTCCATTGGTGTTTGTACATTGATTGTACGAGCATTTTTTTAATAATTATGTGCAGTAGTAATGTGTTCCAAATAGATCCGACATGTCAGCCCAAATGCATCTTTGCATGAACATTACTATCAACATTATTATATTTTGTCACCTTGGCTGCTTTCTTCAAACCAACATTTTTCCATTTAATAATGATAAACTATCAAAAATTGTTGTTGTATTAATAAACTATCATTAGAGGCCAAAAATTGTATATTTGTATGTGTCTTCTAAGTTCTCACAAGCCATTAGCAAGAATCAATTAAATAATATGTGTCTTCTGATTAGTGTGTGTAGTTTTGACAAAAATGTTTGTATATTTCTTGCTTGAGTATTACAAATTACAAATTTAGAATATATGTAGCAAGGGCGGGTTCTATGTTTTACTATCCCATATCCTCTCATCAACCCAATATGATGTCATGAATTCTACATTACTTTCATGTTTAATTTGATCAGTAGTCAATTGTCAGCCAGTAAGCCTAGTAAAATAAATAAAACAATTTCGGGAAATTTGAATACATAATCTGGTTGCTGTTACTGAGTTCAATTTGATTTTGAAAGCAACATAATCAGACCAAGGTGCTCTAAACAGAACACATCCTTAAAATTGTGATTTGCACTTTGGTAAACTGATTTGATGATGTGTGGCTTACTCCTAGTAAAGAATAAAGGGAAAAAAAATAAAGGATATATATAACTGCAATATACCTTGCAGGAGCACTTGGATTATGATGTTGTCAAAAGCACAAATCCAGATTTCAAAAAAGCAACTGTACGGATCAATATCTACAAACAGCATAGACAGACTATTCAGGTACTACAAATGCAAATCCTTCACTACGACCTGTTAGATATGTCATTCCACCTCCATAATGTTCTGCGTCTGTGTTATATTAACAATCCCTGCTCTTTCTTAAAAGTTGTACTCCCAGTTCTTATTCTTCTTTTACACTTACCGCCTCTCTATTTTTAAGGTGCAATGCAATGTTAACCCTTTTCTTAAGATATTATAAAGTCAAAGTGACAAAACTAGTTTGAGATGGAGGGAGTACATTGCAACACAGTTCACTATACAATGAGTTCATAATTCTCTATCTATTCTCATGATTTTCGAATGGGCTTTGATTTAAGTATTGATTGAGAGTGATAATCAGGATTGTATTCACTAAGAGACAGAGAGAGTGAGAGTAATAAACTGATAATTTGGATTGTGTTCTCCTCCTAGTCAACTACAACAACAAATCCAGTAATATCCCACAAAAGTAGACCTTGGGGAGGGTGTGTACGCGTACCTTATCCCTACTTGGCAGTAAAGAGGCTGTTTCCAAGCGACCCCCAACTCAAACATAAAAGTGAAAACAAAGGGACATTAGGGAACACATATGAAACACATTAGCATGAACTCATGAGCCAAAGCACGAGGACAAAACATGCACGACACTAGCAACGTTCTCCACCTAGTCACCTGCATTTATTTGGAGGGAGCCAGGGAGGGTATCAGTTCAAGTATTTAGTTTTGTAGTGACATGAATAGGCTCTGACTACACAGGATGTATTATACTATTATGTACAATTTAACTACTATATCCTCTGTCCGGATTTAGTTGTCCACTTCCTTTATGGGGCGTCCAAAATTAATTGTTCCCTTTCTTTATTAGTAATGTTGTCATCAAACTTTCCTAAAGGCTGTTTCCAAAATTAAATTATTAGGAACTAGGGAGTATCTAAAATACCCCAAAGATCATATTAGTATTGTTGTCATCACTCATCAATGATGATTAAGCTAATTCATGGAGTTTCTTTTTTTCTTTAAATGAGATGCTAAATCCACACTCTTAATTACTAAATCCACCCCTTAATTTCTGCAAGTGGATTTAGCATGTTTTGATGAAAGCAATGGGTTTTGCATATAGGATGTGAATTTAGTCTCACACTCCACTCTTAAAAAGTGGACAATTAAATCCAGATTGAGGGAATATCTTTAATTATTTTGTTTTCACAATCACTAGCAATTCTTATACAATTGAAAGCTACCATCGATCATGAGCAATGGCTTCTCTACATAAAGGGGAGAAAATGATTCGTAAGTGGTTAATACAGAGCACATATAATCATTCTAAGCTAAAGCAGGAGTATTAATAAGAAGTTATGAACATTCAAACAACTACTAATTCGCTGTCAATTTAGTTAAACTAAGTTACTTTTATTCAACATATGAATACCCAAACTATTTTAAATTGAAGTCTTATTGTGCTTTACATTTTATCCATGAGCTTACTGGATGCGTCTATTTTTACTCCATGTCTCACAGATTTATATTTACATATTAGAGTTAAGAGCTGTAATGTGCTCAATACTTGCATATGTTTTAATATATATTTATATTTCTTTTCCTCACACTGTTCATAACTGTTTTTTGCCAACAAGTCTTATGTAGTTTCCACAAAATAATTAAATGTATACTCCTTCCGTCCCGATTTAGACTTCTCAATAGTCAATCCTCTCATTTCCATTTAAAGAATGAAATGTGTGGCTCACAATCTATCTCTCTCCTATGAACACATCCAACCATACATTATTCACTTCTCGATATTTTTCTTACGCTCCGTGGTGTCAAAACCTCAAAGACTGAAATTTATTTTGGGACGGAGTGCACCTTCCATGATTGCATCACTCGACAACTTTAAAGAAATCTATACTGCACACCACAGGCATCCCTGCAATTTATGAATAGCTTTGCCCTAGAAGCCCACACTTCGTGAGTGGCTGTTTGGGCTCCATTGCCTGCATTGAAATATATAGTTTAAGGTTGAAAGTTCAAATGTAGTAATCTCTCTATGTATCTCTTGTAGTTAATGTCCGTTTCCAGTGTCATTTACCTCTCTATTCTTTGATATTACAGTATATACAACCACATGAACATGCAAAACTCTCACAAGTTGAATTGCTGGTAATTGATGAAGCAGCAGCAATTCCATTGCCTGTTGTGAAGGCTTTGCTTGGTCCTTATCTTGTTTTCCTTTCTTCAACTGTCAATGGGTGAGAAAAGCTATTTGACTATTTTCCTATAGAATGTAGTTCCATGTTCTTCAAAAACCGTATTTTTTCATGTTTTATGTTTATCATTTATCTCTTCCAGGATTAGAGAGCGTAATCAGCTTACTGCACTAGTTTTACTCACGTGTCATCTTTCTATGCATTCTCTTATAATTAAAGCTATGAAGGAACAGGGAGATCATTATCACTGAAATTGGTGAAGCAACTTGAGGAGCAAAATCATATTTCATCTAGAAGTACAGAAAGTGCCATTTCAGGTCCCCCAACTTAACTTGTCTTTGATATTTATACTCATGTCCCTAAAAATCTTCCCACATTGACTTTTTTGGTCATATTTTACAAACTTTTACTACAAATTGTGAAAAAAATGTTTATTTAGTAATGTAAAATCTAGTATAATTGAGTTCATTTTAAAATGTAGTATTGATATATCGAATTGTAATGACCTTTATTAATTTAAAACTATACTACATACTCCATAAGTATTTAATTACGGTCAAAGTGTGTAGAAAGTTGACCAAAAAAGTAAAATTGGGAAGATTTTTTTTGGGACGAAGGGGGTACTAAGTACTAACTATAGTGCCATTATGAGTTGTGACATTTATGAACTTGAAAAGAAATGAAATAGTGCATAGTTAAGCAAAAGTATACTACACAAGTACACATTTTTGAAATTGTATCAGTGTCACAATTCTTCAAAGTCACAATGAATTCACTGTCTGTACACTACTGGAAATGTAGGGCTTGCCTATTGATATTGCTGTTAAGTGATGAATGTGATCTTTTATAAGTTAGAGTGACTAGCAATGGGACGGGGTTAGTATATGTTATATGTTTACCTTTCTGGTTTTCAATTTGAAAAAGTTAATTACTTTATATGTTATACGATTACTTTTCCGGTTTTCTATTTGTAAAATTTAATTACTTTGCATGAATTGCCAACTCCATCTTTCATTTTGTACTAGAAGTTATCTATGCGCTTAAGTTTTACCAGCACCACTTTTCACTTGACTTTCTTATAATAGTGATTGTTGAAAGATTATGTACACCTCTCTATAACATGGAGTATCATTTTAAAAATACATTTAGTTTCATATCCTAATGCAATGTTCCGCATATAGGTAGGCTTTTCAAGAAGATAGAATTGAATGAATCCATCAGATATGCTCCTGGTGATCCCATTGAGTCCTGGCTTAATTCCTTGCTTTGTCTGGATGTCACAAATTTCACCCCAAGTATCAGCAGGTAACCAACTACTACTGGAAATTTAATGGAGACTACATTATCTTCCACTCACTATTTTTTGTATTTTTAGGCTACCACCTCCTAGTGAATGCGATTTGTATTACGTAAATCGGGATACCCTCTTCTCCTTTCATAAGGAGAGTGAGCTATTTTTGCAGGTAATGTCACACATCTTGACATCATCTCAGCTCCCCACTCAAGGGGAAATTAGATTGTCCTAAACTTAATGTCATCTAATTAACTTGAATACTTTATCAATTAAACTGTGTTTTTGTTAGTAATTTGTCTTGGTATTCACTCATTGTGCAGCGGATGATGACTCTCTTTGTTGCTTCTCACTACAAAAATTCCCCTGACGATTTGCAATTAATGGCTGATGCTCCGGCCCACCACTTGTTTGTCCTACTAGGTTTAATTGCTAAATCTTGATTGGCCATAAACTCTTGTGTGATCATTACTAATATATTTTTTCAACATTTTTGTACAGGACCCGTTGATGAATCAAAAAATCATCTCCCCGACATTTTGTGTGTTATCCAGGTATATTCTTTGTCTGGAATCTATAACTCCAACATTGCTCAAATATGTAAATAAATATGTTTTCTCGATAGATGTTGTTGCATTGCTTTCACAAGTTTATATATTCTAAAGTCCTATGTGTAATTCATTTTCTCTGATTTTCTAGTGTTTGTGCTATTTAGAGAATATCATTCCTCATTAAGAGCATGTTCTTTAGAACTTAAACTCTTAACTTCCAGTTCCTTCCAGTTTCTTTCATTTTCTTCCAGTTTCTTCTAGTTTCATTAAGTTTTTTTCAACTATTCTCATTTTCTTAAAACTATTTCTACCCCCCAAACAATTACTCTAAAAAATGATGTATTTTTAATGTGATGATTATTATCATTATAATAAAAATAATTAGTATTATCTTCATCATTATTATTGTTACAATTATTATGTTCGTCACTATAGTTTATAAATTAATTCATTTTTTTATTTTTTCCATGTCACTATTTTTAGTGAAATTGGCACTAAATAATACTAAAACATGTCATTTCCCAATGCAGTACTTAAACTTTTTTATTTCCTAAATAAAACTTGAATAATGTCTAGTGGCAATGTCCAGTGATGGTGGACATTTAGTTTGAACAATGTCCAGTGGCGGTGGACATTTAGTTGAACAATGGACAGTGGACAATGACCTGTGGTACTACATTGAGAAATAAAAACATATGGTACTACATTGGAAAAGTCACTATGTTTTAGTACTATTTAAGTAAACTTCCCCTATTTTTACGATCCATACTCTTCTAAATTGATATGAGGAAAACTTTTTTCAAACTTTTTTCAAATTTAGAAGTCAAATATATTTAACATATTTGAAAAAGACTAAAGTAGGAGTAAAACTTAAAAATGTAACAAAATACAAGTTCTATGTTTTTTCTCCAAAATAAGAGTTGCAATGTAAATACAATGTCAATCATGAAAGAAAAAAAATATTTAACCACATTATGTGTCAGGTTTGATATTTAAAATAAAATCTTGTATATATAAAGTGTAATTACAAATATATTAATTTTTAAAAATACTGCATAAGTAAATTGAGGTGCAACATAACCACGATAACTTTTTAAAATTTAACATTTTAATATTTATGCTAACTTTATATTCTAATTTAAAAAAATTGCGAAAGTAGATTTTTGTGTATGAAAAATGACAATATTTTTTATCTTAAAAACATTAATTAACATAACGTGATTATGAATATAATAATAATGTTAATAATAATAACAAATTATAACAACAATTAGAATGAGAATAATATAAAAAGTAAACTTAAATAAATTTTTTAAAGTAATTTTAGATTTTCCAATTTTTTTCTCGTTCCTTCTTGTTTCTTTCAGTTCCTTGTTTCTTCCAACATCCAACTGTTTTTTTCCAGTCCTAAAGAACAGACCTTAATTGAACCTGTAAATATTTCCTGGAGATGTCTTGGCAGTTGGCACAGCGACTCTCAGCCTTTGTGATTTTTTTACCGTCAGACCCTTGATCAGTGTTTATACCATGCTATCCTTACTGTACTGACTTGCAACTAGTGCAAGAGACGTTGTTAATACATGCTTTCGTTAAAAGTTTACTACCACTATTCTATACATAATACATTGTTGCATATGCTTTGAAACATCCACAAGTCATAACTCATCTGGTAGTAATGTCTGATTTCCACAAAAAGTTATTCCTACAAAGGCATCCACCAATGAGCGCATATGGGAGTAAATATTAGACTAAATTCAAATGACACATTAAATTTCAGTAAGATGCACTACCTTCTCAAATCTCAACCCAGGCCTGTATGTAGTTTTATCCCCTTGTTTGGGTTTCTTTGAAGTTGAAGCACCTGCTCGGGGTACATTCGAGGTATTGATGTATTGTAAGATCCTCTTTTCTTTTAAGTGAATATCTTTACGGTTTGATTTATGACCACTTGTCATACGCCTTATCCAATGTCTAGCCTGATATTGATATGTCACACGCAGATCTGTTTTCCAACTCGACTTTGATACACAGTTCTATCTGCTGGGGAACTCTACTCTTTAGAGCGCTGTTCTCGTGTATTTTCTATAGGAGTTTTGGCTGTCTTGTACCCAAGCATCCCGTTATCTTGAAGTAGGTCAACATGTACTTTGAGACATATATCCCATATAATGTTCAGCCCACTTCCATCCTTATTCTCAAGAAAATACTGGAGCAATCCCAAGTTTTTCATTTCAAATCTTCTTGCTAGGGAACCTTTCAAGTTCTCAGTTTGACTTTGAAAATCTTCCGTGTGTACAATGTATCAGCATTTACAATGCTAAATATTCGTTCCCTCTTCCCTCCAAGGAGTGCTTATCAAAAATATTGTGGTCCAATCTATCATTATTACTCTTAAGAAAAGTCAGGCTATCAAACTAAGCTCTTAGTGATCGCATAAGCCAAACAATCACTTCCAGAGTGTGCATACTTTGTTTAAGGTGCTAGTGATCAGAAACTTTGAAGAATGTGCATATGCACTCCCTCTTCTAACCCACCATTTAGAAGGGCATCTTTGATATCTGGTCTATATTTGCTGCTAAAGACAATGCGGCGCAAAGTTAGTTGAACTTGGCCATTGGTGCAAATGTTTCTTTATTGTCCATACCATATGATTGATTGATTGGGTGAATCCTTTTGCCAACAACCAAACTTTGCATAGGTTTTCCTTTTTACTAATGTCACCATTATATGTTTTTGATGGAAAAAGAATCCATTTCACCCAACTGATCTATTTACTTTGCACTAGGTAGCGATCTCCCAAGCATCTTTGTGATTTCTAGTGAAATGGGCCAGTATGGCCACCTATTTTGGGCTCAATACATTAACACCAAGCCACAACACCCCCCAGTCATATATAAACTGTTTGATTTTGTTTTTATCCTGCATTTTAAATCTTGCCTTTGGACTGTTTCTTTGATCAGAGTTTATTACTTGATCTGCAGGTCTCTCTCGAGGGTCAAATTTCACGTGAATCCGTAATGAAAAGTTTAAATGCTGGGCGTCAACCATCTGGGGATCAGATACCATGGAAATTTTTCCAGCAGTTTAATGATAGTGTTTTCCCAAGTCTTTCAGGTGCTCGCATTGTACGCATTGCGACACATCCAACCGCAATGAGGGTAATGGCTGCTACAACTTTACCTTTTGTGTTTGTGCGTGTCAAGACATAAAAAACTTTATGTTTGTTTTAATATTTCTGCATAAAATGTTGTTCTTGTGGCAGCTTGGATATGGTTCTGCTGCTGTTGATCTTTTAACAAGGTACTCCTCAACCCCACTATATCTATCACATTTAGTCTGTCCCAAAAGATTTTATTCTTACCATATTTGTCAACATTTATGTGGAAGTGTAGCACAAATCGCACTTGGCACTTCAAAAATTCAATATCTACTACAAAGTTCTAATTCTTCTTAATTTGTGTGGCACTTGCCCTCTCACCAAAATTTCAGAGAGAGAGAGGAGTATTTCATGCACTCAAATCATTGAATTGTTTTCTGGCTACTTCTATACACTCATGCTTTTGTTTTCGGCTTTTTTTCGTTTTTCTTGAAAGTGCTATATTGCTTCCAATGTTGCTTTCTTGGAAAGCACCATAGTGCTTCTTCTTCATGTTAGCTCTCCTAAGCACTTCAAAACATTTTGGGACATAGGGGGCATGTGAAATCGGAAGTTCATGTAGCATCTTATCCCCGATCAAATAGACAATTGAATAAAAAATAAGTGTTCCACTGCCCACTTGGTACAGCTTCTAGGCCTTCTAGCATCCATTTTATGTCACCCAACAAGATGAACTTGATATAGTTCCCCCTAGTGTAAGGAAAGTTTCCATGCATTTTGTCAAGAGACAGATGTTACATAGTTGAGTAGCTATATTGGCTGTGGAAGTTTATCATATGGTGCTTGCAGATACTATGAGGGTCAGTTGACTCAAATATGCGAACTGGATGCTGAAGATGTATTGCAAGAGGATCTACCAGTCAACGTAATTGAGGCTGCAAAAAAGGTTTGTTTTCTTCCACCGTGCTATTTCCTATTTACGTACAAATTTCTCTATTTATTTATGGGTATCATTTAGAAGCTGTTTGGCTAAATTTCTGGTATCAAGTTAGATTTAGGAATAGGGTTGAGATGGCTTGAGGTTTGATAGATGAAATTAGGCTTTTAGTTTGTGTTGAGGAATAACATAAGAATTCCCTTTCACCTACTCTGTCTTCTCTTCACCTTCTCCTCACTCCTCAGTATTCCATGGCCCATCTCGTAGCTAAAACACTGGAACGAGAGGAAGGGGTGAAGTATTTCTATGATTTTATACTACCAGCTACAATGAAAAGATGACAAGGATTCAGTACCTTAATCAATCCACTTTGATTCTGTAGTGTTTGTAGCGTTCATTTGCAAGAAGAAATTGGGGGCATTAAAAACATTTTTCAGCAACAATGAAGCTTCTCTCATTATCGAAATAGGGAAAAAATGGAATACAGAGCAGCATTGAGAGAGCATACATCGAGTACAAAACTCTTCTTTGGTGGAGGATGAAGAATCGTGACATGGCAATACAAAGCTCTTCTTCAGTCGAGATTGAAGAATAGCAAAGGGGAAAGTTATCATACATGATGAGGAAACTAGATGAATTGGGGTGGGGGGGGGGGNTTTTTGAATGGGTTTAGGGGGTTGGGGGGTCAATTTTAACCAAACAGTATGAGTTTGGATGGGATTACCAGACACATACCTGATACTCATATCTACGCAAACCAAACAGGACCTTCGTGTGTGTTAAACTAACTTTGCTTTTGATTGACTTGATCCGCCATATAGGTTTCTCTACTGGAGGAAAACATAAAACCAAGAACGGACCTTCCACCTTTACTCGTACCACTTCGGGAACGGGGGCCTGAGAAGCTCCACTATATTGGAGTTTCCTTTGGGCTTACTTTGGATCTCTTCCGCTTCTGGAGAAAGCAGAAATTCGGCCCTTTCTTCATTGGCTATAGTCCAGTTAAGATTTTTACTTCTGATTTATATTATTACCGTTTTGCGTCTTTGTTATATATTCTCTCTTTTGGAGCCTCTTGATTTATACTTATAGTATGGTTTTGCGTCTTTGTTATATATTCTCTTTGTTGGAGCCTCTTGATTTTTACTGATACAATAACTGTTAACACTGTCATGGTTCAGAATAATGTGACTGGCGAGCACACATGCATGGTCTTAAAGCCATTGAACAGCGATGATATAGAAATCAACGAAAACCATGAGTGGGGCTTTTTTGGTCCTTTTTACCAAGGTGAACTAAAGGCACTATTTAACTCGTAAACTTTAGGCTTTTGTCATTTTCTTTTCACTGATGTGAATATATTTCTGTAATATTGTCCACAGATTTTAGAAAAAGATTTGCAAGGCTACTAGATAAAAGTTTTCGTTCTATGGACTACATGCTTGCTATGAGGTTTGTTAATGTGTTTTGTGCTTTCAGTTTGTTGCTGTGTTTGTAAATATATCATATGGATGCCCTCTCTTGCAGTGTATTGGACCCGAAGATCAATTTTACGGATGCTGACAATTCAGATGGATTTTTGAAATCAATTGATGGAGTTTTTTCTCCCCATGATATGAAGAGGCTTGAAGCCTATACAAACAATATTGTAGATTTTCCGTGGGTATGAGATCTTGTTGTCATTCCACCTTTCTATGCATTTACACTACTTCGAACGGGATAGAAATATTTCCAAATACTTGAGTTTGCTATGGGTGAAACTTTGGTAGCACAGGTAACATTACTATCAAGTAAAAGGCAATAATCGGTGGTAGTAAATATCTTATCTTATTACCAAGAAGCCTTTGGAAAACTTTTTCATATAAACTCCCTCCGTCCTAGCATGTTCATTTGGTCCCTTTTTGGCATATTGACCAAAAAGGCTATAATAAAGGCCCAAAGGGGACTAAGTTTCCTTTTCCCCTTGCTTTTGGAGTGTGGGTAAATGAGTTGGGGGCAAATGAGACATTAGATGTTACATCATTTCTTTGCCTTAATTGAGAAAGTGGACAAGTACGTTGGGGCAACCCAAAAAGGAAAACTGGGCAAACACATTGTGACATACTACAATTGAGTATACTTGGTTTTCAAATTCCTGTTTGAATGTATTTCATAGAACTTGTCAGTTCAATTATCAAACTTGATATGATTCAAAATTACTGAGAGATTCTGCTTTTTTAATAACATGAATTGAACAGAGTGATGTTTTGAACTCTGCAGATTATGGATTGCGTCTCAATACTTGCACACTTATATTTCTCAGAGAAACTTCCAGTTTCGATCTCCAATCTTCAAGCTTCTGTTTTGCTTTGCGTCGGTTTACAGGATAAAGACTTTTCTCAAATTGAGGTTGGATGACATATATAGTCACCACACGGCAAAGATAATTACTTTTTTCTGCACATATTTATTAAGAGTCCATTAAATACTTTTCAGGTCGAAATGCGTTTAGAAAGACAACAAATTTTGTCTCTATTCAGAAAATCGATGAAGAAGTTCTACAAGTACTTGTATGACCTTGCCTCCAACGAGATTGATTCAACTGTATCTCGCCTTAAAGAAGTAAGTTTACTAGAAGAATATATGTACATTGTCACTGCTCTTTTAATTTTTCTAAAGCGCACTCTTTTACTGCTCGTATTCTTGCATGAATCAGTGAATTGTCACTTGGTAGTTGTAAGATTTAGAAAGTTCAAAAATCAAAGTGTTTCTTATAAATTCTTCTTAGTCACGGTCAAATGGCCAATTCTTGGTCTGAGTCTTGCTATTCCCTTCTAAAGTAGTTAATCTAAGAAACTAAATGTATCTGCAAAGTGGGTAGAAATAGATTATATTTTGTTGTCACCACCTACGGGCTACGGATAGGGGTGCATACAAATCAAATATAAATGATTTGATTCGTGATTCCTATTCGAAAAAGATGATTCGTGTTCGCCTTAACCAAATTCGAATCTGAATACAAGTCCAATACTCCCTCCGTCCCTGAATTTATGTCCACTTTCTATTTGGCACTAAAACCAAGGTGAGGTGTAAAATGTCACAAACTGACAAATGTCCTTACTTTGGGTGTCCTTCACTACCCCACCCCTTCTAGTCCAGTCCACTACAGCCCAGGCCCTCCCCCCACCCTGGTTTCGTCGAGCCGCTCCACCCTTTGATGTCTGAGACGAAGAACCCAATCCTTAGTAGCGAAGGGCGATGACTTGTCGCAACTCCAGAGCATGCGAGAATAAGCTAGAGGTAATAGAAGATCTGTGGAATAGGTTCTCATATTTAGAATTCTGATCAAATATCCAAAATTCATTATTGATATAAGCATAAACAAATTGCTTTTTATCAATGGATCCGAATATTTAATAAGATTGGAAGTTGTAGAAACCTGCCAGAGATGGAGCACCGAACAAGAAAGAAATACTTAATGGAGTGGAGAAAGAACTGTACAAGTGTGAATCCATCTTCGAAGAAGAAATAAGAACTAACCCATTTAGATCTAGAGTAGGAGATCTAGGGTGCGCGAAGATAGAAAGTGGGTGGAGTAAATGGGGTTTCAATCGAGAGAACTGAGTAAATGAATGGGAAGGGTAGAATAGTCTTTTCATGAGTTATTTCTTACTTAAAAAGGAAAGTGGACAAATACTGTGGGACGACTAAAAAAGGAATACTGGACAAATACTCAGGGACGGAGGGAGTATTTGATTTGAATTTATTCGAATACAAATATAAATAGATTCGATTCGTTTATATTTCGAATTATTCGAATAGTATAAATAAATAAATATACCCTAATAGTCTAATACACCCTAGTGATTTTGTATATGTTGGTTCTTTCAAACAAATCCTAATCTTATTTTATTTCAAAAAAAACCCTAATCTTATTCTTTTTCTCAATCACCGCCACATTCACGCTTTCGAAATTTGTAGCAATATGGGTAGCATTTTGGATGTCTTGTGATGAATTTGTCAATTTATGTTACTCGTAGTTTATAAAAAAACTTACTATATCTAGGAAATGCCTTTAAGAAAAATCTTTTACTAGTTTTCGAATTCGAATATTCAAATACATCGAATATGTAAACAAAGTGAATACGAATATTTTTAAAAATTCGGATTATAAATGAATACGAATCCGAATAGATATCATTTCAAACGAATAGGAATCGAATATCTAGATATTTGATTCGATTCGTATACACCCCTACCTACGGAACGGAGGAAAATGGAGAGAATGAAAGATAAAATGGGGAGAAAGATTAGTTTTAAGAAAAAGCAGTATAGTTTACGTGCCTTTCATCTGAGATGTGGATGTTACCAAACATATTTGATTTTTCCATTTGAGAAAATTCAGAAGTATCAGGCTAATAACCCAGCCAAAGTGGCTCAAAAAGTTGCAAAATGTGTGCTATTTTATTTGATTGTGTTTTAGTCGCACATTGTGTTGAGCATCATATGTACAAGACGTGTGCCTTGTTTTTCTTTCATGTCATTTCTTGCTCAACTTGGAACAAACTAAGAAACTATCTCTGCTTATTTGCAGATCAAGATGGAGCCTCATGCCATATCATTGGACGACGATCTTAACAATGCAGCTAAACAAGTCCAGGTTCGCGCTAAGCCCCAAATCTTGTGTCAACGTTTATATTTTTTAGAGTAGAAAGATATTCACGAAACCCTTTGGTGTGCCTAGAAGTCTTGAGTTACATGTTTGAGCTTGTGGTTGAGTTGTTTTTTGATAAGGCATCACATTTTTTTGTTCGCGTAGAGGTCATGTGTTCGAACTGCATAGCCACCCAATTTTAAAAAGTTAATGTTCACGTGTAGGCTCGATAAAAAACAGATCGTATCATAGTATAAAACCGTTTCAGTGCCTACAATCATACGCTTGGGCTTTTTTGGTTGAGTTGTTTCCTTGACAATATCTTTAGAAAAAAATAGGTACTTATTTGAGATTTTATGATACCCAGGAGGAGATGAACGCCAAAGCAGATGGTCTATTGGACCCCGAACGACTTCAAGGGTATGCCATCATTGACGGGGAAGCCGATTTCGACAATGCCCTTCAAAGTGGAACAAAGGTAACCCCAGGGGGTGTCATCAGTGTGAAGTCCAACAGAAAGCCATCAGACAAAAGCCACAAGGGTGAGAAGAGAAACAAGAATGGCTCCTCATCCAAATCAAGCAAGAAGAGGAAGACTTGAACCCCATACAAGTCCTCAACCATAGTTTTTTGAGTTCTAATTTTACGTAATCTTTTTCCGG
The DNA here is from genome assembly GCA_900332095.2 of Cuscuta campestris. Taxonomy (NCBI): domain Eukaryota; kingdom Viridiplantae; phylum Streptophyta; class Magnoliopsida; order Solanales; family Convolvulaceae; genus Cuscuta; species Cuscuta campestris. The sequence continues at coordinate 632,703 of OOIL02004368.1, read as the reverse complement.
CCTTCCGATTCTTGGGTTTTGACGAACGATTTCATTGTGTGTTTTGGCAGAGAACTACAGCTATGTGAGCTGAGTTATAAGATTTGAGTATCTCATCTTATCACTGGGTAAAATGTATCACTACAATGCTTATGCCATCAAATATGGGTGTCAAAATATGACATTTAGCCCTTGTGATGCTCTCTTGGATTCCCAAGTTATTTTTATCACCCCAACCCAGAAAAACTACACCGTTTATTTAATCACATACTCTCTCCATTTCTAAATAATTGTCTATTAAGACTTTCAAAATACATTAAGAATCAAATGAATGTGGACATAATATTTATCTCAATTAATTCAAAATCTAACGTATCTAAAAAGTCATAATAGACCGTTTTAATGTTTCTCTTGCATTATGTTTGGTTCGAGGAATTTGGATGGAAAAGAAAGGAAAATGATTTTTTCATTTTCCACACCAAAGTGAGGAATTTGATTTTTCTTCATCTTAGTAGAATGTCTTCTTATTTTCTTTTTCTTCCACTTTTCTTTTCTTCTCCAACCAAACCTGAAAAAATACGTTTTTGCTCATTTTATTTTCTTTTTCCTTTCAAATTTCTCGAACCAAACATAGACACATAGTGTTAATCTTTCATATGAATTTTCTTTTAGTAATGTAAAGGGGTAAGCTTGCATATGTATGTATGATGTGCACATACATATGCCGAGCTTTATCTTCATATTTACGGTGTTTTAAGTCTGCAGAAGTTGGGAAAGGGTATTTGTCTTGGAGTTCAAGTCTGGAAGTTGGAACCGAAATGTTACTTTAAGACTCCACCTTTTGTAGACCCCAATGTCAAACACGAAAATTATATGGTCTATTTAGATTTACTATATTTGATTTAAATAATTTTTTATTAGATTTGTAACACTGTTAGGGGTTGAATTAAAAAATACTTTGTTCTCACAAAATCTCTCTTTTCTTTTTTCATCTGTCCAAAAAAACTTTTCTTATTTCTATTTAAAAGTTACACCTATTAATTTTTAACCTACTTATCACGTCACATTTTTTATTACCCCGAGTATTAATTTATCCATAACATCTACTTTTACCGATCACATACAAGGTCATTTTTAAAAAGTCAACACAAAAGTATACTTTCTTAAATTTCTTAAAAATGAAAACAAGAAATGTTATGTGGGACGGAGGAAGTAAAATTTATATATCTAAAAACCACTCTCTCCGTCTTAAATTAAATTGCTTGTTTACTATTTACATAATCAAACATTATTTACATAATATAGTTATACCACCACTAGTTTTGTAGTCTTTTTTATATACTTTTTAAATATGTAATTTATTTTTCTAATTCTACATCATTTTCATATAAAATAATTTGAAAATAATTTCAGTCAAATATCAAAAATCAAAACATGTGATTTAAATTGAGACGTATAGAGTAAAAATTTGACTATATGAATAATGTATTCTAGCCTTCTAGGTATTTTATTTCCATCATCTCCGATGGAGCCAAAATTTCACCATTTTCTGGCTTTGGGGTGTGATGGAATAAATCAAAATGGATCTCTAAACTGTTTGTGCTTCTTTAATTAATGAAGTAGCAGTTAGTCAAGTAATGCAACTTTCGACGTTGAGCCGGGGGTCTCTTTGGAAACAGCCTCTCTACTTTCGAGTAGGGGCAAGATCTGCATACACACACCCTCCCCAGACCCTACTCTTGTGGGATTTAACTAGGTTGTTGTTGTTGTTGTTGTAGCCTTCTAGGTATTTTCTTTTAACCTGATATTTCACTCTTTTTTATGAATTTCCAAGGTGTTTTTTTTAATTTTGTGACAAACCCTATTTATGCATAAAAGTAAAGGGGCATACCAATAAATTACTCTACAATATCCTTAATTTTCCCGGTAATATTTCTTATGTCTCACATTATCTAAAATATATATAGGCATACTTTCAATTTTCTCGTAAGAGCCATCAGATCTCACATTATCCAAAATGTACTCCAAGAGTCTTTGAAATTTGCGATAATGTATGTCAATGGTACTCCTATATTTTGTCTATTTGGCCGTTAGGAATAAAAGTTCTGTTACTTTGACAAATAATAAATTTTACATTGATAATCATTATTTTATCAAATTCAAATCAAATTCTTTAATTTGTCAAAACAAAGGAACTTCTAATCCTAACGTCTAAATTGACAAAATTTATCTTCGGAATACAATATTATAAATTTTAAGGATCACAAAGTATATTTCGGATAATGTGAGAAATGAGAGTTCTTACTATAAAATCTAGGATATCTCGAGGTGACTATAAAATTGGAGAATTATTACCAAAAAAATCGAGAGTATTTCAGAGTAATTTTCTGGGGGCATACTCCTTTTTCTAGTAGGGTAATAAATGGACAAAAAAAACGCATAGAACAAAGCAAGGAATAAATGTACATACGCATGCAAAATGGTAAGTAGAAGATGGGAATTGGAAAGGTGGGGAAGCAGCAGTTCATGAACCAACTCCCAACACCCACAACATTAATTAACGCATTCATCTTTTCCACATTACCTTTTCCAACACAAACCCTTCTCAATCCCACTACCTTTTTATCCCTAGTTATTACTGCATATAGACATAGAAGTAAGAATATTGGGACTCAAAAGATCAATTTGGAAGGATTGTAACTGAAGTGGTCCTTGGGATTGGCCAAGTCTCTTAATGATAGTCTCATTTGGTTAAAGATTGATTTTAAAAAATGATTGTTTTTGCTAGTTCCTACTAGTTAATTAACTCAGATAGTGTTTGGAAACTAGTATTTCATTTCGATCATGCATTTCAATTTCAAAATTTAGAATCTTGAATTTTTCAAATGACAAGGGGGTGCATGCACTTCAAATTCAACTTTGTTATTAATGAGAGGAATTTTGAATCAAATCTAAATCCAAAATGTTTAAGTTTCCCAAACATGAAATTTTAGCCAAATTAAGATTTGAAATCTAAATCCATGTTCCTAAACACATACCATAATGGAATTCAAATTTTAAAACTCGTGTTTTCAATGGAGTGATGGAGTTTAATCTAAAAATGGGAGAATTTCCAAAATAAAAGCAAAAGATAATATAAATACTAAAATAGGAGTAACTATGTTTCAAAATGAATCTATTCATACTAAATTTATATACAAATTCAATATACTTTTTCTGTAATATACAGTCAAAGTTTAAAAACTTTGACTGTGAAAGTCAAAATGGGAAATTAATTTTAAGACGGAGGGAGTAATATTGTACTCCGTAGTAATTTTTGTTTATGTATTTAGAAACACACCAAATAGTTATTTTAATTAGTGCACCGTATCATAAAGTCGTAAAATAAAATTAAATATACTATAATTAATTGAAAATGGGGTCTTCTAGTTAAAAGGCTATTATTGTCTATCTATTAAAAAATATAAAATGTGGAGTGCCATTAGTAAATTATGGAGTGTAGACATCATCTCCGGTTCTTAAAACTACTCAATGCTATATATATATATATATATATATATATATATATATATATATATATATATATATATATATATATATATATATATATATATATATATATACACACACACACATATATATATATATATATATATATATATATATATAGTGAAAGCAACCGTCAATAAGAAACAGAAGTAATTTCGAAAGTAGAAGGAAAAAAAAGAACTAAAATGGCAGAAATAGTGCTTTTAGGGTACCCTGAGATATTGCTAGGAGTCTTATGTTTCTTATTGTTTTACCTATGGAGGAAAGAAACCAGTAATAAGGGCCTTCCTCGAAGCTATCCATTGTTGGGCATGTTACCAGGCACTCTATACTACATGAACCGAATCCACGAGAGGGTAACGATGATGATGAAGCGGTCTGGGGGGACGTTCCTCTACAAGGGGCCGTGGCTCGCCGACATGGACATCCTTGTCACCGTTGACCCGGCCAATGTGCACCACATCATGAGCGCCAACTTCCTGAACTTCCCGAAAGGCCCCAAGTTCAAGGAGATATTTGATGTGCTGGGAGACGGGATATTCAACGCGGATCTGGACGCGTGGAGGGTCCAGAGGAAGATCGCGCGTGGGTTCATCACCCACGCGCGGTTCCATAGGTTTCTGCTCGAGACGAGCAGGGCGAAGGTGGAGAAGGGGCTGGTGAAGGTGTTGGAACATGCGTGCCACAACGGGTTGGTCTTGGATTTGCAAGACTTGTTCCAACGCTTCACGTTTGACACTAGTTGTATTCTCTTCACAGGGTATGACCCTGGATGCGTGTCTGTCCATTTCCCAGAGGTTCGGTTCTCTAGGGCAATGGACGACGCGGAGGAAGTCATTCTTGTCCGACATGTCGTGCCAGAGTTGATATGGAAGGCCCAAAGGTGGGTGGGAGTTGGGGCGGAGAGAAAGCTTCGCGAGGCTTCTAGGATGTTGGATGATGTCATCGGGCAATACATTGCCCGTAAAAGGCATGAATTGGCGCGAGAAAAGGAGAAGGATGATGAAGACAACAAGGGTTGTGATCTCCTCACCTCTTACTTGAGAGGAAGCAACCGTGACGATGACAATATGATGATGGGGTTGAAGATAGACGATGACAAGTTTTTGAGAGACACGATCATGAACCTCATGATCGCGGGCCGAGACACAACCAGCTCGGCCCTCACTTGGTTCACGTGGTTGGTTTCTACCCACCCCTTTGTCGAGTCAAAAATAAGAGACGAGCTCAAAACACTAATCCCGAAAGAGCAGTCGGAGAAATGGAAAATTTTTAAGCCGGACGAACTCAAGCCCCTAGTCTACCTCCATGCTGCGCTATGCGAGTCTCTGAGACTGTACCCACCAGTCCCCTTCCAGCACAAGGAACCGACCGAGGTGGACACTCTCCCAAGCGGACACGTGGTCCACCCCAAAATGAAAATAATGTTTTCGCTCTACGCGATGGGGAGGATGGAGGCTATATGGGGAGAGGACGCGTCTGAATTCAAACCTGAACGTTGGATATCAGAGAAAGGGACAGTGAAGCACGAGCCTTCCTACAAGTTCTTGGCATTCAATGCCGGGCCAAGGACTTGTTTGGGCAAAGAAGCGGCTTTCATTCAAATGAAAGCCGTGGCTGCTTCAATAATACACAATTATCAAGTTAGAGTTGTGGAAGGGCACCTTGTGGAACCAAACACTTCTATTATTCTCTATATGAGACATGGATTCAAGGTTATGCTCAAGAGGATATCAAAATAGTTCAATCATCATTATCGATAATGTCTTTGGAAGTTGTTGAAATTGTCTTTAAAACATTGGTCTCCTAGTTGTTGAAATAATTGTCTTAAAAACATTGTCTGTTAGATAAAATGAAATGGCAAAAACTCTTTTGTTTGCATATGTTTGGTCTACTGATGAATGATTGAATTATTTATTTTGATTTTATAAAAATCAAAGCAAAAAAAGACTTAAGTAGAAGTAAAAATAATATTAAAAAGACTAAAATATGAGTTTATATTATTATTTCTAAAATAAGAGTTAAAATGCATATATAATAACTCTCATGCTAATGTATAATCAACGATTATTGTCAACAATTTTCTTTTCTACATTTTCAATGTGTTATTCAATTGTTTTTTTAATAGTTTAATAAAAAGAAAATAAAACTAGAATAAAAGTTATTTGAGCTTATTTTATAAGGATGAATTAATTACTCCAAGATAATATTTTTAAAACTCATTATAAGACCAGTTCATACTCCCTCCGTCCCACTGTCTTTGTCCATTTACCTTTTGGCACACCATCCAATGCATTTATTTAATCCATTTTATCTTGTAATTTGTATATTAAAAAATTATAAAAATTATATATTAATAATCTATATGTTAAAACAAATCAAACAAGATCACACATGACTATATTTAGGCTTACACATTGAGAGAATTTGATGAGTCAAAGTGCTTAGATGAACAGTTCCAAAAGTCAAAAGTGGACAAAGACAGTGGGACGGAGATAGTATTAAATAAGATCAGATTAGAAGCACATTCAACCTTAAATTAAACAAGATCGAATCATACCAGACTTTTATGAATTTAGATCAATTGCAATCAGATCAAATGAAGAGAACATATCCTAATACTGCACTTTTAGAAGAAATATTTAAAAATAAAAAAGTGAGTGATTAAGTTTAAAAAATACTCCCGAGAAAAAATGTAGCCTATATACTCTATATGTTTCTCCTTTCGTCCTAAAACGTTCTTCCTAGTTATTATTTATGTAATACCCTGATTTGAAAATAAATAAGTTGGGGAAAGAAAAGGCTCAAAAACATTGATTGTACTACTCAAATCGACAAGATGCATCTTCTTTTCGAGAGCTCATCACCTAGAAACTCCACAGTTAAGCGTGTTTGACTTGGAGTAATTTTAAGATGGGTGATCCTCTGAGAAATTCTCAAGGCGCGCACGAGTGAAGACAAAGTGTGCGGGAAAAAAACTTATGTTGGTCTATGTGGCCAGTCTTCAATCCTATGAGCGGAAGCTTACGGCTAGGGTGGGGAGTGGGGTGTTATAATTCACATAGTCAAACTTTAATCACTTTATTACATATTTTCTTTTGTGATTTGATAAAATAATATAGTCTTGTCATCTCTTGTTTTGTAAAACCTTTGATGTTGTTTTTAAATATATAAATTTTATTTTTTAATTTTATACATAAAATCAAATAATTTGAATTGAAAATAAAGTCGGTTCAACCTCGTAAGTATGAAACGGTGCAAATACTTTCTTTGGAAAGTTCATCAGAGAATATGGTTAAATTGATGTTTTATTTTATGAAATAACCATTAAAAAAATAAACAAAAAAATATCAAAAATCTAAAACAATATATATGAAATGGTTTTTATAGATAGAGTCTATACTCCCACCGTCCCTAAATATTTGTCACACTTGTATTGCTGAGGTAAAATGTCAAGTTTTTTTCAATTTATTTTATTTACATATTGGTATAGAAATAAAAAATAAAATTTACGTATCAAAAAACTACATGAAAAGTTCTTCGAAATAAGAAGTGTCAAAAGTATTTTATTTTATCAAATAACTAATGAAAATGTAAAAATAAACAAAAGTTTCCGCAACTACTGAAAAACAAATGTCGCAAATATTTAGAGATGGAGGAAGTATATATTACTACCAACCGATATTTTTTCTAAACCTCTACACAGTAAAAATATTACTCAGTACAATTACCATTTTTTCTTAAAAAAAATCTTAAAAATAAAAGCAAAATATATATTTTATCTCTAAAATAGGAATAACATGGGTTATCTTAAATAGAATTATTGCGTCGTGAAAATGTGATACTAAAAGCCTATCATTATAATTTGTGTTGAAATATTGGAATAATAATATTACTCCTTTAATTATGAAGTACATGATAGAGTATATATAGGAGAGATTCCTAACACAATTAGAAATAGAGAATGGAAACTAACTAATAAAATACAACTTCTACTATAACTAGGAATACTTAATATTATTGTCTAACATCCCCCCTCAAGCTAAACTCTGACTAAAGCAAGAGGAAGCTTGAACACTAGCTGGAAACTGGAAACTTTGAGAAGAGAGAAATCTGACGTGCGACGGTGGCTGCTAACATTGTTGGAGAAGAGAGAAGTCTGACGTGCGCCGGTGGCTGCTGACGACGTTGGACAAGAGAGAAGTTTGACATGCAGTGTTTGCTTTAGACATCATTGAAGAAGAGAGAAATTAACGTGCGCTAGTAGCTGCTGACGTCGAAGAAGAAGAGAGGAGGTTGACGTGCGCTTGTTGCTGCTGACGTCGAAGAAGAATAGAGAAGGCTACTGGAGGTGTCTGTTTGACTGAAGATTTTTGACATTCTTTGTCTTTTTATTTTCTTTGATTCGGGCAATGCCCTGTTTCTTTCTTGGAGGGGTGAGTTGTAGAGGTATTCTTTCCTCTTTCACTACTTCTCTTCTTGGCTTTCCTTTTGTGCTGATTTACTTTGGATTTTTATTGGTTCAATATAAGAGAAAGAGAAGGGAGGTTGATGATTAGAATTGGTTATTTGAAAGAGAAAAAAGTGAGTTAAGAATTGGTGATGGAAAAAAGATTTGGGTCTGAGCTTTTGATATGATGATTTGGAGAGAAACAACAATCGTTTTGATTTGAGGATAAAAAAAGGAAAAGAAAATAAAGGTGAATAGGGTGGAGTCGCCGTCACTAGAATTATCGGCGACGGCAACGGAAGCAAAGAACTCTTTTAGGTCCCTAAGAGCGATGGCTCCGATACCATGTTGAAATATTGGAATAATAACATTTCTCCTTTAATTATGAAGTAGATGATAGAGTATATATAGGAGAGACTCCTAACACAATTAGGAATAGAGAATGGAAACTAACTAATAAAATACAACTTCTACCATAACTAGGAATACTTAATATTATTGTCTAACAATTTGTTTATAATACGTTTGTCTAGTTTGATAATTTATACTCCCTCCGTCCTAAAACTATCCTCCCACTTTCCCTTTTTCTCCGTCCTAAAACTATTTTCCCACTTCTTTAAAAAAGTACCAATAGACTATTTTACCCCTCTCTCAACTCTTTCAACCTGCTTCTCATCCCTCTCCTACCATACGTTATCTTCGGCTTTCAAGTCTCATTCCTCTCCTTCGCAATATCTCTGTCTTTCCTCCATCTCCATCTCTCTTCCCTCCCTTGAAATCTAAACATAACCCTCTCGATCTCTCTTCGGCTCCCCCCACCCCCTCAAAATCTAGATCCAATCTTCTTCTCTCTATCTTAATATCTAGATCTAATTGTTTCTCTTCCTCGAAACATAGATCTAATCTTTTGTTTGAAAACCCAGCGGCGGCGATATTGAGCAGTAGAAGAGAGCAGAACAAATGGAGGCTGGAGACGAAGCAATTGGAAACTGCAAGAGCATAAGGGCGATGTTGTTGCTGCAATAAGACACTTGCTCAATGCACTTGAAGAGGAAGCAATTTCATAATTCATTTTATTTAAATTTGTTTAGTTGCTATTTTGATTTTTTATTTTTTTTAGAACCTAATGTTGATTCAAGAACCATGCCTCCGTGAAAGAAGAAAACATCAAGAATGAAGGGCAATGATTTTTGTTCCCATTAAGCATGTTTCGGTCCAGGGGTGAGAAGGATTAAGGGGGCATTTTGGGAAAGTCAACCCAATTTTTACACTCTCTTAAAAACCACTTCCGGTCAAATTGGGAAGATGGTTTTAGGACGGAGGAAGTACTACATTTGCAAAAAATTGCTGCCGGGTACTCTCGATTTTGTGATAAGAAGGGTCCCATTATTTTTTTAAATATACTCCGAGGTACCTTAAATTATCCAAAAACTTACCAGGAGGTGACAATCCGTCCATTCCTCCGTTAGTTTCTATTTCTGTTATCTTTTTCTTCTTCTTTTATGTTTTTTCTTTCTTTCGTACTCTTTTTCTTTCTTTTTCTTTTCTCTCTTCTATTCGTATTAGAGACCAGCCCTCCCCACCCCCAACCGAAATCCCTTCCCCCCTTTTTTTCTTACTCTATTTTTTCTTTTCTTCTTCTTCTTCTTTTATTATTATTATTATTATTATTATTATTATTATTATTATTATTATTATTATTATTATTATTATTATTATTATTATTATTATTATTATTATTACTACTACTACTACTACTACTACTATTAGTTATTATCATTTTATTATTAGTTATTGTATTATTTTATTATATTTTATAATAATTATGATTATTTATTTTTATCATTTTACTTAGTCGTTATTAGTTTCACTACTCTAACTTTTTTTAGTAAATTAAACTTAAAACCCCATAAAAAACAATTGTATACCCACATTGACCTTTCCCAATTCCCAATTTTCACTTGCATAAAAAAGGTTAAATTATTTTAAACCTTTAGTTAAAAATTAATTTTAGTAATATATTTATGTATAGTTTATAAAAAAGATAGTTTATAAAAAAGATTATTTATTTCCTTGGTTATAAATTATACGGAGTACGTCTTAATTCATTATATTAATATGAAATTTAACATCATTTTTATCGTTGTACATTATCTATAAAAAAATTCCAGAGGCACCCGTCTTATTCTTATCCCAAGTCTTCTCATTTTCTACATTACCCACTATTATGGCGGCTAACCAGTACGTGACTAATGTGAAAAACAACATGGAATGGCAAAAAATTATAGTAAAAGTACTAGTAATTGTTTTTAATTATAGTAGTAA
>OOIL02004368.1:508228-622006 GCA_900332095.2 Cuscuta campestris | reverse complement strand
GGAGGGATTTGGGTGGGGGGTGGGGGTGGGGAGGGCTAGTCACTAATACGAATAGGAAAAAGAGAAAAGAAAAAGAAAGATAAAGAGAAAGAAAGAAAGAAAGAAAACATAAAAGTAGAAGAAAAAGATAACAGAAATAGAAACTAACGGAGGAATGGACGGATTGCCACCTCCTAGTAAGTTTTTGGATAATTTAAGGTAACTCGGAGTATATTTAAAAAAATGATGGGACCTGGTAGTTCTTATCACAAAATCGAGGGTACCCAGCAGTAATTTTTTGACTACATTTGTCTTAGTGTATTTGTCCAATTTAACTTTTTAAAATCAAACTAGACAAACGGTAAACTTTAATTACTCTTAATTTGTATTGCTTATTTGCACGAGAAAAAAAAAATTTAAAAGTTTCCAACAAGAAAAATTTAATAAAATTATTTTTATACTAATATGTGTTACATACACTTTTTATTTAATTAGAACTCAATTTATCCTATTTGACTCCAAAAAGTCAAACTGGATAAACACACTGAGACGAAGAGTGTAGTATTTTTCAGTATTACTCCGTATAAGTTAGCATTATATGCCCTATTTTGAAAATAGAAATATAAAAATCCTATTTTGATTTTGATTTCAGTCTTTTTACTTTTTCCCAATAAAGGAAAACAATAAAAAGGAATACTTTCTCCGTCCCGTTTTAAAGCGCTTATTTTGACTTTTGGGCATATTTAAGGAAAAGAAAAAAAATATAGTTCATTTTCTGAAATTGTCATTACTTTCTAGGAGAGGTGACAATGAGTGAAAAGATAAAGTGGAGAAACGTGACTTATTTTGGAACAGAAAAAAAATGCAAACATGCAATTTAAAATGAGACAGATGGAGTACTATTTTTGCACCATCAAATATCTTAAAGTTGTTCTTCAGTGATTCTAAAGTCTACGTGTTATAAATGGCACTTCTTACCCATTCCATGCACGGTAAATGGATCATTTCTTTTTTGCAAAAGGCCTAATTTTTTATCATAATTCATTGAAATCCAAAAAAATCATCAATAACCTTATTATGATGACGTAACAATTTCTCAATATACTCCATTCGTCCCAAAAGAATACAACAATTATTACTTTGACCTACTCGATAACTTTTGGTTATTTACTTGTTTTAATTGACCATTTTAAAAAATTAAATATTCTCGTCGAATCTTGATTGTAAATTTTTTTTATATATTTTTGAACAGTATAATTTTTACTTTTTATTTGTCCACCAATTTGTAATTAAAATAGTATTAAAAAATACAATATTTTATACGTTGTTCGAAATGTGACAAACAATTTGAGACGCAGAAAGTATCTTATGGTGATATGTCTCAAACAAAACATTTTACTAATCACTCCGTATTTAACTTGCACCAAACATACAATAAAATTTCAAATTGTCCGGAATAATAGTCACACCACTAATCCAGACTTAAAAGCGCTCTATTAAACACTCCCCCTAACAAAGGCCAATCAGCTATTCATATGAAACTATAATCACGCCTTTTTTCTACAAAAATAAAAAATAAAAACTAGAACATAACTAGATAAAGATAATTTTACATGAAATCCCAGCCAGTTAATTAAACTCCATATTTAAGAGGTAATTAATTAATTAATTAATTATTGTTTAAATAACTCTGTGTTGTTGTCTAGATGGATCTTTGGCATTCTTGGAATGCTTTTTGCCAACTCCCAGTCTGTCTACTTCTGTCTGGCTCACTTCCAGCTGCTTTGTGCTCCTGCACATATATGTGCATTACTTAATCAAAACCTCACTCAATATTTCCTTCCTTTTGATTCTAGCAAAGATCAGACCAATTTTCAGTTGTTCCTTCTGTTGTGAGCTCGACATTGATTGGGACTTTACAGCTGTGTTTGAGTGTTTCTTTTCTTTTTGACATTAAATGCAAAATCCCAATGTTGATTGACTTAAGACTAAGGTAATCCCAAGTACTATTCTCTCTTTCTTCATTTATTAGGCCTATTCTGACTAGACACAATATCAAGAAAACTATCCCTTTATTCTAAAAAATTGAGAATCAAACTGGAAGTCAAATTGTAATATTATTTGAGCATTAATCAAATATAATTTAAAATAATTAAATATTATAAAAATTTGATTTTTCAAATTATATTTTAAAATAAGTGTTACTCCCTCCCCCTCAAAAATATTTTAAAAAATAAAATTAGTTCTTGAAATTTATGAATAAGAGACAATCAATATGAGTCACTTACTCTATTCCTTTTCAAGGACTGAGAAATTTATTTAGAAACAACCCAAAAAGAAAGCTGAAGATTAATTTGAGACATACTCCGTAGCAAGTATTGATTTTAGTTTCATACATTTTTTTATTTTTCTAAATTTTGTGAAGTCAAATCAATATTTTTGTATCAGATAGTGGGGTAGAAGCGTAGAACATTATGAACTACTCTGTACCTTGGACTTCATATGCAATTGAGAAACACATGCACATAAGCACATTAAGACAAGGCAAAAAAGATATGCACAACAAATTTAGACAAAGGGAGTATCACATATGCACATACCACATGAATGAGAATGACAACATTGTTTGCTTTCCAAGTTTGTCTTTACCATTACTTTCCTCGACCAAAAATAATCTGATTTTCACTATGTACATGATCAAGCATTGGATTAATTGACAAAATAAAACATCATCGAACTTATTTTATAGTGTTTTTTATATAATTTTTAAATATATATCAGATGCATTTAATTTCAAAACTTCACAATTGCAAATAAATTAAATTTAAAAGAATGTTAGTCAAACATACAAGAAGATCTATATGTGAGAGAGGGAGCATGAATGTGGGGATAAACAATCAAAGAAAGCAGAGAAATGCACCACAAATGTACTCCAGACATTTGAAGCCATAAATTTTTTTTCTTTTTTTTTTAACACAAAAATTTGTGGTTTCAAATGCTTGGGTATATTTGAGGTATTCCATTTGTTGAACCTTAGGTACACTATTGGGTGTACGTAAACCATGAGAACTTTTTGTAGTACAAGTTAGCATACATAGTCATTTAAGTGTATCAGACGACAAGGGTAGGTACATATTTTATGGCAGTGAACATAATATTCAACTCTGAACAGCTAACTTGGAGATCTTCTCATCATCATTAATCAGTCAACTTTTTTTCATTAAGAATTGCAGATAAAGGTGTTATCAATCGCCATTTGGCTACTCCATTTGCAGCCCAATAATCTTCATCATTCATTCTTGGGAGATGGTAGGGGTCCCACACCAAATGTACACCACATCCCTTCTTATCATTCATTTTTATTTGGTTTTTGTTTGTTTTTTTTTTTGAATTTTACATTCAAATATGTGTGATTATGGAGGGGTAGGGAATATTTGGAGTACACTTTTGGTGTACCAGGTACATTTTTGGTGTGCCAGCTTTGGTGTACCCCTAACATTTTTCTTCATTCTTTATCCCTAATCAATTTTTTTATCTAAACCAAGATAGGGATTGTGTGGTTGGGATTAAGTGGGATACACTTTTGGTGTATTCATAACATTTTTCTACCGGATAACATTTGATTTTGGATTAAATTTCTATTGGGGTGTTTTAAATTGTATTTTACTCTACTTTTATAGGCTATTAATATGAGAATCTAAAAAGTACGGAGTAACATTTTTAATACAGCTGATTCATAAAAGTAATGACATAAACTGATTAAACTCCTTGCTATAATGTTTGAAAAGAGAAAAAATGGGCTTAGCACATATGACAAGGCAAGAGGCCAAGAGTTAATTAGATAAACTGTAAAAAAAAGATTTTTTTTCCTCAGAATATCCAATACTGTAAAAGGTTAGGTATGGACGCCTCAAGAGTCAAAGAGCACAGCAAAATGGCACTCATTTCCTCCACCATCTTTATTTTTTGAAAAATGCCCGCATGGTAGCTCAGTTGGTCAAAAGCGTGAAATCTTGGACCGATGACCAGGGATCGAGTCCCGCAAACGGCAGTGTGGGAGCTATCCAAAAATCTCATAAAGGGTGAGGAGGCTCCTTGTGCGCGGTGGGCACGGGTCTAGCGTTCTTGGCCGACTGAGTCACCACGATTTACATCCTGCACCATTCCTGTTGGGCAAGGGGGTGGGGGCGCCTGGGGTGGGCGATTTCACCTTTTGGACCGGGGACCGAAAAATGCTATTGCTCTTAGTTTTTACTTCTCGCACTCCAAATAAATGGAAAATGCTAGGTGTACACCAAAAATGTACCCAAACATCCCCCACTTCCTCTATCACCACAAAAAAAAAGCAAAAAAATTCAAAAAAAAATAAAAAATAAAAATAAAATAAAATGAATGTTAGAAAGGGGAGTGATGTACATTTGGGGGGGTACACATTTGGTGTACCCCTAGCATATCCCCAAATAAATTACTCTTTTGGATCAATGTGCAAAACTTAGTGAAGCCGGTTCCTATGACATTGGTTCCCAATGTCATGGGATAACCTGAGGGAGCTCCGTTGTCTCGTTCGTAAAATTAACGGTTCCTATCGCCCTAACACCCTAGTAAGCCCCCCGCCCCGACCCGAACACGCCCCTCACCCCCTTCAATTGCGCCCTCAAGTTGATTTTGACTTTGAAGTCAAATCTTGACTCCAAAGTTTAAAATCAACTTGGGGGTGCAATTGAAGGGGGTGGGGGGCGTGTTCGGGTCGGGACGGGTGGGGCGATTTACCGGGAAGTTAAGGGGGTAAGAACCGTCAATTTTACGAACAGGACACTGGATCACCCTCGAGTCATCCCATGACATTGGTTCCAACCAATGTCATGGGAACCAAGGTGCATTTCATAACTATTAAAATAATTTGTTACAAACTAGTATTGAAATAAAAAATAAAAATATATACTCTCACTCCAACAATAAAGTTTTAATTCATTATTTACGTGATCAAAATTTTATTGTCCTATTTAATGAAATAATTTAGTCATGTCTCATCTAGTTTTATACTCCGTATATCTATTCATGTAGTTTTTAAATATGTACTCCGTAATTTTTATTTTTTAATTCTATTCATTTTTCACATAAAACAATTGAAAAATAACTTCAATAAAACATCGTAACGTATAACGAGAATATTATTTATAAACGAAAAAGTATTTATAAAACTAGTATTGTTACAAAGTAATAATATTATAACGTTTCCTCTATGGACAGCATTTAGCTGAATAATATTATTCAATTGTTTTATGTGAAAACAATAATATTATAACGTTTCCTCTATCAGTTTATTATAATATACTGAATAATAATATTTAGAGCTGGCAATCGGTCGGTCAGGTCGGGTTCGGGTTCGGTCACTTCAAGTTCGAGTTATTTCGGGTTCAGGTCAATTCGGGTTCGGGTTGAGAACTGTATGTTCATGACCCAGTATCGTCGGGTTCGGGTCGACCCAACGGATTATAACTTTGATTTTTAAAATTTTTAAATTTACATTACCACTTACATTTTCTATTAAATAAATTTAAAATATCAAAAAAAATGTATTAAATCTATAAAATTGATTTATTTTAAACTCAGAAGTAATTTTTTAGATATATAAATCAATATAAAGAATTTAAAAATGCTTAAGTTTTGGAAAAAAGTAAGATAATTATGCAATATCATTAAAATTTTCTCTGCAAATATAAATTTGTACACTAAAAACGAGTAGTAAAGTGTATGATTTTGAAAAATTCTTACTTTAGCGGGTCGGTCAGGTCGGGTTCGGGTTCAGTCGGGTTTGACCCATTTTTAGCGGGTCATTTCGGGTTCGGTCAACTTCGGGTTCGGTCATCAAGACCATTGTTCAAAACCCAGTGTTTTCAGGTCGGGTTTCGGGTCAAAAACAGGTCGGGTCATTTTTTGCCAAGTCTAATAATATTTATCTTTTCACTTTCAAATGTAATTGTC
This sequence comes from Cuscuta campestris, assembly GCA_900332095.2. Taxonomy (NCBI): domain Eukaryota; kingdom Viridiplantae; phylum Streptophyta; class Magnoliopsida; order Solanales; family Convolvulaceae; genus Cuscuta; species Cuscuta campestris. The sequence goes on along the minus strand of OOIL02004368.1, from coordinate 616,042 downwards.
TTACGATAATATTTTTATTTATATATAAATGTTTATTATAAATATTTGATATTTAAAAATTATGTTTTTAAATTAATCTATTCATATGAATTTGCTCTATAAGAGCAATTCCAATGAGAGGGGTATATGAAAGGATAAAGAGAAATATTTGTGATATATACCTCTTTTCATTAAAAATCATTCTCCAATGGGAGAGGTTAACAAGAAGGCATTATACCTTCTTCAATTTTGAAGAGGTATCTTTACCTTTTCATTTGGAGAGGTATATCAATTTTTCCAACCTTTTAAATTTATTTCATCAATTACTTTAGTTATTGTTTTTTGTTTGAATGTATTATTATAAATTATTAATTTGTATCTTTGTCATTGTAAAACTTAACGAGTCAAGAATTAACAAAAAGGATACTTTGTTTTTTAATCTTGCACTCTGTATTTTTAAGTTTTTTCTATTCGGGTATTTATAGTTTTACATGTGTAATTAGACATAAGTCACATAATGTATATTTAACTATTTCAAAACTGACATTCTAATTTTTTTCCCTAATAAATTAGTTGTATTTTTATAAAATCTTTAAATTTAAAAATTTAATCAAGAAGAAACAAAGGCAACAAACCTCAAATTTACCTCCCCATGATTTTTTTAAGAATGTATATTTTCTTTTCTAATAATTAAAATTTGATTTAAGAAGGTAAATCAACTAATTTTTTCCCAATAATGTATGGAGATGAATTTTTTTCCTCTTTTGTCTTTTGATTTACCTTCCCCCATTGGAGTTGCATACTTTTTGAAAACGTAAACTTGATCATTTGGAAAGTTAAATAAGATATATACCTCTCCAAGACACCTCTTACCATTGGATTTGCCGTAAGTAGAGTATTTTTAATAAAATAACAAGTATATTTCCTATATACTCATAATTGCCCTTGTAAAAATAGCAACTTTGCTATGACTCCCCCCACTTTAGAGTGAATACAAATGAAATAAAAAAGACAAATGCTAAAATTGATATTTGTTAGGGTAAAGAATTCAGGAATGGAGGTAGTGTTAGGTAGAGAACATAATTATAAGATGAAAATCTCTTAATTAACAGGCAAACATTTTAAAATGCAGAAGAGTACTCTGTAAAATCTGAGAAGAAGAACTCACCGGTCAGAATTGTAAGATGAAGATCTCTTCAATCCCGTGAATTCGTCCTTCTTCGTCTCCAGTAAGCTCCCACTGAAGTACTCCTTATCCTCCATTAATGAGTTCATTTTAGCAGAGAACTCCACCGTGGCGATCTCTGCATCTTTCTCCACCGGATTCCCCCCGCGTGGGAGTCTGGTTTTGTAGTGAGAGATCAGAGAGAATTCATCGTCTCTCCCGCCGCAGTCCCGGAAGGACCCGCATGATAGCAGCTGGAGTAACACCGATGAAGACTTGTGCTTTCCTTTGGCGGCGATTGGATCTTCGGTTATCGTTTCTGGCCGGAGATTCAGCCGGCCGTCGGCTTTCATCAACGTCTCGAGCGTTTCCGGACTGGAATCGGACGGAGGCGGCGATATCTCCCCTCGGCAGAGCTCCGTGCTCTGGACCGGGTTTTTTACTTCAAGCTCTTTCTTCTTCTCGTCTCCGCACTCCTCCTTGACCACCCGGACCGGTCTCCTACGGCGGTCTTTTTCGTCGGTCTGAGTCCAGGCGTCGGAGGCTCTGCCGGAAGACTCCCCGCCAGACTCCGCCTTGTACACTCTGTACTCGTGGAAATCCGAGGCGCTCCACGACTGGTTCCGTCTCTGTTCCGTTACGGAATACTCGCGATCCGCACTGGATTTTCGGACTTCCGGTAACAACTGCAACGCACCAGAAAACCCTAACTCTTCGGATTCTCCCTCCATGAGCAGCTCCGATCCTTTGAGGACATACTCGTGGCCGTGCGCCGGGTAGATGAAATCGTTCTCCGTCAAATCGTGCCAAACAAATCCGTTCTTATAGCTCCTGCAATTTCACAGACTTTCTCTCAGAAAACCGACGAATTGAACTCGCAATTGAAAAAGCTGTGTAGAAAGGGGAGAAACCTTTTGGCAGACCATGAATAGAGCGCCGCCATTCCCTTTCCGCGGAGAGAATTCAAGCGATTGATCACATCTGAAAAGCGATTAACTCAAATTTATCAAAAAAAAATTCCTGGAAATTTCTGGAGTTTATAACTATAGCTACAGAATTTCTTCATCGTTATCACCTCTGAGATAGAGACCTTCGGGAGCAGAGAGAGGGACCTCCATGAAATGCGGGTGCTCGAGCTGGCCGTTCCGGGAGAGATAGTAAACGACGGGAACTCTGCGGTCGGGTTTGGGCCTAGGCTCGGCCCAGACTCTGGTCCGCTCGGGGCTGGTCCATTTCTTCGCCGGGAGAAGCTCCGTCGACCGGGCGGACCTCACCGTCGCCGCCATTCGAGGTAGAGAGAGAGAGAGAGGCTCTCGGGAAGGGGGAAACAGAGCTCGGAAATTGATGATGGCGAGAATAAGATGAAAAAGAAGAAGAAGAAAGAAGAAGAAATTTCAGCTTTTGACTAATGTGGCCATGGCGTTTTCCCGATGCAGAAAGGTGAAAAAGGTGGGAGGGAGTTTAAGTGAGACTGGAAGTCTGCGCCGAGGATTTCACACGTTTATAAGCATGGTTGTGGGCCCTTGATTTGGTGGTGGGCCGCGGGCGGAGGGCTTTTAATGGACAGTGAGGGTCGATCGGGTCCATTCGGTATAGACTTGCATTGCATGCCTTATCAATGAAGGTTTGTCGGGCCAGGGTCCGACTCGGTCGTTTGAATTACTCTAGGCCGGTCCTAAAGTTGGCCGTGCGGTTATACCTCGTCTCACCCACAATTGTCCGATTTAAAATCTTAAAAAAAACACATCCTACTCGATTGTCAATGTTCTGAAAATCGGACGATAGGTTTCACCAGGTTTGGCGTAAAATCACTTGGGGTATTCGACCGGATGAGAATTATGTCGGAGCCATAGTCTGACGCGTTGGACCATCTCGTCCGTTTCCGGTTTAGTAACATTCGTACTCGCATGGATAGTATGATTTTTATATCAAGTTTGACGTTTTATAACCATGTCTGGTGGTAAAGTTTGGTAAAAGTGCACTTTCCAAGATTCACAAGAGAGCTAACTCATGTTCGAGTTTCAGCAGAAGAAGAGATAGTTACTTACTATGCATTATTTAATTGAAAAAGAATAACAGACACGATATTGTAATCGAGCCAATGACAATAAAAAATATATTTTTATGAGTCATAACATGATCTTTTAGGCACTTTAAATATAAATGTAAGTGCAAATCTAGGGTAGCCCAAAATGGGTACCCATATGTACACCAAGCAAAAACAAGCGCACACTGACATTCAATGTATGAGCACGCGCAGACATCTGTGTTTGTTTGTTTGTGCACATACAATGGATATATTTGTGTGTTTGTTTTTGTTTAGTGACATATGGATATCTCATTTTAGTGTATCTCTAACATTATTGTAAATGTAATGTTTAGTGACATATCAAAAGCATATGTTTTTCATACAACGAGATTGTATATAGTACTTTAATTTCACTGTTTTTAAAAATTCTTTCTTTTTTATTTTTTCGTTTTCAACAAAGCACTTGCACTTTTGAATAAAAAAACTAATATATCCAAATAAAGTATTATAATACACTTCATTCGTTTTGTAGTGATATAAAAAGTTGTTTAAAATTGTGCTTAATGAGCAAAAGAGATATGAGTTTTGAAATTTCTAGATATTAGAACTACTTTTTGGAATTTGATGAAATTAAAAGATAATTCGAGTTTGATATTTCTAGATATCAAAAAAATTCCAAACGGATGGAGGGTTGATATCACTTTCAATCATTGACCATTTCCCGCTACTGTCTACTATTGTCATCGCGAATCACCTCTGTTGCTCGTCTCCCTCGTCTATCAATACTTAAATTATAATTTTAAATTTTTCAAACAACTTTGTTTCAGAGTTTTAAACGCAAATTCCAACTTTCGAAACTCATATCTAATCTCATACCTCTAAATTTCATCACACGTGCCTTAATTGATTTGTCTTTCTTTTCTCTTTCACGCTAAAGATTTAAAATTCATATTATAAAAGATAAATTCATCAAAAATCAAAGTATGAACTATTTTCAAAAATGAGAGAGTAACAAAAATAAGTAAATAAAAATGTGTGGTGGAGTAGGGAGTGGTGTACATTTGGGGTACATCTTTTGGTGTACCCCTAGCATTGCTCTAAAAACAAATGTATTACTCTCAACTTCTTTTTAAGCTCCAACAAGAATTTTATTAACATTTTTTTCTAAAACACATTTTAAGACTACGTTGCATACTCGCTCCGTCCCTAAATAAAGTTCCTCTTTCGTTTTTTCTTTGTCCTTAAATAAACTTCTCTTTTCCCTTAAAAACCTCTTTTACCCCTTACTTTTTCATACCCTGTCTATCACATCATACCTTTTTACTAATAATCTACCTATCACATCTTACTTTAACACATCACATCAAGGGTATTTTTGAAAAGTTAATACCAAAATATCCCTTCCTTAAATTCTCAAAAAGTCAAAAATGGAACTTTATTTAGAAACGGAGGGAGTATTAAACTGGGCCATAAACGTTAAAACTATATTTTGGACGGAAGGAGAATTCAAAATTGGATGCCACGGACAAGAACTAGACAACAAAGATGTTCAGACCTGTCCCAAGTTTAACAAAAAGAAAGAAAAAAATTGCAATTTGTTACCAATCTGGGAGTGGTTATTTGTCCCTGCACCATGAGATAAATTGTACGTTCGCACAAGTTCTTATCTTGACTTTTACATAGTCAAAAAGATGATAATTGAATGTTGTTCAAATTAAGACCGTTTTTAAAAGATTTCATATTTTAATTTTTTTCATTAAAGCATTTTTATTTTTTATTAAAAAATCTACTTTCATCTCTATTAATTTTTATTTTAGGTATCACAATATATTTTTTACTAATAATCTACCCACCAATGTTACTTTTTACCTTGACAAAATTAGAAAGTAAACTTCAATTAATTTTTCATTATTTTTGCCCAAAATCAATATAGAAGTTGTTTAAAAAAGGGGAGGGAATAAAAAGTCAATAAAAGTAGGAGAAAATTAAAGATGTAATCAAGCACACGAGAATGAATTAACTTAGGGGTACAGTAACATGGGGTCCCTGGTATGTACACCATACAACACATACACACACAAAAACAAAATATTTGTGCTGCAAAGACATTTTATGTCTTTACCGCACAAACATTTTATGTCTGTACCGCACAGACATTATATATATCTGTGTTCACTTGGTGTACATATAAGATATTCCATTTAGTATACCCTTAATATTGCCCAACGAGAATACATTCTCCAAAAGGTGAAATCGCTCACCCCGGGCGTCCCTCACCCCCGACCCGACGGGAATGTGAGAAGAGGTAAATCACGGTGACTCAAGCACAACACTTAGTTAGACCATAACCCCACGAGAATACATGTACGCAAAGGAGCCCAACACCTACTGCGCATGTACTAAGACTGTAAGAGTAGTAAACAACTAAACTAAACATTAATCGGAACATCATGTTTGTATATTTCTATTTATTATTTAATAAAATATGATATAAAAAAAATTAATTCTTCTTTTGAAAATTTTTTGGTATCTATTAAATACTCCGTATGTAATTTTTATTTTTATATAAATTTGTAAACATAATTATTTTAAAATAGATGAAATTTAAAAAAATCACTGAAATATGAGTAAAACACAGTCCTTATCTTAAAATAGAACTTCTATATTTTTATTTTCAAAATAAGATTTTGCGGTGTGACACTGTTTATTGTCATTACATAGTATTTTTTGGTATTATACAGAGTATGTAATATTTACTCCCTCCGTCCTAAAACAATCTTCACCCTTCCTCTTTTTCTCCCTCCTAAAACTACCTTCTCATTAGAAAAAAAGATGACCAATGACATTAATATCCTCATGTATTTACACCAATTATCTTCTAACTCTATATTTTGAATGATTGCAAAAATAAATTTTCAAAAAAACTTTTTTAAGGAAGGTAAAATTTGAAGTCAAAGCCAAAAATTAAAAATGATGAAAAGTCAAACTGAGAAGAATGTTTTAGGACGGAGGGAGTATTTTGGAAGTAAAATGTGAAGCTCTTATTTAGGTAATTTTTTCAATATTTTATTTTTAGTTTAGTCTTGAGAATATAATACTCTTTTGATTTCGGTTCGGTTTGCGGTTTTCGGTTTTCCCAACCCAGCCCTAAAATTAACGACTCCAATTCTAATTTTCAACTACAAATTTTGACTTTCCTTAATCTTTATACCAAGTGAAACTATGAATCTTATTTTAGGAGAGATCATAGTTTTAAAAATCAGACCACATCGACCGATTTGGACCGGGAACCAGCGAACCAGATACCAAAACCCGACTAGTTAAACCGCCAACTACTTTTTTTTGTTAATGTTTTCAAAACCTTCAACTCTTATTTTATAAAACTTAACAAAACATAAGTTTGATTATAAATTAAGTCAAATATCATAATTATTTATTTCTAAATAGAGAACATTATTCTGTTTAGTGTTTACTCATATTTGACTTTTATGTGTGTGTATGTTTGAACCACTGGTTCGACCAGTGAACTAGTATCTTGATCGGTTCGATCGACGGTTCGGTTCTGAAAACTATGGGAGAGATAAAGTATAATTTTATTATTCATCCGTCTAACAAAACTCTTCCTCTTTCTTTTTTCATTAATTCGTCCAAAAAAGTACTTCTCTTTTCCTATTTAAAAGTTACTTTACCCCTATTAACTCTTAACATACATATCACATAGATCACATTTTTTCTTTATTAATCTACCCATCACATCTTACTTTTTCTATCACATTAAAGGATATTTTTAAAAAATCAACGCATAAATACACTTATCTTAAATCATTTAAAAGTCAAAATGGAAGTTTTGGGATGGAGAATGGAAAAGTGGAAACGAAGCCCGAATTGACCGAACGTCCCAACCTTTGACTGAATCGTGAAAAAGAGGTGATATATTTGGGGAGTGGATGTGGGTACTAATTGGGTATACACCTACAAAATTTATATTTGATTCAATTCAATCCTGCCCAATTTATATAGTTGGACCCTCTAAGACCAAGATAAGAAGAGTGCAAAAGAATTTTGTAGTTGGCCCACATCTCACAATCACAATATAAAATATTTATGTAAAACCTAAGGTTTTTATACGCATCAGAAACTGATCTCATTGCTAATGACCGGGAGATTTATGTTTAACGTAAGATTACCAAGGTCAGATCTCACCCTGTATTGATGAGATTAAAGCTTTGTTTGTGACTTTGTGCAGTTAAAAAAAAAGAGTATAAATCACATCATAGTTCCTTCTAAAAAGAAAGTGCTACTTTGTATAAGAAAATTTAGAAACAACTCCATATCAATTAAAAGAATGCCATTCTTTTCGAACATTTATCAAATGCAAATGAACTGGACGAATGCCAATAAAGAAACAATTGTTTAACCCTAAACCCTTTCTCTTCTCTCTCTTTCTTCTCTTCCGTTGAACAAAGATTCACGGTTCTCTCCCTCTTCTCGTCTCTTTTCTCTTAATGTTTAAAGGTGCTCGAGATCCTTCATTATTTCGATACAATCACATATCACATTTTTAGAATATGTTGTCAGTCTTTTCCAACCATTTCCTATTAAAAACTAGTATAGACAATAGAAATGGTAGAGAGACAATAAATATATTGTATCTCATTTGTAAACCATCAATTTTATCCATTAATCAACTTTTTATCAACGACAAAAGTATGTAATGGAGTAGTAGTAGGATAAAATGAGTGTTTTTCTGTGTTGGTGCTTATTGAAGTATTGCTGATAAGTTATTTTTAACTTATAAGCTGCTTATATTTCATATATTCTTTCATGGAAGTAAATGGTGAGAGACAGTTTTTTAAATAATCTGATCAAAATAGAGAAACGAAAAAAATAGTTAAAAGCACATAAAAACATGTCATCAGCCAACAAATAAATAATTAAAACCTACTATTCAAATTGTTTTCAATAATCTTTTAATCTACTTGAATTGTATAATAAGTCATTCTTCTCAAAGACAGAACATTTTTAGAATTTTTTATTGCCAGAGTAAATAAGACTTGTCTTATTAAGAAAAAAGTGTTATACTCCGTATTTAAATCCAATTGAATTGACATAAATTATCCTTTTTATATAGACACATAGCCAATGTGTACATACTCGATATGATGATTAAGGTGCATGTGTACATTACAATTCACAACCCATCACACTCAAGAAGAAACTAACCAATGATCAAAGCCCGGTAAAGACACACACGAAAATTAATGTGGATTTTATTAAATATATGATCCTAATTTGTCTCTTAGTGTATATTTCAATGAACAGGTCAACCCACTCCGCAATACAGTCACATTTTTGTAGGCGCATAAACTTGGTTTGATGCATGGTTTGTGTTTTTTAATTGGGATGGATTTTGAAGATTGCTGCTAATGGTCATACAATTAAGATAACAATTATTTAGACTAAGGCTCCGTTTGATACACGGAATTCAAACTATGAAATTGGAATTGAGGACTTCAATTCCAATTCTGGTATTTGGTAGCACAAAAATTATGTGGATTTGAAATAGATAGTGCAAAAAATAAATTGGAATTGGTGAATTCAATTTTATGGAATTGAATCCTATGGAATTCTAATTCCAATTCAATTCCATTTACATCAATTCCGTATACCAAACGGACCCTAAATCATATATTAAGAAAATTGGATTTTGTTAATTACCTAGCTTATCCTCAGCAATTATCTTGTTGAGTTGTTTATCTGCGTATAGTAAAATCGGTCCGGTTATAGTGACACCGGAGAACGGTGCCACTAGCGGTGCCACTGGATTTTTGGGGGCACCTCCGGTGCTCCGTTCGTAAAATTAACAGTTCCTATCCCCCTAGTGTATTTAGTTATACACTTATACCACATGCAAAAAGTTATATCATGTCATCCATAATTTGTACAAATTTCACTAATTTCAATTTGGAAGTGAATAAGTTACATAAATTTATACCACGGAGTAAAAACTAAAAAGAAACACTTAAGCCAAATTCATTTATGATTCGTCTGGATGGAAAATAGTCATCCTCTCATTTTTTCGGTGTTTGCCTATTTTTTTTTGAAAAAGATGTCTACAAAATGAACCATATTTGAACGATATTGTCCTCCCCTTCTTCTGGTAGCATACATTTTACATGTTCTATTTTTCAAATAAAAACTTGTCATTCTATATTAGGAAAAATTTACATGAATACTTTCCATATGTAATTTTCCATTAAAAACATCCAAATTATTCTGCCTTTATCGATTATCCATCGTCTTCTTGCATATATTTCATTCTTCTTAACTTTCTAAGGGTGCACTTTCTTGGTCTGAACTTTTGAAGGGGTGGAGTCGGTCATGTGTCACATTTTAATTGGTGGGACATGGAATTTAATACTAGAATCACGAACAAAATACTCACAAAATGCACAAAATTATCATTTGTGTAATTTAGTTTTTATTTTTTTACTTATTTGAGACCATTATTTGAATGCATTGCTTTACATATATTTAATAAGTTTGTAAATTTTGTAATGTTTTGTTTGTAAATATGACATTATTTAATAGAATTCGGACACGAATTTAGAACAGAGGATCCGAGTCCCAATATAATACTTCCTCCATCCCAATAATGTTTTACACTTTAAACAAAAAACGAAATGTTAATTTTTTTTATTTCATTTTATTTAAAAATTAATATAGAAATAAAACCTATGAAAAAAATTAGTATAGAAATTAAAAATAAAACTTACATATTTAAAAATTTAGTCAAAAGTTCTATAAAATAATATGTTACAATAATATTTTATTTTATCAAATAATCAGTTAAAACACACAAATAAACAAAAATTTACGTGATTTTTGAATAGTGAATAGTGCAAATCGTTTTTGGACGAAGAGAGTACTAACATTTTGTAGTTGCTTCTTCCAACTCTGTGGAGTACCCCTTACTCTTTGCTGCTTCAATTCATCTTGAACCTTTTTATTGCACCATCGTCTCAAATTAAAACATCAGTTTCGATTTATAATGTGTCAGTGAAGTTATTTTCAATTTAATTTGTTTGAATTGAGATGTAATTAAAGCATAAATACTACATATTTTAAAACTACATAAAAATTTTACAAAACAATATATGACATTACGATATTATTTTATTCAAATGAGTCGCAAAAATAGGTAAAAAATGTGAGTAAAATTTGAATCTATGATTAATAAACTGTTGGAAATTTTAAGTAAATTGAACTTTTTCGGACATAAATTCGGTAGGGTCTACAAAATTATTTTCCGAAATAATTATGGACGTTTAATCTCGTAAGTAAGACGGATGTCTCGACATATGACACGCCATAAACGGTGCTAGGGTAAATGAGAAATTAATTCTCAAAGTTGAATACTAAGGTAGAGTAAATACCTTTTGTCCCACACCGGTTTCTAAACCTTTCGTATTCTCATATTTAAGCTTTGGCATTGAATTGAGCTTATGAAAGGAACAAGAAGAGGACTCCTCGCGCGCCGCCGTCCGGCTCAGCACGACACGCGCGCGCGCCGGGTCAGGGCATGGCGAGGCGAGGCACGGCGTGTACACTTCGTTAATAACGAAGTATTAACAAAGTGTACGGAGTTATAGCATGCATGCATCCATCCGAAGGGTTGCCGATGACTCCTCGGGAGTTCCGCCAAGACTGTCCTGGTACGTCCATATCAACTCCTATATAAGGAGTGGTCTGTTTGCAGTAGAAAACCACGAAGAAAATTCGAAATCCAGTGTTCTCTGCGTCCAACTCTTTCTCCCCATTCCCGATAAAATACTCCGGCAGTAACTTCATCTTTCTCGTTCGACGGTGCACGGTTCTACCGGCCTAGACCTTGCACGAAGCGGTTTTATCTTGGAAGGAGATTGCCCACGTTTGCCAGTGCGAGAGGCGAGCAATACTACCTTAAGGAAAGCTCTGGCGACTCCGCTTTCCTTACCTTTACTTCGAGAAACTACTCCGCGACACACAACTCTCCGTCCGAAGTCACCACCTTCATGTCCGTTTGTGTTCCTCCATTCCGTTTGAGCGTCCAAGAACTCCAATTTTATTTTCTTTATTTCCTTTGTAAAAATCCGAACGTTTTATAAGTTCGGATTAATTTTTATTTTTATTTTTCCCGTTCTTGGAAGGAGATTGCCCACGTTTGCCAGTGCGAGAGGCGAGCAATACTACCTTAAGGAAAGCTCTGGCGACTCCGCTTTCCTTACCTTTACTTCGAGAAACTACTCCGCGACACACAACTCTCCGTCCGAAGTCACCACCTTCATGTCCGTTTGTGTTCCTCCATTCCGTTTGAGCGTCCAAGAACTCCAATTTTATTTTCTTTATTTCCTTTGTAAAAATCCGAACGTTTTATAAGTTCGGATTAATTTTTATTTTTATTTTTCCCGCTGTAATATTCAACATAAACAAGCAACTTAAATTAGGACTTAATACTGATAGTGTATAACGCATTACCAAGTACGGAGTAACATTATGATTATTTAGAAGGTGAAGGTTCAAGTGACATTCAGAGTCAAAATCAACTTGTGGGGTGCAATTGAAGGGTGTGGAGTGCGTGTTCGGGTCGGAACGGGGTGGGGTGTAGCAAGGGGGTTAGGAGGAGTATGAACCATCAATTTTATGAACGGGGCACCAGAGCAACCCCGGGTCATCCCATAATATTAGTTTCCAATGTCATAAGAATCTTGGTGTACTTACAAATGTGAAGCGATAAAGCATTATGGAATTTTTTTTAGAAGATGGACATTTCGCACGGTGAATATATAGCGATAGGCCCAATAACACAAGCTCATTAGCAAATGGCCTTAACCCAAGTGAGATTAGCGGACGGAGGGCCTGTCCAAATTAATTGGCAATGAACCGATTGTGTGAAGATTGACTAATGATAATCGATAATCAGTCCATCACCATTTCCATTAAATTTTTAACTTTCAGTTTTTTCTTAAATTTCATTTAGTTTTTTTTTTGGTTTTTTTCAAATTTCCAAATTTCTTTTAGTTTCTTTTCAGTTTTTTCAAATTTCTTTAATGTTTTTCCAATTACTCCCATTTTCTTCAATCTTTTTCTAGTTCTCAAATAATGACACTAAAAAGATAGTTTTCATATATTATAATTATTATTACTTTTCTTCTTATTATTATTATTATTATTATTAAGTTCGTATCTATAGTGTATTTTTCAATTCCTCAATTTTTATTTTATCCCATGTCACTATTTTTGTGATTCACATTCATTATTATATTTTATTTCATTTTTATATAAATAATATGGAATACAATTTTATTGTAAAATTGTTTTTTAATTAATTTACACGATACTAAACTATATTAAAAAAATTAGAGATATTATGTTAATCTAAATTTCATTTTTATTGTACCTCCTTCAATTAATAATAATAATAATAATAATGTTAATAACAATAACAACATTATTATATTTTATTTCATTTTTATTGTACCTCCTTCATTTAATAATAATAATATTGTACATTCATTATTATATTTTATTTCATTCTTATTGTACCTCCTTCAATTAATAATAATAATAATGTTAATAATAATGATGTTAATAACAATAACAACAACAACAACATGCACAACAATAACAATCATAATAAGAATAATATGTGAAATACATGTAAATTAATTTTTGAAGTTGTTCTAGTTTTTTCTGATTTTTTTAGTTTTTCCAGTTTTTTTTTTATTTTTAAAGTTTCTTCTAGCTCCTTCCCATTCTTTTTATTTCTTCCAATTTTTCCTACCATCTAGCTCTTTCTTTCAGTTCTAAAGAATATACTCTAAGCTTTTTTTAATTTCTATAGCATTTTATAAATAAATTAAATTCTAAAAACATGCTCTCTCTCCATCTTGCCATTTTGTCTAATTTTAAAATAATTATGTTCATAACTATAGTTTATAAATTATTTTTTTCATCTCATTATTTGTACAACTCACTATCGTTATTTTTTTTCTTCAACTTTTTAATATGAATAAGATAATTTTTTTGTATATTAATATACATGATAAAATAGTTACATAGAATGTTTTATTAGTCTAACTTTATTAGTCTAATTTTTATAAAAATATTTTGAAAGTCAAAATAGTTTAGAAAAAAAGACTAAAATAAGAGTTCAACATAAAAACATGTATAAAAAAAATTCTTTGTTTTTATCCCAAAAATATGAGTTACAATGTCAATCAAAAAACAAAAAATAAGTTTGATTACATTATGTGATAAGTTTGATTTTTAAAACAAAAATCTTATAATGTATAAAGTATAATTATAAATATATATTTTATAATAAATACTTCATAAATAAATTGAGGCATAGTGTAACCACAATAACTTTTTAAAATTTAACATTTTGATATTTATGCTAACTTTATTTTATTTTATTTTTTTGCAAAAATATTTTTTTTTTATGAAAAATAATAATACATTTTTTATCTTAAAGATATTAATTAAGATAATGTGATGATGATGTGATGATGATGATGATGATGATAATAATAATAATAATAATAATAATAATAATAATTTATAACAACAAGAATTAGAATGTAAATAATATAAAAATACACTAAAATAAATTTTTTAAAAGTTTTTTTTGGTTTTCCAGTTTTTTGAAGTTTTTTCAGTGTTTTCAAATTTATTCTAGTTTTTTTGAATTTCTTCCAGTTACCTCTAATTTCTTCTCGATTCTTTAAGATTTTTTTAGTTCTTTTAGTTCTTTCCAGTTTTTTCCAACATACAACTTTTTTTCCAGTCTTAAAAGAGAGGTTCTTAATGTGTAATCAAATGAAATCAAGGCTTCTTAATATACACGAAATCAGTCATTGGGTTGCCCAACAAAAATCCATCTCAAAGTTTATCATCCAACCTCTTTCCCCTTCCCACAGTATTTCTACATCTTTTTTTTGTCGGACTATTTCTCCGACTAAAATAAACCTTTCCTTAGTTTCATCGTCGATCTCAAATCTCTCGTTTTCAAATTAGGTATATTTGCTCATCCGTTCGTATAAATGTATAATTCGTGCTAACCTGTGCTTTTTTGTCTGGAATAATTTCAACCCCATGCGAGATGTATCTTTGTTTTGTATTGATTCAATAGAATAGAATTCTAATTTTGATTTAGAACAAGGGCCAGAAATTTTTATTGATTATATGCCTTGATCCATTTCGTTTGATCAACGGTTCGTTTTCTATTCTATGATCGTTTATATGCGTGTGATTTGGATGTATTTGGTTTGTATTTTGATCAAAAGCTGTGATCTTTTTAAGAAGTTCTAGCAAAAGCGCCTTCTAGATAGGTGTAATGGTTGATAGATGTTTTTTTGAGCTTTCTTTTCATTTCAATATAAGGTCTTTGAGGTTCATTTGTAGTTTTTATTCCTAGGAATTATTTTTACTGTGAATTTCTACCACAAACATCCCAATTTAGTTCATCTATAGGTTTCTTGATTTGATTTCTCCATTTTTTGGGGGGTTGAAATTCTGGTTAAATTTGACAAAGAAAGATTTATGACTATTCAGACTAAAACAGAAACTTCTTTTTACATTGTCAAGCATACCGTTTTGATATGTTTAAAATAACATGCATACCTCCTTTTTTCAAGGGTATTTGATTGTGGATCGAGCGTTGATCTAATCCTCTTGACATACTACTGTAATGAACACTGGAGGATTTGATTTGCTTGGGTTTAGTGTAGTCAACGTATGAAGTGTTTTTGCCATCATTGGGGCTTTGCCATTGTATGTCTTGCCAACACTTATAATGAAACGATGATGCATTGGTTCTGTGTAATGACATTTTAAGCAACTTCTATTAGTAGCTTTCAGGGTGGTCTGTATTTAGCTTGGTCTTATAACTAGTTATGCCTCTACTGTGTGTCTGTGTGTTTAATGGGTGAAAAAGCATTGCCAGTGAGTTTAAGATTTGTGAAGTCGTCAGCACAGTGGGTATGCTATTTATGATAACTTATTTAATATTTCTATAGACTATGTTTGTTTCAAGGAATTATGAAGGAAAGGAAAATAAAAAGATTTCTTTCATTTTCCTCACCAAAATGGAAGGAATCATGTTTTACCTCTTCTTAGCTTATTTTAGCTTATCATTTTCATTTCCTCTCTAGCCAAACATGTAAATTTGTTTTTCGTCTCATATTATTCTCTTTCCCCCCCTCAAATTCCTTGAACCAAACATTGTGTAAGTTATTTTCTGCAAAGACCAGGTGTGTGTTTCTAGCCCCACCTTAACCTGGTCTCTTTAAACTCTTTGCTGTTTAGTAAAACATGCATGATATGTGTATTCGCGTGGCAGGGCATTGCAGGATGGAGTCATCAAAAGAGACAGGTTTCCAAGCCTCAGAAGGTCCAACCTTTTGCATCAACAATTGCGGATTCTTTGGCAGTGCAGCCACCATGAACATGTGCTCCAAGTGTCACAAAGACATGGTCTTGAAGAAGGAACATGCCAAGCTTGCTGCTTCGTCCATTGAGAACTTTGTTAATGGAAGCACAAGCAACAGCACCAAAGAACCCGTGGTTGCCGGCGTGATTGATGTGAAATCTGGACCTGTGGATTTGAAGGTCATCTCCCCTCAAGCCTCTACTGGTTCATCATCATCAACAGGTGATCTGGGTGCTGAGGTGAAGGTGAAAGAAGGGCCAAGCAGGTGCAATACTTGTCGCAAACGTGTGGGTCTGACCGGGTTCACTTGCAAGTGTGGAAACCTCTTCTGTGCGACTCATCGCTACTCTGACAAACACGAATGCCCATACGACTACCAGAATGCTGGCCGGGATGCCATTGCCAAGGCAAATCCGGTTGTTGTTGCCAAAAAGCTCGACAAGATATAGGCAGCTTGGGGAGTGATTGGGGTCTTACAAAATGCTTCACGCCGTTAGATATGTAAGCCATTTATCTGTTTCCCTTTTGGATCCAATGAAATGGTACACAGCCTTTGAAAGAAAGACTGGGCATCGATCTTTGCAAGTTTGAAAATGAACTCCTGAAGTTGTTCTTGTTAATTCCTATAAACTTATCTCTTGTGTGCATGTCATTATTTATGCTGTGGCTTTGGTGGGCAAACTCTTTGGGGTTTGTAACTTGTAATGAATAAGTGAATATCTATCTTTTACTTTTATGTTCTCCGTTTTTGCATCGTTTATTCTTTTCTTCTTTTCTTCTTTTCTGGGTTTGCTTGTTCACTGTTATTGTTTGACAGAGCAAACAAATATTGTATGAACAGATTAAGAACACTGGAACTGCAAGATTTGTTTGCTGAATGTAGGCTCAAGTCAAGCTTTGGATCCAATCAGAAATTTGAGAAACCAAACTCTATGTGAGAGGCGGGTTGGCTTGATTTGACACGCTCTAGAAGAACGAATTGCGTGAATGGTGTTACATAATCAGATAGCGAAGTCTAAAATACGTTTACAACAAGAAAAATCGAAACAGAATTCTTGTAAAAATTCAATTTTGTTTTCCAATTATGATTCATGGACCCAAAGCCCCCAAACAATTGTTCCGCAATTATATATCAAGGAAATGTGTGTATGGTTTGCCAGCAAAGTTTGGTGTGTATAAAGGAATATAGAAAAGAGTCATTCTTGACAATGTTTTAGCTTCGGGATCAAAATGGTAAATTGAACTCTCTTGCTTCTTATTTTCCTGTCAAGTTTTGGGTAGTAAATGCATCAAAGGTCTCACCAAAACAACCTCTATGTTTTTACACATACATCTTGACCCCCCCCCCCCCCCCCACCCCCAAAGACCCCAACGAAGTTGGGATCATATACTGGATTTGTTGTTTTGTTATATTGCTGTCCACTTTTCCTGTGAAATTTATGGTTGTGGCTGGCAATGGAGTAAACTATGACTACCCCAAGTTCTATGATCATTGGTCCACCTCTTGAAGCACAAATGCAATCCAAGAATATTCAAAATTAGAATTTCACCCGCAATGAAACCCACAAATAAACACATTTTGAATTATGAATCATTGAATTGTTTTTAGAAAATGCAGCATGTTCTTGGCATGATTAGAGATCAGAGTTCAGTTACTGGGTCTTAATCCAGGTTGGATCATAGCCAATGCTGGAAACCGGTATGACTATCTGGAATTTCCATGGCAATCCTAACCTGGGCATTGTTTGGAGTCTTAAACATAAAATCTGTGGCAGATAACAGCCAATGCTGGTGGGATCATAGCCAATGCTGGAAACCGCTTCGTCAATCTCGCAAGATTTACAAAATCCGTCTATAAGAAAATTGAAATTCTCAACAGGAGGAGAGCAACCAATACTAGTTTCTCCATTTCATTGAAGACAACAGTTGCCTCCCTCACCAAACCATTCCTGCACACACCACAGTTGAGGAAATTAAGTTGTGGGGTAAGTGTCCAGAAAACAACCATTCTTTGACAACTCTAGCCGGAGATATCTTGCTTCGTCAATCCTACCCAGACTTAGAGAACCCATTGAGCAACACATTGGTAAGTTTCATGACATGGAGTGTAACCTCTACTCTTCATCAACTGAAATAGCCAATGCACATCACTTATTCTCTCTGCCAGACAAAGCCCTGAAAGAATAAAGGTACCAGTCATTCTACTTGGGCTGGCAATATTCCTCTTTCACGCATTTCATCGAACAGTTTAAGTGCGCCCAGTGTATTCCTGCTCCTACTGGCTGTTTGGCCAAAATTTTGATTTCAACATCCTATTGTACACACAGATGAAGGTAATAAAATTACACCTTTCTGAACCACGACGCGATGAATGGAATTTTATGCACATGAATTAGCTTTGCACTCGATAATCCAAATCTCTCATTTGGTCGCAGCATTCAATGGCCATTTTTGGAATATGAGATCACATAGGGGTGAGCATGGCCATTAAAGTTCCAAGTTTTTCGATTCGGTATGAATTTTATATTGTACCGATCTCGATCTCAAAATTTTGATTCGGTGTGGTTCGAGATGGTTTGATAAGTTTCGGTAGAAATTGAGATAAATATATACACACCTAATTTAAACTTTAAATTGTCACAAAACCTTTTTTAAAAAATCAAAAGTATATTTAAATAAAGAAACATAAAAAACTAAAAAATTTAAATTTAAATGCAAGAAATACTTATGAAACATAGATTATATTTCACAAATCAAAGTGAACGGATTATAACAAAATGATATTTCAAAATGTCTTAATATTTTTAAATTCATCTACAAAAAACTAAAACTCAAATAAAAGTACAATGTGCATAAAATAAAATTTTTGGTATCAGTTCAATACTTGTTCACCTATAAGATCACATATCAGAGATAATTTTAAAAGAAATCATTCCAAATAATAGTAAAAAATGTAGCATTTATTTTCAAAATAAGATGTTTCATAATTTTATTCTAAAATAAAAATTTACATTGTGATATTATAGCATTGTATAATGGTACGAAGTATTGTAGTTTATTTTTTGATATTATATATTGACATTTTTGACATTATAAGTTTTATTTTTGAGATAAAAAATGTAGAATTCTTATTTTAATATTTTTTTCATGTCTAATCCTAATTTAGTCATTTTCTCTAACTTTAAATATGATTACTATAAGATCAAATTAGATCAAAATTTGTTCCAATTAGATCAAGTGAAAAGAACTTGTCATTACCTTCCAATAGACAGATATCATCACCGCCAAAGCATTCAGAGAAGTGGGCATTGCCGAATTCCTAAATACTCCTAAATTTAATAAATAATAACATCGATACTTTTAAAATTTTTATATGTTTATATGGCTGCTCCAAGAATTTATACTCCGTATATGTTTATATATCTGTGCTTTTCTTGAGTACTTATGTATTCCTTCTTAAAATTGATAATAAAGATCGATTTTTATTTTTTAATAAAATCGGTTATTATCAAATTCTATCATGGTATCGAAACAGAAATTTCTTCCACTTATGCTTAATATTTCTTCCGTCCATTAATTTCTTTCTCACTTTCTCGTTTGGGTCATCCAAAAATTTCTTTCTTGTTTCGTGGTTTGGCAATTTTTTTAATGAATGTATCATTATATCTTTATTTTTATTTATACTATTCACTTTATTTCATCATATTTAAGGCAATATATGAAAGGTCTTTTATAAATTTTGATTTTTCTTAATCTTCGTGTAATGTCTAACAAGGAAAGAAAATGTTGGAGGGAGGAAGTATATTAATAATCCATGTCCATATCTTATAGGGAGTAAAACATGTCCGAAGTTAAATAAAGTTGAAAGTAACATTTTAAAAACAAAAATGCTAGGAGTACACTAATTTTTGTACCCCATTTGTACCCCCTCCATCTCCACCACACAAAAGCAAGATAAGAAAAAAAAAATTAAAATTATAAAAGGAAATCTATGGCTATGAATGTTGGTGTACAAATGGGGTACACCAAATGGTGTACCCCTAGCTTTCCTCTTTTAAAAAACACATATGTTAATTTTTTTACCAATTTTAAAAAGCAATTTGTACTCAAAATAAAAACAAACAATTAAGATTCCAAAAAAAAGTTATTTAGACTTTGTAAAATAAGAGGGCTGCCAATAATAAATAATAGACCTACCTCGGAATTATCTTTCCACCATGATTATTTTTATTTGGCTATTTTTCTAAGTTTAATACTCCATTTGTCCTAAAATTAACTTTCCAGTTTGATTTTTGTAGTCAAATTTTTTAAACTTTGGCCGTATATTACGGAAAAAATACATTGAATTTTCATATAAATTTATTAGCAATAGATTTATTTTGAAAAATAGTTTCAAAATATATAATTTTTATAAAATTTATTTATATAAAAATTGAGATATTGATGGTCAAAGTGTCGTATTGGAGACCGTAAAAAATCAAATGAAAAGTTAATTTTAGAATGGAGTTAATAGTAATGACTTATGAGGAGATAAACTTTCTTATACTCTATTGATAAGTATTTATTTTTTTTCTTAAAATTTATTTTTCCTAAATAATGATTAGTATTTACTCTTTTTTTAAAGCATAAGTATTTACTTAATATTAATATAAATATTTATTTTTTAAAATGTCATAAATGAGAAAGTTTATACGGAGTATATAGGAGTATTATTTCTTTCTTTTTCCAAACCATGTTACCCCGGAGTATTTTTTTTTGCTTTGATCATCGAAGCTATCGACGGTTGAAATTGTGAGGCAGATGTTTAAACAAAAGTAGATCCTCCCTAAATATTTGTCTGTCATTTCTCAATGTCTCGACTCGATCAGATGTTTTTCCTCTTCTTTTCATAGTGAGCAGTTTTTTTTTTTTGGCATAGTTTTTTTTTTTCTGCATCTCTTATTAATCCGCAGTATTTGCAAAACCATACACTCCATATTTCTTCATCTTAGCCTTCTCTGTCAAAGTCCACAGGCTAGCAAGCAAGTTTGCATGAACAATGGCACTCTTCAGCTAATAAGCACTCCATTTATACTCAAGAATGTTGCTTGTTTGGTTGTACCCTTCATTCATTCCCAGCTCTTCTTGTGATCCTCTTGTTTGGTTCCTCAATTTTCAGCGTTGATTTGGCTAAGGAAAAAAGGGGTTCCAGTTTTCTTGAATTACAATTGATTGTGGGTTTTCTTTATTGTTGTTATCTTTAAACTTTTAAAAGTATTCCAATTGGGTATTTTTATTTTGGGGCGTTTACTCTGATGGCACCATTGAGAGGGTTGAAGAAGAGGAGAAAGGTGGAGAAGAAAAGGGAAGATGAGGAGGAGGTTATAGCTGCAAGGGATGGCTCTACTGATTGGTGGGCTTTATTGTCCAAAAGGGTTTCTGGTAAACTGCTTATCACTTTCATCTGCATTACAATGCTGGTTTTGTTGAGCTTTAGTTTCAAAGATTTAATTTTTATTTGTTTTAATTTGCAATTTTCTTCGATGGGTTGGTCTATGTTACTGCGTATCCGGATTTCTTGATTAATGAAATCTTGGTTTGTTTAGGTTTCCCAGTTTAGGTTAAGATCAAATGAGCAAACTTGGAATCCCTTGGGTATAGTAAACTCATTGAGTATTCAATTATAAAAGTTTGCCAAAGAACAGTTTTATGCCTAAACTATGCCCTTTCTTGGAATATTAGGAGGTGCCTCGATTGAGAATTGAGAGAAAGAAGGGGAAAAGTGGGAAATTAGCATTAGATTGGAGTTAGTAATGACCTTAGTAGTATGAAACATAAATAAATGTAAGAAGAAAAACATGAAGAAAATGGATAATGATAAATGTGTAAAGGAAAAAAAAGAAGAAGAAAAAGGGTTAAGTTCTAAGCTGTTAGGAGTAATCTATTTGAACAAAGACATACTGCATCTGTTTGGTAGCTGAGTTCTTACTTAGCCATCAATGTGCCCATCTCCAAATGGAAACCCCTAAAAGATTAGTCTGTATATCACCTTTAAAGATAGATTTTCTTCTTCAACAGTTTTGCAAATTGATACAAGATGTATATACATAGTCGGGCGTGTTTGTCAAATTGTCATTGCTTTTACGAATCGTCGCGGCTGAAAAGTTCACAGCAGAAAAAGAAAAACTCCAGTTTTGAGTTTTTTGCAGAATGCCGTTTCAAAGAAGTAGTTCGCATTGGAAATAAGCTGCAGAAGTCAAAAGTTGGGATGAAAGACAATGGCAAACACATAGTAAAGAACTTGGGATTCTAGAACACATTGTAAAAATTCTTAAAGATTGTCGAAGATTCGCACCAGGTCTGCTAAAACCAGATAAAAGTTAAGTTAGGTCTTTTAAGAATTACTAGATTCATGGCCAAGGACTTCATTACTCTCAAGTGCCCATCCACAAAGAAATATGAAGGAAATTATATGATGGGTAAAGTGGGAATAAGAGATAGCTTTCATTTATAATAAACATATTTCCAGTGTAATTCTAAACAAGTTTTGGACAATAAATGCAGCAATGCATCTAGGGTGTAAAGGAAACAGTCCCACCAAACCCCAAGAATGTTGAAATTATGCTGGGTTATTTTTAGTGTAATTCTTTTTCAAATATTTACTCTCTTCTTTTTGTTAGTTTGAGGTGCATCGTTTGTTTCATACCGATATGTCTCTTCGTGTAGGTAGCGTTTCGCCCTCAAAGGGCATGGACAACTTCCAATCTATGTTCAAGATGTCAAGAAAGACATTTGAGTACATATGCTCACTGGTGAAGGATCAGATGATGCTAAAGTCTGCAAGTCATCTCTTCACAAATGGGAAGCCAATGTCTTTACACGAACAAGTCGCTTTGGCCGTGCGAAGGCTATGCTCGGGCAATTCCTTGATAGTGGTCGGGGAATCGTTTGGTGCGCACCACTCCACCGTGTCTCAAGTGACGTGGCGCTTCGTGGAGGCCATAGAGGAAGTCGGGGCCCACCATCTCCGGTGGCCTTCTTCCGAACCGGAGATGGACAGAGTAAAATCAAAGTTCGAACAAATGCGAGGACTTCCGAATTGTTGCGGCGCGATTGACACCACACACGTCACGATGTTGGTGTCGTCGTCCGAACGGACTGCTGACGTCTGGCTTGACGAGATGGGGAACCACAGTATGATCCTCCAAGCGATCGTCGACCCCGAAATGAGATTCCGTGATATCGTAACCGGTTTGCCGGGAAAGATGGACAACGCGTCGGTGCTACAAACGTCGACGTTCTTCAAACTCTGCAAGAAGGGCAAGCGGTTGAGCGGAAAGAAAGTGAAGCTTTTCGGAGAAGCGGAAATGGGGGAATATATAGTCGGCAATTCGGGCTTTCCCCTTTGCCCATGGATCATGACTCCGTACCAAGGGAAAGAGCTTTCGGGACCCAAAGCCGAGTTCAACAAGAAACTTTATGCAACTCGGGTTGTTGCCCGAAGAGCGCTCGCGAGGCTGAAAGGTGTGTGGAAAATGATTCAAGGCAACATGTGGAGACCAGACAAACACAAGTTGCCAAGGTTTATACTTGTTTGCTGCATTCTCCATAATATCATCATTGACATGGAAGACGAGGTTTCGGATGATGAGATACCTCTTCCCCGCCATCACGACCGTGGGTATCCGAAACAGGTTTCTGAATCCGTCGATGAAACCAGTTCCGTCATGAGGGATCATATGTCCATATATTTGTATGGAAAGAAGTTGCATTCTTGAATTGGCAAGAAGAAGAATCATGAGCAGCATTTGCCAAGATGTCCTTTGTAGTCTGGTTTTGTCCCTTTTTTTTAGCTTTGGATGTTTGTTTGTTGCCTTAAAATTCCCTACATTTCCAAACTCCAATAAAAACTGTCATTGTTTTTGGGTCATTCCTTTATAACTTTCTTCTTTTCAGTCTCACTTATTCAGCTAAAAAACCAGAAAAGTAACAAGAAATCCAGTCGTTCAAAAAGTGGAATATTTGGAGAGAGTAAATTCTATGAATGACATGGTTTCAATTAAATAATTGATCCTCAATTTTTAAAAATTATTGCATAATCTATCCTTCATGGACTAATTCTAGAAAACATATTGTCTTGGCCTAAATGCCTATTTATGAAATAGTTTTTAAAAATTGAGGATTGTTTATGTAATATCTTGGAGTTAGAAATTAAATATGGAAAACCATCTATAACTAGACATCATTTATGGAATTTACTAAATATGTAAAACCACCTATAATTTGGAAATAAGTATCCAAAAGTTTGAATAAGGTAGCAGTAGAGGGACCAAAAGTAGAATGTTTTCTATTTATACACAACACACTAGTTTTAATGATAATAAAGTTAAAAAGGAGTTAAGGTTATTTATCACAAGGCAAGATTAGAACCAACTTGTGTTTACACAAAATCAAGAAGTTTTGTCCATGTAAGACATGAATCTCTTGATCCATTTTTCCTTTACAGAGTCTGAGACCAATGTATCGCCAATGAAAGGGTTCCATGCGTCCCCCTTATGATTCGCTAGCACCCAATTGACTTTGGATGGTGTCCTACCAAACAAGGGTTCCTCTCTAGATGCTTTACTCCTCGGCACTGCGTTGTGGTGCAGTTTGAACATCTTGGAGAGAGGAGCATTCTCACGGTTCAATTCACTTAAGTGTCTCTGAACAGATGCCATAGACCGAAATCTCATGCCAGTGCCGGGTTCGTAATAATACTAGCACCCAAAAAAAAGCAATTGGAAAATTTAGGCCTTTGTTCTGTAACCAATGCATAGAAATTTCATCACAAGGGTAATTAGAGGAGAACCAAAGCATACCTTATCTTTGTAGCTCCCGGTTGCGCGGGGTACCTCTTCCACTCTCCAACCATCGGGAAGCTGGTTGGTATCTGCAATATCTTCCCTCTCCGAAGGCACGATCGCCCAATGGTTCGGACTCTGTTCTTCCTCATCCCACTTAAGCATCTGCACGTTTTGTTGTGTCCCATCAATGACTAGGCATAAATAGTTGAATATGTTGATTTTTTTATATAGGAGAAGCATTTTTGTCAAACCCATTTCACACAAATAAGCAACTTAAAGCTATTTATCCAGCCCTCGGCTGCAAACGATGCTACCAAAAATAGAACTTTTTGTATATTTACACTCGGGGTTTCATAAAATATAAAAGATTAACATAGCAAGTGATCATAGTTCATACACCACTTCAAGGTGTAATGGAAACAACCTCTCTGTTTTTACAAGGCTAAGGTTGCATACAGCTTGACATCCTAGAGACCAAGACCCATGGGAGTTGAGATTATACTGGGTTTGTTGTTCTTGTACAACACTTCATTTGCATTTTACTTGTTTTTGGAAACATTTTATCTATCAAGATCTCTGTTTGTGTAGTGTAGTTTAAGGCTTTATTATTTGATGAAACCTTTGCCAATGATACTTTCAATTGTCTACTCATGTGATAACAAATTGATTAAATTAAGTTTCATGGTACTCAAGTAAAACAACACATCAAACAATCAATCACCATTCCAATATTACTTGGCAATTCTAACCTAGAATTCCTAAGACTAGACATGAGAATTTTACCTTTCCACCTTGAATAATTGTCTTCCTCGGAGAACTCTATCGGAAATTCACGAGAAGAAAAATAAAAACAAGAACCACACAATTGCAACAGCTGGAAATGACGTGTGGACATAAACTCCTAACTGTAAATGGAAGAATTCAAGCTAAGGAAATTACCTCGGGATGATTATCTGAACTGGATCTATAAACACGGCTAACTTCTTCTCCGTTCACGTGCCTCTCTACATCTTTCAGCGACCTGAACTTCGCTCCTGTCTCCGGCTCGTAGTAATACTGCAATAGAATTAACCTCGTTTCGTCAATCGCTTCTCAGATTTCTCGAAACCGTGAAAATACTACCCTAATTTCAGGTATATATGTATAGATAGAGAGAGGGGAAACTGAGCACCCTGTCGAATTTCGAGCGATCGGAGCGAATGACTTCCTCCACGCGCCAACCGGCGGGGAGACTGAACCCGGTATTGGTGACGAGATGGGCCGCCGGCGCTGCCGCAACCGCTAGTTGACTTTCGGAGCTGGAGCTTCGGTTTCCGGTCCGGGGAGGCTTCCGCTTTGATTTTCGTTTCGCCATGGCCGGCGAACGCGAAACTAGTTGTTAGAAACTTAAAGGGTGTTTGGACATTTTGGCTTTGGGCTTTGGTGAGTTTTTTTTTAACCTGTGGTCTTGTGGATTTGCCTGAAATGATACTCCACACTTCAAATTTACTTTTGTGTCAAATTAACCACTATCTAACAACTGATCAACTTGGAGTTTGTTCTTTATGGATTAAATTCTTAACTTTTAGTTTTTTTTAAATTTATTTCAGTTACTTTCACGTCTTTCCGGTTTCTTTCATTTTCTTCTAGTTTTTTTCAACTATTCTCATTTTTTTTAATTTTTTCTACTTCCCAACCAATTATTCTAAAAACAATATATTTCTAATGTGATTACTATTATTACAACTGTTATGTTCATAACTATAGTTTATAAATTATTATTTTCATCTCACTATTTTTACGATTCACACTCATTATTTTTTCTTCAACTTTTTAATATGAATAGGACAATTTTTTATATATTAATCTACATGATATAACAGGAACACATCAATATTTTAAACTATATTAAAAAATTATGGATAAAATAGGTACATATAATGTTTATTAATCTAACGACCCCTCACCTTTCCCTTTATTACTCAAATATTTCTCATTTTTCTAATTTTAATAAAAAGAAATTGAAAGCAAACTAGTTTAGAGAAAAAGAACAAAATAGGAGTAAAACATAAAAAATGTGAAAAAAAGTTCTATGTCTTTATTCTAAAATATAGGAGTTACAAACTTACAATGAAAATAAAATGTCAATCATGAAAGAAAAATATGTTTGGTTACATTATGTGACATGTCCTGATATTTAAAATAAAACTTTGTTAGATATAAAGTATACAACAACAACAACAACCCAGTTAAATCCCACAAGAGTATGGTCTGGGGAGGGTGTGTGTACGCAGACCTTGCCCCTACTTGAAAGTAGAGAGGCTGTTTCCAAAGAGACCCCCGGCTCAACGTCGAAAGTTGCATTGCTTGACTAACTGCTACTTCATTAATTAAAGAAGCGCAGACAGTTTAGAGATCCATTTTGATTTATTCCATCACACCCCAAAGCCAAAAAATGGTGAAATTTTGGCTCCATCGGAGATGATGGAAATTAGATATAAAGTATAATTACAAATATATTATTTACAATAAATACTACATAAATAAATTGATGTGCAACGTAACCACAACAACTTTTTAAAATTAAACATTTTGATATTTATGCTAACTTTATATTATAATTTTTTTTGCAAAAGTAGTTTTTTTGTGTATGAAAAATAACAACATAAGTAGGTTTTTTTTATTTTAAAGGCATTCTATAAGACAACGTGATGATGATGACGACGACGACGACGACGATGGCCTGGTAATAATAATAATAATAATAATAATAATAATAATAATAATAATAATAATAATAATAATTTAGAATTTGAAAAACATAAAATTACACTAAAATAATTTTTTTAAAAGTTTTTTTAGGTTTTCCAATTTTTTGAAGTTTTTAATGTTCTTCCAGTTTTTCCTGTTTCTTCTAGTTCCTTCCAGATTCTTCCAGCTTTTTCGAGTTCCTTCCAGTTTATTCAAGTTTCTTCCAACATCTAGCTCTTTTTTTCTAGTTCTAAAGAACATGCTCTTAGTTATAAGTCTAATAACAATTTTTTAAGTATATACGGAGTATAAAGTAAGCTAAAATAAATAATTCATACAAGTATTAAAACAAGATCTTAATCCATTCGTCTCAAATTAAATTATCTGTTTATTATTCACACGGTCAAACTTCATTTACTATCTTTTCCTATTTTTGTTAGTAATTTAATAAAATAATGTAGTCATGTTACTACTAATTCTATAGATCTTATGATCTAATTTTTATATATGTGAATTTTAGTATTTTTTTAATTCGACATTATTTTTCATATAAAAAGATTTGAAAATAACTTGAGTCAACATCGTTAACCAAAATAGATAATTTAAATTGGGACGGAGAGATTATCTATTTCTATAAGAATTTTTTCATTATAAAAAGCATAGTATTATATGGGATATGTCGCTGTTTTACAATAGTCTTGTTTTTTGTTTATTTGTTTGCCTCCACACAAATAGGTGGTCTCATAACAAAAAAAATTCCTTGAAAAATCACTCCCACAAAAAGTCAATTGGTGAGATTTGCATCGAGCAAAGTTTCACCATCATACATTCATCACTCCTCCTTCATTAAGCTCTTCATCTATTACCATCATACATACAACATCTATTACCTAATCCATCAATCATTCACGGGAGAAACGAATACAAATGGATGAAACAGATAATATAATTAGAATTATTAATAACGTTTCACTATACTATTCTCTCTGTCCCGGAGTATTCGTCCAGTTTTAACTTTTGGAACTGTTCATCTAAGCACTTTGACTCATCAAATTCTCTCAATGTGTAAGCCTAAATATAGTCATGTGTGATCTTATTTGATTTGTCTTAACATATAAATTATTAATATATAATTTCTCTAATTTTTTAATATACAAATTACAAGATAAAATGGATTAAAGGAGTGTATTAGATGATGTGTAAAAATGAAAATGGACAAATACTCTGGGACGGAGGTAGTATTATAAAGGGACGAAATAGTAATGGTTAGAAAGCATTTATTTTGTATAATAATAACTTTAATAGTAATGGGACGAAATAGTAATGGTTTATGGTAATCTTTTCTCCTTCTAAATTTACATCGTTAAAGATAGTGCCACATGTATATCTATTATCAAAAGAAAACTTCATAAAGATTAAACATGTGTTGTAAACAGAGAGTAATATTAATAATATCTATTTCTATGTATTAAAAATATTGGATTCAATACGAGTATATGGAATACTGAATTATGGAGTAGTTTATTTGAAATAACACATATGTATGTTTTTTTAAAACATGGTATTACTTTTTATATACAGATATAGATGGTTCGGGAGATAGATCAGGTGACAGATGAAAAAACCCCACCAATATTTATCTGATCCATCTATCCTCCATATTTATCTTGGCATTCATTCGTTATAGCGAATTGAGTAAGACTTGTGTCCATCTAATCAAATAGAACTCTAATTATTATAAGAATGATCACACAACCTTATTATTAGCCTTACGCCTAGTCTAAGGCTAAGATTCCTAAGAACATTACCATTTGATAGGTGTATTCCACCCACACTCGGCCCGAATCTGGGTCCATAGTATGTGACCGGTCAGATAGAAGATTATATCAAAATGATAGATTTGGTCAGATTTTCATCTAAATTGGTTTGACAAAAAATTGACCGTATAGTTTCGTAACACTTCCGGTTGGGGAGCGTGACCTGGCTCTGCTTATCTCCTATCTAGTGAGACGCGTGTCCGGTTAACCTACCGTCCTATCGAGTGGGTTGATCATATATAAAAGTGTCGACATGAGTAACTCCAAGGGTGGCTGGACGATAGTGACTGAATTTCACAAAAGATTGCAGTAAATATTTCAACACTCTCGTCCAAACACTACGCGCCAAGGCACTTGCCATTAGCACAAGCCGACAAGGGATTGAGACAAACGTCACAGGACGAAAGAAAATTACCTCACGCCGTCCAGGCACATGGTCCGATGTGGGCACCCTTTGTCATATCCCCTAGTCCTATTATAAATATTGATGTAAACTCTCAGTGTTGGAAATCTAAATTTTATCTCTAAGTGTGTGCATTGTAATCTCGCCCGTACAATCTATATACTCCGTATTAAATAATAATCAGGCCACAGGTGTTTCTACATACAGCCCTACTAGTCATCCTTTGTTTTGTGTTCTTTACTCCCTCCGTCCCCCTGTATTTGTCCATTTTTTACTTTTGTAACTGTTCATCTAAACACTTTGACTCATCAAATTTTCTCAATGTGTAAGCTTAAATATAATCATGTGTGATCTTGTTTAATTTGTCTTAACATATAAATTATTAATATATAATTTCTCTAATTTTTTAATATACAAATTACAAGATAAAATGAATTAAAGAAGTGCATTGGATGGTGTGTAAAAATGAAAATAGACAAATACAGAGGGACAAAGGGATTATTAAACTTAGCAAATTATCATAGACCCGATCTAAAATAGTTGCCCGAATTGTTAATTTACACCATCAATATCAAAACTTATTATAGAGAGATCAAGTATCTTAAAAACAAGTTCTAAAGGTTATTAGGGATTTGCTGCCCGATCGAAGGAAGAAGATGGTAATGGAGAGGAGAGAGTGAAGTAATGAGCAACAATACTTTATCTGTCTCTAAATAATCTATCTTCCTTTGACTTTGGTGGTTTTAGAAAAGTTGGGACATGAAGGCTTCAAGCACTTTCTTATCAAATGATTGAATGATCTCTGGAAATACAAACACACAGGAATTAACAGAGACATCATTCCTTTGATATGCACAATGCAAATCGAGACCCCAAAAAACCCCCCACCAAAACATTCTCCAGATTAGTTTATTTGGAGAACAAAATATAGAATTGAGTACTCCGTATAAGTGAAGATTCTCATTCTTGAGATAATGTAAGACATATCTTGAGAATAAATTGACAGAAATAGTAAATGGATATAGCAAGTTTACATATTGATTGATGATGAAAGAGGTAAGAGAGATTGAACGAGCAGTTATCTCTTCATAACATTTCTGAACAAGCAAAGAACATAAGTTCTAATGCTAAGACTACAATGGCTTCCACCACCTAAAAATCCCCTATGTAGCCACAGCTTTCTTTGGGGACTTGCCGGCTGCCTTGGGAGATTTCGGCTCCTTCGTTGGCCTGTCGGATCCTGTCTTCTTGGGCAACAAAACCGGGTTGATGTTCGGCAACACGCCACCGTGGGCAATGGTGACCCCAGCAAGCAATTTCCCAAGCTCTTCGTCGTTCCTAATCGCCAACAAAATGTGCCTTGGAATAATTCTGTTCTTCTTGTTGTCCCGAGCTGCATTCCCAGCTAACTCCAAAACCTAGAGATGCCAAACGAACAATACATGAATTCATCAGAGCCATGTGATTGAACCTCAGATCCGCTCTGAATCAAACTGATTCAAATTCCAATTGAATT
The DNA here is from genome assembly GCA_900332095.2 of Cuscuta campestris. Lineage (NCBI taxonomy): Eukaryota > Viridiplantae > Streptophyta > Magnoliopsida > Solanales > Convolvulaceae > Cuscuta > Cuscuta campestris. The sequence goes on along the minus strand of OOIL02004368.1, from coordinate 585,106 downwards.
CCAATGGGGTGAATTAGGAAACAGAAACCCTAGGAAATTAAGAGAGTCGAGCAAGGAACAAACCCTATGCAACGGAGAAGACGATCACGGATCCAAAATGTATTATCCATACGAAATACATAAACTCATTCCGGTGAGAGAAAAAAGGGGAACTTACTTCAGCAGCCAAGTACTCGAGGACGGCAGCCATGTAGACCGCGGCGCCGCTACCAACGCGCTGAGCGTAGCGGCCTTTCTTCAAGTACCGGCCAATTCTACCGACGGGAAACTGGAGGCCGGCGCGGATGGAGCGAGTGACGGGCTTCTTCTTCGGACCACCGGCTTTCCTGCCGGCGGCTCCCTTCTTCGCCTTGGCGGTGGCGTCCATGGGAGATGATCGGAAATAATATGTGAAGAAGAAATGAGGGAAGGGATGACTCACCGAGCGAATAATGCGATTGAAAGTCCGGTTAGAATGAGCCTTTTATATGTAAAGTCGCCTCAGTTTCATTTTTTGGGTTTTCGTGGATATATCGTAATGGCCGTTGGATTAGTTATGATCGACGGCAGAAAACAAAAGATGGCCTGATCCGTGTCGCGTGTATGGACCAATCACAATCGATCTTGAGTTTGTGTTTATTCCTCCCCCACTACATTATACTCCGTTAGACTATAGAGAGGGTTTACTATACGGATTTTGCAAGATTATTACTCTCCTTTAAAATTATTCCGAGATATCATTCATTTTCTGATAATAACTTTCACATCTAATATTGTCTCAAATACATCATGAGATATCTTCGATTTTCTAATAAGAGCTATCAAGTCTCATATTCTCCAAAATATACTCCAAAGTCTTTAAAATTTGTGATATTATATTCCGAGGGTATACTCTGTTATCAAGATTGAAAGTTCATTTATTTTGACAAATTGAAAATTTTTTATTTAAATCTAATGAAATAATGATTACCAGGGTAAAATTTAGTACTACCTATGTCCAAGCGTGTGGCCTAATTGGATTGAGTTGAATTAGACAAACTTTGAGCTTTAATTACTTTCAATTTGTTTTTTTACATATTAGTATAATAAAATAAGATTTTAAAAATTCTCAACAAAATAGATCTAATAAAATCATTTTTACACAAATATATATTATGATTTTTATTTAATTAAAGCTCAAAGTTCATCTATTTTGATTCAAAACAGTGAAGTTTAACAGATAAACACTAACGGAGGTAGAACATGTCAAAGTAACAAAACTTTTAATTTTAATGGCTAAACCGATGAAATGTACCCTCTGACTGCATTATCACTAATTTTAAGAACCCTAAAGTTTATTTCAGATAATGTGAAACATGATCAACAGACACATTCGATCAGTTTGTGCTCTACATAAATGCAGTCTAAAGGTATGTTTGAGAAATGACAGACCTTCCATACTTGTTCTAGACATAAACGTTTTATCCGATTGAAGTATTTTGGAATATCCCGAAACAATTTTAATCTAAAAGGAATTGCACGATTCGTTTAGCCTACTACATTTTTTTCACTTTTGTTCGTATAGTATTCTACATAAAGTTATCGCCCCTCTCGGATTTCTAACCGAGCAGTGTTGCACACCCCATTAACAAATAAAACAAAACCCTACACAATCCCGATGTAAATCTCTTCCAATAAATAACGCATTGTCCTCCCTTATGGAGCTCTTTACGTTAACTCCCAAGTCAAATTCTATGAAATTTCTCTTATGTTATATTAACTTTTGTTTTCTGATCATTTTCATCTCAAATTTCACTTTATCCTTTGAATCACATGGGTCGTACAACTCATATTTTCACATATGCCATTTACATGACTTCCAAATCTACCATATGGTGTGTCGTATCATCTCTAAGGGAGAGAAACAAGAGTTTACCATTCGAGATAAAAAAATGTAATTTTATTGGGACCGTATATGGTAGTGCTATCTAGTGACATATATGAGAGAATGCTAATTGTGAGAAGGTCACAAAACTATATACACCATGCATCAAATAGCAATAAGAGAATGTGATTCGTGTGATGCATGACGATCACGATGTGATTCAAATCTCGAACATGTACTGTTATTTAGATCTTATATTATGTTGTGAATATTCTTGTAAAATATGTTGTCATCATGATTGTTATTAAATGAATGAAATGAGAGATATGAACTAAGAGAGCTTGGAATCAAACATAGTTTTAACTAGGAGACGTGATCTCTACAACCAATTAAATTTTGAAGTGCATTGTTTGTGTGGACATTAACATCTTCCACGAAACGAGTAAAGTGTATGTATATGAGATCTCTGATTTAGGCTGAAGGCTAGCTAGAGGTTCCATCTAAACAGCTTCACTCGACATCGTAAAGATCAGAAACATTACCTCAAATTAATCATGTCATTCTTATTTCTAGTCCATCACAAACTAATTATCTCATTTCTTTATTTCGTATAAATAGTTAGGTAGAAAAGAGGGGGAGGGAAACACATGATTCGCTTGGCTCACATTTTGTAGTGTTAGTAAGAATGTGTACAAAACCCCATAAAAGATGTGTGGGAAGCCAAAATGAGCCCGTTAGATTGCATTTTTTATATCAGAAGGGAGGAAAAAGAGTCAAGGACCTCAATATTGGTATCTCACTGACACAATTCTAGCCCAATGATAGCCCGTTTTATCTTCATCCATAGCATAAAGTACACAATCGAGTGGAGTTTCATCGTCTTTCCACTTAATCACTTAGTTGTTCCCCATATTGGTTGCTTTTTTTAAATTACTCCCATCTATTTCTTTCTTTTTATTAGTCTGTATTTACCTTTTTTTCTTTTTTAGGCTGCACGATATGGGTTGTACCATCCATATCATTCTCACTTTCAACTCAATGCCACATTAATTTTTTCTATTCCATTTCTATTTCATCCCCATTGCTGGGTGTGGATCCCTATTCAATCCCTATTTTAATTTTTTTAATAAATATTACTTTAAAAAATTATTTAATTATTTTAATTAAACCAAAAAAACTAAAAACTAAAAATGAAAATTAAAAATAAAGACTGAAACTGGAAACTAAAAAATAAAATTAAAAGTTAGATCTAAGAAGAATGTGGGTTTGAAAAGAAAAAATAGATGAAAACAAATGCCTGCAATAAGAAGAAGAAGAAAAACGAAAAATGCAATCGGTGTACTCAAAACATTGCTCCCTCNGTTCCTGTCGATACTCGACGCCACACGAAGTTCCCCCGATGCCCACACCGTGTGACCTTACAATCTAAAATACACTTTGCTGCTGTGCAATATAGTTTCCATTTGGGATTAAAAAAGATGATGTGACAAATATTGTCAAATAATCCTCGAATCTTACCATTCCATCATCTTATATGGAACTAAAGATTCACTATTTTTTAGATTTTGGGATATGATAGAATAAAGCAGAATGTACCTTTAAATTATCTGTCATTTTTTAATTGTGAAGTAGTAGTCAATCAATACAACTTTTAACGCTCATCATGGGTAATCTGGAAATAGCCGCTCTATGTTTAAAACAAAGGGGTTAGGCTGCGTATGTGATAACCAGTGATGCTTAAGGTGAGGGTCTTTTTGGAAACAACCTCTATACTTTCGAGTAGAGGTAAGGTCTTTTGTGCACAGTGGAATTCAATTTGGTTGTTATTATTGATGCTGAAATCTCTAAATCCATTTTATATTGGGGCAGTCTTAACTTCCACCTCTCTACACCTCCTTTAGAAGAAAATGATCGGTCGGCGTATGTAGCTTACTCGATTGAGCAAGGGGTGGCAAAGGGGATAAATTTAAGCTCGATTCATGACAACTGTACTGAGAACAATTATACTAAGCATATAACTTCTACAAATATTAGCGATTGCAGACTCCACTTTTCGCTTGTCAGTCTATGATTCTAGCTCAATATACTCGCTTTTAGATGTCCGTCAAGCTGGTTCTAAAGAAACTCTGGGGATGATGCCATCTTTTTTTTCTTTAGAATAAAATGGGTTGAGAAATAATACTCACCCCGTCATAAAATGATCACATTTTGTTTTGTAAACTTTTGATGTAATTTTAAAATATATAGTTTTATTTTTTAATTTTGCATGTATAATATAATAAATTGAATTGAAAATAATTTAAGTAAAAATATCTCGCATACCGAATTGAAAAAATTACTTTAGGATGAAGGAGTAAACTAATTTTGGTCGAGAGAACTAGAGAAGCAAGTGCTTTGGGATGAGGTCAATTATACTCTCTCCGTCCGGAAATGTTCTTCACATTTGACTTTTCTTGATCAAAGTTTATAAACTTTGATTACGATTTGTGGAAAAACACATTGTATTATAATGTAAATTTAATATCAACATGGGTGGCCTGGAGGGTGTGCAAAATGGCCAATCGCACAGGGCCCCTAAAATTGTAGGACCCCATATTTTTAAATTTGTTAATACTTTTAAAGGAAAATATTCTAAAACAAATAAAATAGGGCCCAAAATATAAATTTAGGACCGTGCCAATTTTGTTTTTTCGGGGCCGGCCCTGAATATCAATATATTCATAATGAAACGTAGTTTTCAAATATCAATTTTTTAAATAAAATATATTTATCTATAAATATAGATATTAATGGTCAAAGTGCGATACTGGAGATTGTGAAAAGTCAATTGAGAAGAACTTTTGGGGACAATGGAGTAAGAATTACTACGTGGCAGCCAAGTATTGGCCTGACCAAACTACCCAGGGGTTAAATCGGTAAATGCATATCCACATACTCCGTCTATCATTTTTTCTCTTCTCCGCCGCTAATGCTGATCTGTTTAAAGCAAAAGTCTTTTCCGGTTCAAACGCGCTCTTCTATATATATATATATACGCGCAGAAGAATATCTCTCTACATTTGCCCTAACTTAGTCCTATATCTCCGCTCGTATCTCGCCGTCCTTTCCCCGATCACCGCGCGCTGCCATGGTTTGTCCCGCTCAGATCTCTATACCTTCAGCACACACACACATATCAAGCTAAAATTTGAGCTTTTTTTCTTCAATTATTATTATTATTACTGTTCAATTTCTGTTTTTCGTGCCCGATCTGATGTCTTGATACCCTTGTTCTGATGATTTTTAGGTTTCGGATTAGTGTATGGATTTCGATTTTTATTCTATAATTGTTTGATCTTTCAATGTTTGGCGAAACTAGCTTTCTGAGTACCTGATCTTTGATTTATTCGATGCGTGTGGTCTTAGCTGAAGATTCGGTTTAATTTTGAGGCGTTGATGACTAATATTAGCTCGAAATCGTTAGTGGTGTTAGGAGATCTATAATTTTGACACTTTTAGTCGTGTTATTTGATTTTTTATTGTTATTTTTTGTTTTCAACCTTGGGTATATTTTTTTCCCAACCTTGGGTATATTTGGGGAGGGATTCATCTCCAACCATTTGAGCACCCCACCACTTCAATTGATGTTATTTATCATTACTTAATAGAAAAATTGTTTATTGAGCTCAAGGAGTGTAACATTTCCATTTTTATCCAGTTATTTTGGATTTATGGTACGGAATTTCACTGGGAGGGGAGTGCAAGCTGATTTCTTAATTGTTGTTCTTTGAGCTATTTGGCTAATTTATTTTAGCAGTGATCTGATATATTTAGATAGGTGTACTGAATCTCTGTAGCAAATGCTTGATTTTATTATTTGTATGATCATGTGACCCTTGAATTTACTCGCGAATTATTCTCTTTTATTTTTAGGGAGTGTTGAATTCCCATTTCTAATGGATAACTTGTGTTGTATTGATTACTTTTATGATGACTGCCACACGGCTGGATTGCAAACTCTGTATTTCACTAGAGAGTTTTTTGTCCTAAGAAAGAGTATGTCAATAACATATCCGCAGTAGTTCCAAAGGTGTGGCCGGGGAAGGGTGGGGGCACATAAACCTTGCTCGTGGCCTTTTTTTGTCCCCAAAACAGTTATGATTCATAATGTTGCTTGCCAAGCAAAGAAGTTACAAACAAATTGATCATGATAAGATTAGTTAAACAAAAAATTATAACTTAAAGTGTAAGTATGATTTCATCATGACTTCTATCTTTTTAAAACTAGAATGTTGTATCTTGACAAACACGACTCTTCTTTTGGACCAAGGGAGTATTTGTATAATGTCTCATTTTCTTTGTCTTTCATTTGGGTGTTATTGGTAAATATTAACAGTAATACAGACACTGGTGAATTAACGGGTATTCTGTTTCAGATAACATTCTATCTTGTTTGTGAGTTGTACAATCTAATTAAACAAATAGTGATGCTAATACGTGGCATCTGTTTGGAGTCGTCTGTGTTACTTAGCCCCTGCTGTTATGTTGATTTAATTTTTTGTATGCATACTCTCATCAGGTGCATTGCACATATACCAGTAATACAACCCTTGCAGGACACATCATTTTTCCAAGTAAAGCTGCTGACTTGCAGCAAGAGCATTCCATACTTATCTATGTTATGGGGGTTAAACGCCCTCAATAGCACTATTACTGCAAATCACACTTATTTATTATTGAGGAAATTGACCATCTCGTCTTTTGTGACGATAACATATTTGGTCAGCCTTACTTTCCAGTTCAGATTCTGGAAATTTATTCTTGCAAAGTATTTTAGAGGGAGGTTTTAAATTATCTATGCCTCTCATATTTTCCTGGGTTGTACTTGGATATGATTATGGAAGCAGAAAGCTGGAAGTACAATTCATGGTCCTCTTACAGCCTTCTAGGTTTTTTTAGACCAAACAACTATTCACTTGTCTTTGTTTATGAAATACATATATTTGAATACCTTATAGCCTTTTGATTCAGTCAAGACTTGAATGGTTGCCTTTGGTCTGAAATGCACAGGCAAATGCTGCATCTGGCATTTCAGTCCACGATGATTGCAAACTGAGATTTTTGGAGTTGAGGGCGAAGAGGACTCACCGGTATATAGTATTCAAGATTGAGAAAATGCAGGTAGTTGTGGAAAAGCTGGGTGAGCCAAAAGAGGGGTATGCTGATTTCACCACAGCACTGCCTGCCAATGAGTGCCGATATGCTGTCTATGATTATGACTTTCTTTCAGTAGATAATGCCCCAAAAAGCAGGATTTTCTTTATTGCATGGTAACGAACATACATTTGAGTTTAATGTGAGCATGATTTTGAAGTGTAGACTAAAACTATTGGTGTGCTTGTGTTTTTTATGTGAAGGTGTCCAGATACAAGCCAAGTTAGAAGCAAAATGACATATGCAAGCTCCAAGGACAGATTTAAGAGGGAATTAGATGGCATTCAGGTGGAGCTGCAAGCGACCGATCCCAGCGAGATGAGTCTTGATGTCCTCAAAGAACGTGCGAAATAAATACTCTTCTCCCCTATTGCCATGCTTGATCTGCTGCTCTCTTTGCTTTATGATTCCTCCATCCAGAGAGAGATGTGTTTATAGTTTGTGTTCTTTGGGCCACTTGACATTGCAAAGATTGTGTATTAGTGTGTTCCCTTCTCCCTCCACTGCTTTACCTCTCCATCTTTTAGACCCCTCTTTCTGGTTATGTACCCTGGAGTAGTTTTCTTTGTTGACATTTGCATCTCCAGATTCGTGTGTTTGAATGAATGTGTGTGATGAATTTCTACGCTTACACTGCACTAATATGGCTTTTTAATTTGACCCGTTTATACTAATCGTTTTAGGCTGTCTGGGGTTAGCTGATGTTCTTTATTCATTTTCTACTTCATGGAAACAAAAACATTGAAATACTCTTATACAGTATGTCTTCATCAAACAGGCACCACCACTGATGAATTTTGTTTCATAGTAAAACTCCAGAAAGCCTAGAACTCCAATTCACATGAATATTTGGATGTGAATGATGAAAATCTTGTGTAATTATTGTTGATTTCAAGCTTGATAGATGGGATTTTGAGTGAGTCATTTATGAATTAGACTAGCCACAGGTGGTAAGTGAATCAAGATACAACACGTATTTTCTTATGTACTTGGTTGGTTTGACATTTTATTCTTTCATCCTCATATATGTAAATATTTCATTTTGTGAGCCCTAAGGGACTGTTTGTTTTAGCCTTTTAATGGTTCAGCACTTAATGGTTCAGACTATTTGTTTCAGCCTCTTAATGGTTCATATGTCTGAATGGTTAAGAGATTTGCTTCTGAATGGTTAAGTATTATACAGAGTCTGAATGGTTAAGACCTCTTATCTGAATTGATCAGACATTTGCCTCTGAATAGTTAAGCAATATACTAGCTCTTAATGGTTCAGACCTCTTACTGGTTAAGCACTTAATGGTTCAAACCTCTTACTGGTTCAGCACTTACTTATTCAGAAGTTGCCAAACAGCTCCTAAGTGTATCCATTTAATTGCCAAGGACCATGTAGTCCAATGACACTGTTAACACTCTTCCATGTATATGAGAAGTCATGTGTTCGATTCCCGGTAGAAGCAGTAACTCAAAGTGCATTCTTCTTGAATTTTTTTCCCGTGTAACTTACGGTTATGTGGGGTAAATATACACTTAAATTTCGTAAATCTTCCACCACAATGGTGAGAATCCTAGAATCATCATCCACTGATACACAACAACATGATCAAGTGGAATTGCAATGCAAAACAAATACCAAACCTGACTAAATGCTTGACTTCAACCAAAACCTATTATTAATAAAAGCTCCCTTTAAAACTCCAAGTTTTTCCCTATTGTCTACTTTGGGACTCATGAGTTTTTTTTTTAAAAAAATAAAGGTTGCGTGGAGGCTCCACAAAATCATCATAACTATTGGCATTGTTGATTTCAAATGCACTGGTGCCATTGTGAATTGCTTTTTAAACCCACAATTATTACAAGTACTACACTGTTAAAATTAGTGGGTACATTATTCTCTATGGGTGGGTTCCAGTGCCACTGGAATTCGGTGCCACTCCGGTGCCACCGGCATTTTGGGGCACCTCCGGTGCTCCATTCGCAAAATTGATGATTCCTACCCTCCCTAACCCACCCCCTAAACCTCCCACCCTACCCCTGCCCCTGCACCCCCACCCCAACCCCGCCGTAAGCCCCCCACAAAATGTGTGGCTATCATGCAACGCACATTAAAAAACCCCTCCGTCCGTCCCTAAATAAAGAAATATATACTACTCCCTCCGTCCCTAAATAAAGTTCCTCTTTCGTTTTTTCTTTGTCCCTAAATAAACTTCTCTTTTACCCCTTACTTTTTCATACCCTACCTATCACATCATACTTTTTTACTAATAATCTATCTATCACATCTTACTTTTACACATCACATCAAGGGTATTTTTGGAAAGTCAACAAAAAAATATCTCTTCCTTAAATCCTCAAAAAGTCAAAAATGGAACTTTATTTAGGGACGGAGGGAGTATAACAATTAAAAATATTTCAAAATTATGTCTCAAAATAAATATTAGTGTAAATTATTTAAAAAAAGAAACTTATTCTTTTAAATTTTATATTGAAAATCTTCAAAACGAAAATAAGTAACATGATTATTTTGTTTTAAAAGTAAATAAAGTATATAAGTGAAAAAAGAAGCTACGTACACATATTTTGATTGTGTAAAGGGCGAGAGTAGAGTTTATTTAGGGAGTAATATTTATTATTTTTTGACGATATATATAATCTTTTAATTTGATTTGCATATAGGCCATATATCATCATTAGGTTTTATTTAGTCTTTAAAACATTGATGCTCTATGTATCCTCTATCATTAAGAGGTAAGGGTACTTGCAATTAAGAGGAGCATGGGTGCATGCATGTGTTAACACTAAAATACAATTCAAAGTAATGAAAACCATGCATTGCATAAAATATTTGTTTATGCATGCCTATAAATTCACCAACAAATTAAAATACATTCATTTTCTATTACCACACCCTTGGAATACATTATCATATATCCCAACTAACATTTTTTTATTATTGTTATTATCTTCATCAAAAAAACATATATATAACAAAAATGGCTTCACCAATGCTTGAACTTTTAATGAAAGTAAGAGAATGTGTGCAATGTTGGGAAAGGGTTCCTCCAGTTCCTTCTGAGAGGCGAAAAAGCATAGATTTAAACAACAGAATTAGAGGGGTAAAGACTAAGATTCTTGAGATCCAAGCGAAGGTGGAGAAAATAATGGACGATAATGGTATTCCTCGTTAAATTAGTTGACTACGTATAGTACGTACCATATATTTTAGATACATACATATATAGTAGCTACCTATGTAATAACAACATTATTATAGTCTAGAATAATAAGCTCTGACTATATATATATGTTGGGTTTAATTCATTTGTTTACAATCTTAATTTGTACGTACCTCAACTATGATTTATTTATTTCTGAATAATAATAATAATAATAATAGTATTTGCCAATTATATTAATTATTCTATGAAGTTTCTAGAAATATTTCATTGAATCCGAGCATGTGATTATGCATGTATTTTGAAAGTGTTTTCCTTATAATTATGTAGCGTATATGTTCATGTGTGAGTGCGCATTTGTTTAATCTGAAATTTAATTAAATACAGAGTTCCTCATTTGACTTTGGGGGAAAATAAGGAAGTGTTAAATTGTAGTTGACTTTCTAATTTTGCCCTTGATGTGATGAGTAAAAATAAGATGTGATAGTTTAGTTGTTAGTGAAAAAAGTATGATGTGATAGGTAGGGTATGAAAAAGTAGGGGTAAAAGTGGTTTTTTAATAGAAAGGGGAAGTGTTTTAAGAAAAACAAAAAAAAATGAAAGAGAAAGAGTTTTAAGAAACGGAGGGAGCGAGTAGGACTCAAACATATAATGAATTTTCAATGTATGACTATATATTTTTATTTAGGTCCTACATTGGAAAAATGACTCATATTTTAGTCTTATTTCGTGTAAATTTTTCTTGTTTAATCGCAAAATTGTGAGAAAAAATATAAGTAAATGTGTTTCCGATGTTCACAGAGTATATATGCCATGTCCATAGAGCAAATTTTTTTTACAAAGATAATTCAAATCATAATATCAGCATAAGTAGTATCAACAAGAAAAGAAGGTGGAATGAAATGTCATTCCACCGAATTAGATCTCATAACAAAATTGAAGCTCAAGCTATATTAAAGCCGGCAAAAAAAACCTGTTGAGCATCAAGGCAACAAGGAACAATTTTATTGAAAACAAAAAAAACAAAACAAAATGCTATAGAAATTTACTTGCATATAAAGTCGGGATCCACTATTCTAATCCAAAAGCTTAAGATGATAGGGCAAGGCTTCGCTCTTCTATATATGCAAATACTCTCTCTGTCCCATAAAACCTTTCTTCTTTCTTTTCTCATCGTATCATAAAATACTTCTCATTTCTATTAACAAGTCACTTTTACCCCTTACTTTTTCATACCATACCTATCACATCATACCTTTTTACTAATAATCTACCCATCAAATCCTACTTTTTACCCATCACATTAAATGACATTTTTGGAAATTCAATACCAAAATACACTCCCTTAAATCTCTTCAAAAAGCAAAACATCTCATATTTCATGGGACGGATGGAGTAGTATTTTTCTTTATTTTCTAACGTGAGAACTCCAACACTTAGCTTAAATCCAAAATAACATGAAGTACTACATACGATACACTCACTTATAAAATTTAGTAGGGTCAACTACGTAATTATGTACTCCCTCCGTCCCAGAAAACCTTTCTCCTTTCTTTTTTCATCCGTTCCAAAAAACACTTCTCATTTCTATTAAAAAGTCACTTTTACCCCTTACTTTTTCATACCTTATCTATCACATCATACCTTTTTACTAATAATCTATCCATCAAATCATACTTTTACCCATCACATCAAAGGACATTTTTAGAAATTCAATACCAAAATACACTCCCCTTAAATCCCTTTCCAAAACCAAAACTCCCATGTTTTCCGGGACGGAGGGAGTATGCACTGAAAGAGTTAAAAATTTGAGGTTGATTATGCACATTTAGAGACCAAATGAAGGGGCTAATAGCATGTGTGTCCTCTGTGTTTTACAAAAAAGAGCGTCTAAACCTTCTCTGTTTTCAAAAGTTATTTGTAAAGTTATTGAGGTTTCTAAATAGAGCACACATGCCCCCATTACCAATTTTTAAAACAAAAATGACATTTATGTCCTTTTTTTTCTCGATCTTGAATTTTCACAATTTTGTTTTCCTTTATTATACAAATATATTAAATAAAAAAATACGATTGTCATCTTAAATTAAAATTTTCCATAATGTATTTTTGAAAACAAAAGATTTTTTTGGAGAATGTTACGAAAGAAAATGAAAAATAAAAAATTATGTACAAAGTAAAAATAATAATTGAAAAAGGTAATGAAAAGAAAGAAAAATATAAAAAACAACCTTTTTCTTCAAATATGTATTTTATTTCTTCTTTCTGTTCTTCCTTTTTTAAAGTCCTTAAAAAATTAGTTTACTTTTAAAAAACAAATAAGTTAGAATTAATTAGAGATAGAGTGAGTATATGTTATCTAATTTTTTATTTTATTTATTTTACTTTTACTTATAATGAAAAAGTGTTTTTTTTTCATTTTTTAAATTTCTTTTGTAACATTTTCTAAAAAAATTATTTTTTGAAAATTAAATAAATGAAAAATTTTAATTTGAGAAAGAGGGCGTATATTTCATTTTATTTATTTGTATAAAGCAATTGTAAATAAAAGATTGAAACTTGAAGATAGAGAAAAACATAGGACAAATGTCATTTTATATTTAAAAATAGGCAAGCGTAGGCATCTGTCACTATTTAAAAATTACAAGGGTTTTAAATAGTAGTGTACCATGTCAATCCTTCCCTAACATCCATATCTCACACTCTCAGCATTTCATTTATACTTATCTACAAAGCAATACATAAAACAAAACTAACTTGGTTATTTTATCAAAGACTTGGTTGCATTGGCATCACATTTTTATGGTCACTTTCATATTGTTCTTCAGTGTTCAACAGCTATACAATAGAAAAGAGCAAAGTACTTCCATCCTTCTAATGGAAGAGAATTTTAATCTCTTATTTTATTTAATTATAGTTCAAATATTAAAAATGATTGACTACGAAGAGTTAAAAGTGAACAAATAACCACGAATAGAGGTAGTACTCTATAACTAAATTAAAAAGCTTGGGTCAATCTCTTAGAAAAATTTTAATTTCAAATAATAAGCAGCCCAACGTAAATTTTAAATCAGAATGGGCAAAGTCGACGCCAAACAAGTTACGAAAAACAAGGTGGTGCCAAACAAGCTCGAGGGAGTATTAAAACAATGAATATGTTATGGTAGGGTGTGCTCAGTGGCGGAGCCAGCTGGGTCAAGAGTTCGAGGGGGCACTGCACTAGTACGTACAAGGTCCGAGGACAACGTTCTTAGTTTTTCTAAAGATAACGTGAAATAAAAAAAATATTTTATTCGAAACAAGTATTCAAATAATTAAAGTAAAAGAGTTTAAAAAAAGAATTTCCTTATTGAAATTTTGAATTTCAAAATAATTGTCACTTTAATTGAACATAAAACAAAATAATTTGATTAAAAAATCTTAACATATATACACCAACTTAAGGGGAAAATTGAAATTACCAATTTATCTTCTCCAAACTAAGTTATACTCCTACTATATATTTGAAAAAAATACGGTAAAAAATACTCCCTCCGTCCTAAAAAGTCTTTCCTATTTCATTTTTTGCGCATCCCATAAAACACTTCTATCCCGCCTTGAATGCCAAAAAAAACTTTCAAAATAACTTCTACCCACAATAAAGAAGAAATGTTGTAAATTTTAGGCATTTTAGATGTCGGTAGAAGTGTTTTATGGGATGCGCAAAAAATGAAACAAGAAAGATTTTTTGGGACGGAGGGAGTAATAGTGAAGAGATTTAGAGACCTACCAAGTTTAAAAAGTTTAACTTTTACAATTTTTTAATTTTTTTGCACTTAAATTGAGTATATATTTAGTAAACTATGGGGTATAATTTTTAATATTAAAGTATTAGTCTTTTAAAACAAAGAACAAATTAACTACTTGTAGCCATTAGCTCCTACAAGAGAAATTCGATTGGAAGTCTCCAAGGATTGCAGAATCAGGAGGCGAGAAACAGATCATTTTTTATCCCTGTAAAAACGGCGTCGTTTTAGCTTTAAAGTTTTGTTTTTAAATTCGGAGAACGACATCATTTTCATATGAGAAAAAAACCAACTTTGTGAGAAATTTGTGACATCATTTTCATGTGAGAAAACGAACGCTTGCTAAAGAATTGGAAGAAAGGAAGAATGGCAGATGCCGCATCGGGGGTGGGGGTGCACGTGCCCCGACAGCACCCCCGTCTGCCTGTGCATTGGCACAACTTTGCTAGGGCTAGTCTCGCTTATTTATAACACGGCGTGGGGTAGATCGACAGAAGTTTAAAGAAATAGTTAAAAATATTAAGACCGCATAAGGTCGACGTAAAATAGTCTTAAAATAAATAAGAAATATTTGCACTAAATAGCACTAAAACTTAAGTCATTTCCCTAAATAATACTTAAATTGTTTTATTCCCTAAACACTTAAATTGTTTAATAATGTCTACAATGTCCTGTGATGGCGAATATTTACTTGAAGTGCTACATTGGGAAGAAAAATACATGTGGTTCTATTTAGGGAAAATCATTATGTTTTAATGATATTTAAGTAAATTCATCAATAAATAATCCATATGGAAACCCCAACTCACTACATTGGAAGTTATCTCACATTTTCTTCACAAATCAGTAATTACTCCACTAAATTAACACTTCAACTTCACTAGAATTTATGGAGAAGTTCACCCAGGTTCGAGATGAGCCTCAACAAAAACAATAAGAGATAACATGATTCTTTTTATTGACATATTGAAACAACTGTATTATTCAATAGATAACAGAGTACATGGTACAATATATATAGAAGGGGAACACAATCCCAACCAGGACTAGGAAATTAGAATAGAAGCTGACTAAAATAAAAGATTTACATAACCAATATTACAATAATTAGGAGTAGTATTATTGTCTAACACCCCCCTCAAGCTGAACGCGCGGTATGTACAAAAGCTTGGAAACAAAAGCCTGGAATCGTGGCTTCGGTAGCAACTTGGTCAACAAATCAGCAAGTTGATCTTCAGAGAACATGTGGGAGACATTCATGGAACCAGCAATAACCTGTTCACGAACAAAATGATAATCTGTGCCCACATGCATGCTTCATACGTTTGTGGAATACTGGATTCTTTGTAAGACAGATATCAGATTGATTATCACAAAAATGTTATGGTGGTGGCACTAAAACGCGTAAAGCAGCAAGAACATAAGTTACCTACATAACTTTGGAGGCGATAGACGACAAAGCTCGATATTCAGCTTCAATAGAAGACTTAAATACACGAGTTTGCTTCTCTGTACTCCAGAAGATTAAATTGGGGCCCAGGTACACAAGATAGCCTATGACAGAGTGCCCATCAATAATATCATTAGCCCAATCAGAGTTTGAATAGGCACAAAGCTGAAGATCACCAGGCTGAAAGATAAGAGCTCAGTCAACTCTCCCTTTAACAAACCGCAAAATCCGCTTCAAACTTCGAAAGTCATTCTTCGTAGGATTATGCATGCGCTGACACACATAATTCACAGAAAATTGTATGTTAGGACGAGTAGTATGTAGGAAGATATTAAAGACCACCAACCAGACTGCGAAACAAGGTAGGATCAGAGAATAGCTAATCCCCCTACTGTTGGCCATGTCTGGCCGAACCTGTAGCGGTGAGGCTGTGGGTTTGTAGTCATCAAAGCCTGCATGATGAATAAGCTCCAGAGCATACTTCTTCTAAGAAACAATAAGAGAAGAAGTAGTACGGCACACCTCAAGACCAAGGAAATGATGAACATAGCTAAGATCTTTTGTATGAAACTCACCACCTATTCAAGTAATAAAATCACAAACAAGAGTAGAGGAACTACGAGTAATAATAATATCATCAACATAAACCAGAAAGATAAGAGTACCGGCAGAGCTATGTAAGAGAAAGAGAGTAGTGTCATGCACATTCAGACATTCTTGCGAAACCCATATGTAAGCAAAAAAGAAAAGAGATGTTGATATCAAGCCCGGGGAGCCTGCTTGAGCCCATATAATGACTTGTTGAGCTTACAGACATGCTAAGGAAACCGTGGGTCAACATAACCCGGTGGCTGAGTCATATAAAGATCCTTGTCCACCTCACCATTCAAAAAAGCGTTGGACACATCCAACTGATTAAGAGACCAACCATATACAACCAGGACCCATGTATTCTTTGCCATCAAGGATGAGTACTCCTTATCCATAGCACGACGCCAAACATCATATTCAGAGGCCTCTCTAAAGGATATTAGCTCAGTGGTAAAAAGAGTAGAGTGACAGAAAGTAGAAAAAAGCTTTGGTTTAAAAATGCCACTCTTATCCCGGGTAATCATATGATGAGTAGTTTGAGGAGGTGGGGGAGGGAAGGGGATGGATTCAGGCGAGGAAGTGAGGCTTGGGCTAGGCAAGTTTTCGGTGTGTGGGGTAGTGGGAACGACCGTTGGGGAGACTGGACGTGGATGGATGGGTGTGCTGTGTGTGGGTAAAGGGGTAAGGGAGGGTTGACGTGCTATGATGGGAGGGAAACCGGGTGGGTGGGTAGCCATGGGATTGGGTAATAACGGGAGGGAGGGGTGAGGTTCATGTGAGCCGGGTTAGATTGCATCGACACGGGTGATGGAAAAAGAGGAAGGACACCAAGAAA
This sequence comes from Cuscuta campestris, assembly GCA_900332095.2. Taxonomy (NCBI): domain Eukaryota; kingdom Viridiplantae; phylum Streptophyta; class Magnoliopsida; order Solanales; family Convolvulaceae; genus Cuscuta; species Cuscuta campestris. Next base: position 568,239 of record OOIL02004368.1, on the reverse strand, counting down.
AGATGACTGCGTAAGGAAAAACGTCCTCATTGAACTGAACATGATGAGAAACATAGACTTTATTTGTCAAAGGATCATAACACCGGAAACCATTCGACAATTGTTCATAACACAAGAAGACATAATGCTTAGACTAGGGTTGTAGCTTATGATTAATAGTATGACGAATATGACGGTAAACAAAACAGGCAAAGACACAGAGATGTGAGTAATCAGGTGAGGTGTGGTATAGTGCCTCATATGGAGAGATGTTTTGAAGAGAGCGTTTGGGCATGTGATTAATAAGATAATTCGCAGTGGCCAAAGCTTGAACCAAAGTGACAGGAAGAGAAGAAGTATATAGAAGGGATACCAAGGTTTCTATAACATGTCGATGTTTACGCTTAGCGTCCCCATTTTGTTCAGGGGTATATAGACAAGACTTATGATGAAGAACCCCCAATTATTGTAAAAATAACCCAAATTCATGATTCACATATTCATGGCCATTTTCAGTCTGAAATATTTTTATGTGGGTCCCAAATTGATTTTGATCATAGCGTGAAAGGTTTTAAAAATAGAGAAGTCATCATATTTATGTTTAAGGGGATAGATCCAGCAAAACTTGGTAAAATCATCTACAGAGTTAATGTAAAAATGATAACCTCCAAACGAGGGAACAGATGTAGGATCCCAAACATCGCAATATATTAATTGGAAAGGTGCAGTAGTAACTGTCATAGACAACGAAATAGGGATTTTATGCGACTTAGACACGGAACATGAATCACAATGGAATACATCTGACTCAAGACGGACACCTAATTTAGAAAATAACAACTTGGTAACTTGAAAGGATGGATGACCAAGACGATAGTGCCACTATCGGGACGTTGTCTTCATGACATTAGCAACTAGAGAAACTTATTTGGCTGATAACGTGTACAAACCCTGCTCACATGGGCCTTTGTATATCACTTGGTTGGTATGGTTGTTCAAAACCATAAAGTCGTTAGAACTAAAAAGAAGAGAGTAGTTATTTTCAGTTGGGAATTGGTGAACAGATAAGGGATGGGTTTTTATGTCAGGGACATGGAAAAGATTGGATAGGGTGAAAATACTTGTAGGTGTGGAAACTTGACCTGAGCCAATATTAGATATTGGAAGAGACTGTTCTCCAACTGTAGACACAGAGTTTAAGCCATGATAAGTAGTGGGATTATTCAACCCTGAGAGATAAGAAGTCACATATATGGGTAGTGGCTTCAGAGTCTAAGTGCCAATTCTGATTTGACTTTGCAAAGTGAGTTGTGTACAAGGCATGATCATGAGATGGAGACGAGGGAGGTCCACCAGAAAATCTCTCATCATAGCGGTTCCAACTTTACCAGGCACCATGATTAGACCGTCCACAGATTTGGAAAATAAGATATGGATTCTGTGGAGGTCCTCGACTATGACCAGACGGGAAGCACCCACCACTGCCACAATTGGTCCAGCATCCTCCTCCTCGGATATTCAGAAAGCGTCCCTGACCATGGCCTTGGTTTCTGCGGCCTTGTCCATTATTGGACGCATAGAGAGCTATGTGCACGTCGGGGGAGGGAGTAGGCGGTGATTCAAGGCTTAATTTTTGCTCGATCCGAATATTAAGCTCTTCTGATAACAACCACGAGGACACGGTGTTGAAAGTAAGACCGACAATATTTGTCCTAATGTTTTGTTTAAGGGAAGCATATTCATGAGGTAGACCACAGAACACTGAGAATAACATCCTGCTCAGGAATTGGTTCTCTGGCAAAAGAGACAGAGACGTCACAATTTTGAGCGCAGAGTCCAAGTACTCTTGCATGGTTAACTAGCCTTTGCGCAGAGCATGCAATTGTTCATATAATTGAAAAATACGAGTGTGCGACAATTAATTATACCGTTGGTGCAAGTGATCTTGAATCTCATCAGCAGTAGAACAGAGATGGACCAAGTTTTGAACAGTCAGAGAGAGGAGAGCAAGAAGCGAGGCACGAAGTTGGGCATCAATGATCATCTATTGTTCATATGCGGGATTTGCCTTTAAAACGGGTTGCTTGTCTACACTGACGGGAGCTTTCTCGTCGAGAATCAACTGTGTGGGAGGCGTCTTTGTGCCATCAACATATCCAAGGAGACGATGAGCTTCAAAGGTAGCTTTAACCGTAGAGGACCAAGAGAGATAATTTGTATCCTCAAGATTTATGAACAAGAGACTGTAGATTTCGGATGAACAATCGCATGCCACCAGTAAGGGAATCAAACGGGTCCTTAACTGTAGTGGTCATTACGTATTGTTGCGGCAGAGCCTGGGCAAGAGAAGGGATATGATCTTGCGGCAGTTGTTGTGTGGTAGAGGTTAAAGGAACAATTGCGGCAGAGGTTTTGTGCGCGGTAGATTTTTGTGTGATGATGATTGACGAAGAGGCAACTTGCGAAAAAAGAAAAGAAGAAGAACGTAACGGTGGTTAAGCCGTGGGAAGGTGAGGAAGAAAAAACCTAACCGTAGCTCCGATACCATATTGAGATATTGAAACAATAGTATTATTCAATAGATAACAGAGTACATGGTATAATATATATAGAAGGAGAACACACAACCCCAACTAGCTAGGACTAGAAAACTAGAATAGAAGCTGACCAATAAATAAAACACTCACATCACCAATATTACAACAATTAGGAGTAGTATTAATGCCCAACACTTTTGAATTTCGATTGGCCGAAAAAAGAGATCAAATAATAGTCAAAAGATGCATTGTAGGATTTGTACAATGATAAAATCTAGTAATAATGATCTACTTGCATGGGCGATATTATATTTTTTTGTACGTTTTGTTTGGCTTTAAAAGAATGATTATGCGTGCATGGTCGTCTATCACTAATAGTAGATAATAATACGTGCAATATAATTAAGAGGAGCATGCATGCATGCATGCATGAGTTCATATATATAAGATCAAACGAATACTATATATATGTGTGTGCGCGCGCCTGCCTGCCTATAAATTAAACAAAATTGACATTGTTTCTTAATTCAATTCAATTCAATAAATTGACATTGTTTCTTAATTCAACTCAATTCATTAAAGAAGAAGAAGAAGAAGAATGGCGGCGTATTTAGGGATGTATGATTTCTTAGAAAAAGTAAGGGAATGCATTGCATGTTGTGACAGTATTATTTCAGGCATGTCATTACTTGACGGACGTTACAAAATCCAAGTCCAGGCCGCAAAGAAATTGCTGGTTGATGTGGAAGGACGAGTGGAGAGATTGATGAGAGATATGGGTGTTCCTGAGAGACTTGGCTGTTACTGAATTTAATATAGGTCATTTCATTTTATAATAAAATATTAAGTCAACTATTAATTAATTAAGTATCTGTTTTCATTTATGGTATGTTTGGGAACATGGATTTGGATTTCAAATCCGGATTTGGCTCAAATTCCATGTTTGGAAAACTTACAAATTTTGAATTTGGATTTGATTCAAATTCTTCTCATTTATAACAAAGCTTAGTTTTAAATCCATGTGCATCTCCTTATCATTTGAAATTCAGGATTTCAAATTTTGGAATTGAAATACATGAATCGAAATGAAATCATAGTTGCCAAACACTACCTTAAATAATTCATCGTGCATTAATATAATTATATACAGGGGCGGACCTACAATGGTCCAAGTGGAGTCAAGTGCACCCACTTATGCACTCTTATTTTACATTCATGCACTCCTATTTTACACTCCTAAATAGCTCATAGTACAAATTGTAAAGTTTATTAGAGTATCTATTTCTTTTTTGCTCAAGGTACTGCCTTAGTTTTCAACAGAGTAGCTTTTATTTATAATTTAGATGTTTTGATTGATTATTTGAGAAAATAAAATATTCTCATTATTTATTATTTTATAGAACTTTTAACTTAATTTTTAAATAAGTTTTGTTTTTAATTTCAATACCAAGGATGAATATTAAAAATGTTGAAATTTTGTTTCATTTTACATAAAATGTAAAATATTTTAGAACGAAAATAATTGTATACGGAGTATATGTTGAAATTATATATCGTCCAAATAATTGTACGTGTCCGTATATATATTGTGTTGACTACCAGGTTATTGTAAAAGTTTATTATTTGAAGCCCAATGGTTTGACGGAGACAATGAAGTTTTGACTATTTCTAAAATTACGAAGAGGGTAGGTAGGGTGGGTTCTATCACTTATATCTTTGCATGTGGTCCATCATGCATGTCTTTTAGAGTCTTTCATCATAAACTAAACATAATTTAAATAAAAATATGATATAAAAATTTGACATATCAAAATATTATATCAAAAGACGAATCCAATTATATCGAATTATTTAAATTATAATTATATATGCTTTTCTCACAATTTGTAGTCAAAATGAGTAACTGTTTGACTAAAAAATCAAAACATGAAAGATTTTTAAGATTGGAGGGAATATATGCTATTGCACGATTTTGTCTGAGTAAAAAAAGTGAATCAATGACAAATATATGGGGTGGTTTCCGGATTAGTGAAAAAGTAAGGAAAGTTATTCCTGATTTTTAAAACAAATTCTTTTCAATGTAATGTGTGCTTAGCGAGCACAATATATATTGTTTAATTATTTAAACATTTGTTCACCAAACACAATATTGATTTAGAGTTTGTTCTTTAGTACTGGAAAAAAAGAGCTCGATAGATGTTAGAAGAAACTGAAAGGAACTGGAAGGAACTGGAAGGAACCGGAAAAATCAAAAAAAAGTTTTACAAATTTTTTATGTAGTGGTTTTATATTATTCTCATTCTGATTCTTGTTGTTATAAATTATTATTATTATTATTATTATTATTCATGTAGTACAATATGATTTTGTTGAAAATGATTGAATAATATAGTTTTTACAATATGATTTTGTTGAAAATGATTGGATTATTTATATTTATATGCACACTATTTTACATATTAGAAACAATAAAAAGTAGATCAAATAAATGAAAGTATAACTTTTTTGTTATTTGTATTTTAATTATTGGCGATGTTAGTTGTTGAATTTCTGTTTTACACTTACTGGGTCATTTTTTCTTTTTCAAAATGTAGTTTTTCTTGGTTTTCATAATGTAGTACTCACCACCACATTCTATATTTTATATTTTAGATTAAAATATTGATGTTTATCTTATATAAATTTAGATTAAAAAAATATTGTACATAACTATTTTATCCATAATTTTTTAAATAGTTTCCTAATTTTTTATGTAGATCAATATACAAAAAATAGTATTATTCATATTAAAAAGTTGAAGAAAAAATAATAATGAAGGTGTATTATAAAAATAGTGAGATGAAAAAATAAAATATTTTATAAACTATAGTTATGAACATAATAGTTGTAATAATAATAATAATAATATATTTTTTTAAAGTGATTTGTCAGAAAGTAGAAAGAATTTGAAGAAAATAAATATAGTTGGAAGAAACTAGAAAAAAATGGAAGAAACTAGAAGAAACTGGAAAAAACTGGAAGAAATTGAAAGAAACTGGAAGGAACTAGAAGTTAAGAGTTCAAGCGAAACCCTGAAAGCCAAACCAATGTCCACCTTTAATGAACAATGTCCACGGTATTTAATATAACTTGCATGCGTGAAAAACAATGAAATAAGAAGAAATGCATCAAAAAGAACATGACAAAGATGAACAAATATTAGATTGCCAACTAAAAAGAACACTAGTTTACAATTGCATAAGCCTAATTTAAGATAGAAAAAAAATAAAATAATGCATGGCATCAACAAAAGTTATAGATTCATAAAGGCATCGACCAAAGAAGTCCAAAGTCCATACCCACCCAATCAATGGCCTCATGAGGTGCTTAATCTACTTGCCAATTTCTGCTTCTGGGCATCAAACACATGCTTCCCCTCTTATTTTTTACCTTGAAGCAGGCATGATATAAAAAAAACCCATCAATAACTACAATATTAGTCAAAAACATACAAGAAAAGCGTCCAAAAATGTTCTCAACGAGTAAAATTTATCGTTGCCTTCTATGAAATTGTTTTGATAAACGCTAAAGGGCATTGAATAAAACTAATCAATGATTTTTTAAATTCCATTCTATCTTTTAAATAATAAATAAGTAACGATACAATACAGTTTGAAATGAATGATCCACAAATTTTAATCATGCTTTTAAAAATTAGAGGGTTTTGATTTTTTTTATGTTTATCATTTTATATGTTATTTCAATCCCATAAAAAGAGCCCACATTTCTTTATTTGTTGGTCCCAAACAAAGGTTCCACATTCTTTTTAAAGACAACATTTTATGGTTCAACATTTCTTTACGTTTCTTAATAATCGTGTTAGTCAATTGTATAACCTTATTTTAGGACAGATGGAACATTTGAAAATTGAAATTCTCTTCGGAAAAAAATCTTACTATAGTGATTGCTGAGGCATCCAAATCAAAGAGGCGGCCTTTCTTGTGGCGCGCGTGTGGCGCTAACAATGAAACTAGCTCAGCATAGCCATAAAGGATGATAAACCCTGTTATTTTCGAAGAATTCTTGTGACACTCGGGAACATTGTTGTGGCTCAAACTTCAGAATATCCATCTGTATTTTTCCACACACGAAAAAAAAGGTTACCTGGTAACTATACACTTAACAAAATATAAGGATTACATATTACTCAAAAAATGAATTTCACAAGACATGAATCAAAGTTTAATCGAAAGACATATTACCACCAATTTGATAGCAGCAGCCTGATTGAGCATTATTAATCACAAAGTCCATCAGTGTAGATGAACCAAGAAGCCCTGAAAGTGTTTTCAGAATCAGAGACATTTGTCAATTTACTCTAAGAAGTATCAAATGCTACCCTTCTACCAAAAGAAGCATTCAGCTTAAAAAAACTTTTCTGTTCCATAAGGCCATAAAGAAGTATATTTCATCCAACGGATATAATTAACCATTTAAAATCCCAAGAATTTCCAAAAAAAAGTTCACAAACAAGTTAACCATGGTACATTTAGATAATCCACAAAATGTTTATGAATGCAAATATGATTCATGACTTTTTTAACAGTTGTACCTTGCCAACACTCAAAAGTCATACCTTAACGAGACATTTTTAATTGGAATGAGTGGAGTATTAGTAAAACAGACATACAGACAATGTCAAAGGAGAAATGTTGAATATATTATTGCATTGATGTGAAATGAAATCATACTTGTTGACTTACACATAAGACTCTGAGGCTTTAAGCTTGATTTGGATTCTTCTGGCCTTAAACAAGCCACTGGACGATGTCATCATATGATATTATCTGGCTGGCTCTGTTCCCTTATCCATAATTTCCTTCACAATACTAACAGCCCTTTCTATATGTCAATGCCTATAGAAGCGAGATAGCAGGGCAGTGCATGTAACATTATTGAGATCCTGAAGTTTAACGCTTGATTTGTACTCTTCTGGCCTTAAACAAAACATTGCAAACTGACTTCATTTGATCATCTGGTTCTATTCCCCTATCCTTCAAATCTTTACAAAAGCTAACAGCATGTTCTATACGTCCATGCCTATGAAGGCCACATAGAAGGGCAGTGTATGTAACATTATCGGGTTGTACGCCTCTATCAATCATCTCATTGAATAACTGAACAGCCTCTTCAAGGCTATTAGACTTGCAATGACTGTCAATCAAAGCAGTGTAGCATATGACATCAGCGTTCAACCTATCCTCCTTGATTTTATGCCAGATAGCATGAGCAATGTTGTTATCTCGCCCCGCATGGAATGACGATTGGGCCCTTGTTAAACCTTTTGAATAACCATCAAGTATAACCGTGTACGTGACAACATCAGGAGATATTCCCCTGCTCAACATGTTCGCAAAGAGATTGCGTGCCTCTTGCAAGCAATTAACTTTACAATAACCATTTAACATCATGGTATAAATAATTACATCGGGTTTTAATGCACTTGAATCCATAATGTCAAAAATCTTCCTAGCTTTTTTCATATCTCCAGCTCGGCATAAAGCAGCTATTATATAGTTATACATTGATGTACATGGGTCATATTTATTTAAAACTAGTTCCTTAAATAGTTCCACAGCTTTATCACATTCACCTTCCACACACAGGCAAGCCATCAGTTTCAAGCATGAACTTCTCCTTATAGATTTGCGTTGCTCAAACAGCTTTCGCAATAGTTTGTAGGCTTTGCTTGTATTATTTGATTGGCAGTACCCATTTATCATGGCAGCATAGTTTTCTTCGGTTTTACAATTGAGATTATCAAAGAATAATTCAGCTTCCTCCACCTTATTGCCCACACAAAAACCTTCAATAATTACATTATATGTAACACCAGTTGGGGTTAAACCTTGTCTCTTCATATACTCCAGCAGGTCAAGTGTCTCTTGTACATGACGAGTTCTAGAAAATCCACCGAGAAGCACGTTGTATGTAACAACATCCGGTTTTGGTCCACTGTTCAGGATTTCAGTAAATAAGGTATAGGCATCAAATAGTTTACCGTTTAGGCAGAATCCATTCATTAAAGTGGTATAGTGCACAATATCTGGAGTCATCCTCTTATTCTTCATCTCATCTAACAGTTTCATAGCCTCTTCCATCTTTCCCAGTTTGCATAGTGCATCAATTGCAACATTATAAACAACCTCGTCAAGAAAAACTCCAAGCTCCTTAACCCTATTGAATTCTTCAACAGCCTCGAATGTCATCTCCTTTCGACACAAACACTGAAGAACAGAGCTAATAATCACACAATTTGTCTTAATACCCTTTGTTCTCATCTCTTCATAGACATCCAGAGCTTTAGTATTATTCCCTGTCTCACAGTAACCTTGAACTAGTGCCCCATAAGAATAGTCATCTGAAACAAGACCTTCTCCTTCCATATCGTGTAAAAGAGTGTGAGCCTCCGAAAACTTCCTTTCTTTGACTAATCCACGAATGACGACAGTGTAAGCAAATACGTCAAGGGGTTTATTTAACTTTTTCCATTCTTGTAATACTTTATTGCCCAGAGAAGAGCCCCTGTGCAAGCAGAGGCCTTCGAGATATGCAGAGTAAGTGAACGCATTAGGACGCACACCCAATTCCTCCATTTCCCCAAAAATACTCGATGCTTCTTCCAAATTCCCATTCCTGCATAGTGCTTTAATGACAATTCCGTAAGTGTAAACATTTGGGTTGAACCCAAGCCTCTTCAATTGCTTATAAATAGCCACAACCATATCCAATTTCCCAAACTCAAAGAGTCGGTTCATCAAAAAATTACATGACGATAACCGTGGACAAAACCCCCGCCTTGTTGTGAATAGGAGATCAATGGCCTCATCAAACATGCCCAAACTCACATAAGTCTTGACCAAAGCATCTAGAATCTGAATTATATAATCGGGGCTCTCTCCGTCGAGTCCCTCCATCAATGCTCCAAGCAATTCTGACACATCAAAACCCAGAGTGTCTTTCTCTGACTTAATTACCTCCAACAGTATCGAATCTAATCTTATATCCATGCGCCAATGACAAAGTATCCGAATAATCGCCACATAAGTATCAACACCACACTGCAACTCACGCTCTTTCATTTGTTGGAAGTATGCTACTGCAGAATTCGGCTGATTCCTTAATCTATAAAGAATTTCTGGAGCCCCGTCTTCAGAGAAAACTTGGACTAAACCAGAACCGTTGACATTACTGCTTGAACTTTCTCCATCAGAACTAGAAGAAGAATCTGAGGGATATTGGCTCAACTGGGCAAGTGCAGAAAGTGGTTTAACTCGAAATGAATTAACACTTCTGAAGACTTGTCTATTAAAAACTGTCTTGATTGCAGGAGCGAACATGTAAAGTAGCTGGAGTACATTTAACAAAATAACAGCATAGCTAGTGAAAATTATATACTCCAATAATTTATGCTTACACAAATCAACAACAGCAAAAACAAAACAGTATCATCATAATTTCATTGGGGTCTGGTTAAGATGTATAGAGACCTACCCTTCTAAAAAAAATAGAGAAGTTTATGTTAGACCCTAAATGCATTGCTACATTTCCTATGCAAAACTCCATAGACAGTAAGAAGGGAATGAAGTTTAATGCACCACTTTGATTTCGTACAAATCAAAACCATGAATTTAAAAAAAATTGATATGTACTCAAAGCATTTGGGGGCACAAATCTTTATATACTCCCCCATTTTAAAAGGAAGTTCACACATTCTTTTTTTGCATGTTCCAAAATGAAGTTTACGTTTTTCCACTTTACTAGTATTTTTTACAAAACAAATATGTGGCTCTCACTTTTGTGAGATTTTACTGGGTTTGTTGTTGTTTATCATTTCTCTCTCTCTCTGTCTTCTAAATAAATTTCAACGTCCTCCAATTTTGTTTATAGAGGCAATATGAAATGACAAAAAAAGTAATGGATACCTAATATAATTTAAAGATGGCAGAATGTATTGTTGTCTAATACGGAGTAACAAATTTATACATGGCTACAATTATTGATAAAACAATAAAATGACAATACTACTAGTTTTACAAAGTTCAAATTCTTTTTCAAATTTTTAGCTTTAGAAACCCACTCACTTTAGTTGATTAGGTGAACACAAAACAAAGTAATTGGATATTAAATGATAATCCCTCAAAATAGGAAGAACGAAAACCCAATTTACTCTATTAGAATATGAATTTGTCACCATTTTTTACTTGGAAACAAAAAAGCAACAATAAATTATAAATTAAAGAATTAAACCCTGTTAGACAAAAAAATACTTGTTGCCGTGTGGGGGCAGACTCCGCAGTCGGCTAGTCGCGGATTGGCGGTTTCAGTTTGGTTGGGGCTTGCCGCCGTGCGGCGTCCTCCGGTGGCACTGTGGATTTCCGTCGATAGTCTGGGGCGGAGCAGTAGTAGTGACCGGCTATGGCGTTGGTTTTGGGCGAAGGCGGAAACTCAGGTCTTTACTCCCGAGTTAATTTATACTCATGGCGAATATTTCATTATCAAAATAATTTAAGGAAAAAAAATGAGAGAAAGCAAGTATGAAGAATTAAAAATATCAAAATATGGGTAATAAATCTTTTAAGACCAAAATAGAAGTTCACATTGTCATTGTTACATTGTCTTACTCACTACATTGTAACTGTCACACTATCGCCATCACATTGTCATCCATCGTCGTTGGCCATCAAAATATCGTCGCGGATCACCGACGATTGACTGATCAAACTGATATATTACACTGTCATCACGGCTAAAATCCATCATTGATCCTTCAACTTTATGAGTTGTGCACGATTGGTACTTCAAGTTTCAAAAGTCCATAAATAGTCCTTCAACTTTATGAGGTGTGCAAGATTGGTCCTTTAAGTTTCAAAAATTCAAAAGTAGTCCTTCAGCAGCCCTCCAGATGAAGTCCTTTTGACAGTAAATATTAAAAGTTAAACGAAATACTAATTTCATATAATACGAGTAAATTTCACTAGGTACGACTACTCCGTATTATATGAAGCTAGTATTCCATTTAGCTTTTAACATTTACTGTCAAAAGGACCTCATCTGGAGAACTGACTTGTACTTGAAGGACTACTTATGAACTTTTAAAACTTGAAGGACTAATTGTGCATAACTCATAAAGTTGAAGGACAATTTATGGGCTTTTAAAACTTGAAGGACCAATCGTGTACAACTGATAAAATTGAAGGACCAATCGTGTACAACTGATAAAATTGAAGGACCAAAGGTGAAGTTTAGCATTGTTATCACTTTTTTATCACACTACACACGCGTACTCCTTGCACCATACTTCCATTGTACTTCTATTTTGACATTTTCATATTTTTTTACTCCCATATAGGGAGATTGCTCAGTAAATATTGGGTGGAAAATAATGAAGTAAGAGGCTTTCTATGGTGCACCTTAAGCGTATATTGTTTTTGTGGATCTTCTCATATAAAAAATCTTTTTTAATGCTCATCAAGGTAGTAAGAAATTACTTATTTGAGTCATATATAGGTCCAGGGTGGAGTCTTTTTCAACATCTTTTTTGAACCAAATGTAAATATATTCAATACCTCCTCTCAGATGTACATGATAGTCCCAAACTGAACTAGCCACAACCTATATCTATAACATTATCCACATTAAGCACCATGCACTATCTAAGTAATTACTACTCAACTCCCAAACTATTACAGTCCCCACAACCACTCAAGCTGGCACAGAGGTTTTTGAGTGTAAATAAGTACTAGTATTATACTTGATCCATATATTGAACAACTTCCTCAATTGGAGTGAGGGCATTACATTGTTGTGTAAGGCTAGGTTTCTGCTTTTCCAAGTGCAATAGAGACAAGCAGCAAAGATCACTATTATCTCTCTCTATCTTCTTCATTGGATCAGCAATCCCCTAAATGTGCTCATCAGTCATTTCACTGATGTTGCTTCCCTCAAAAAGGTAATGACTCGAAGCATGTAGTGTTCATTTTACACATTTATTGTTACAATTATAATAATTACAATTATAATATTTATTTAGGAATAACATAGTATTTATTATAAAAACACCGTAGAAGTTAGATTAAAATATAACTTAAATGCAGAGTTAAAATCTTTTACAAGGAAAGTTGTATTGTGGACTCTCATAGAGGACCGTTAAGCAAATGTTTCCAAAAATAGTGTCTCTTGTAAAATTAACTGAATGCAAAATACTATCTTTGTGTCTGATTATTTAGTTAGTTTTGATTTTTTGTAATCAATTACTTTCAACCTTTGACCTATAGTTAAATAAAAATATATGGTATATTAATTAGATAATATAATATTTTAAAAAAATATTATATAAAATAAATCTAGTGAAATTATTTTTATATTAATATCTAATATTGACTTTATTAAATTAGCTAGTGGGCAAGATTTTTCAATTTTAACTACAAAAAGTCAACACTAGACAAATAATTAGGGACATTGATAATATTCAAACTCCATTCATTGGTCAATTTTTTTTGTTTATTTTCATTAATCATTTATTAAAATAATACTTCGTATAATGATATCACATTATATTTCATAGAGAATTTAATGTTATTTTTTAATATACAAGTTTTATTTTAAAATTTTGTACTATTGTTCAAGTGGTCGGTTAAAACTGTTCATAAACTCTTATTAACTTATAAGTCATACTCATTTTTAAATTATTTTTTCATTTATCTGTTTTAACCAAATTATTCATTATTAAGATTTTATGAAAAATTTTTCAATAAACAACTTACAAATTACAGTAAAAATTATTTATAATTAGCCGTACACAAGATATACTTCACCTAGCCGGTAGTGCTCCACCCCAGACTATCGACGGAAATCCATAGCGCCACCGGAGGACGCCACACGGCGGCAAGCTCAACCACACCACAACCGCCAATCCGGGACTGGCCTGCAGAGTCTTCCCCTGCACGGAAACAGGTAATTGTTTTTGTTTAATAGGGTTTAATACTTTAATTTATAATTTATTGTTGATTTATTGTTTCCAAGTAAAGAAATGGTGACAAATTCATATTCTGATCGAGTAAATTGATTTTTTTCCTCTTCGTATTTTGAGGGATTATCATTTAATATCCAATTACATTGTTTTGTGTTCAACTAATCCACCAAAGTGAGTGGGTGCTTAAAATAAAAGTTTGAAAAATAAATTGAACTTTGTAATGCTAATAATATTGTCACTTTATTGTATTATTAAGAATCATAGCTATGGATAAATTTGTTACTCCGTATTAGATAATGGAAAAATTTGCCATCTTTAAATTATATTAGGTATTCATTATTTTTTTGTTGTCATTTCTTATTGCCTTTATAAATAAAATTCGAGGACGTTTTCCCAGACCCCACATACTATAGACAGAATCAGAAGGTACAATGTCTACATTTCATATGCTAGATGTATATATGTGAGATTTATGTTCATATTTGTCAACATATGTGTGTGCACATTCGTACATTACCACAAGAAATCTTATGCTCCATCCGTCCCAAAATGAAGCTTATGCTTTGATTTCAGAAATGAAATGCAAGAATCAATATGAAATGCAAGTTCTCAAACACTACCTTAAATACATTCATTTTTTGACTCATGTTATATCAATAAAAATACATCATAAGAGCCATTGGAATCTTTATTTTAATTATGGAGCAATTAATCAATTTGTTTGAATGCACATCCAGCTAGCCATAAGCCCTCAAGATCAGCCAGGTAATCTATCCATCTACATTATCTATTTCTGATGCTTAATGTGAGATTATGCACTTCAAGTTTTCATTGATGCATTGTTTGTGAGGCCGTGTTAGTTTCCGTGCTCGTATTCACCGACAGCCGCAATAATTGTTTTTTACATATTGCAAATTTCGAATGACATCCTGGATCAACTACCGAAACAGCAATGATAAAAAGCTTCAGATTTTTATACTCTGGCTGCTAATTTACATTTAATGGAATGATCCCTATCTCTCCCGCTCCTCTTAATATGTATTCTTGCTGTTCCTTTGGACAAAGTATCATTGAGGTCTTTGTACTATTCAAAAATGTTCAAATTAGTCTTTGTACTTCAAGGAGTTTAAAAAAAGTGTTGAAAAGTAAAAGGTGTATATTTGAAATCTATTTAGATACTAGAAATTATAAAAGCCACATATCAATTTTCTAAAAGTGAAAATGGAAAAGTGTAAACTTTATTTTGGGACTAGAAAAAAGAAAGTATAAACTTCATTTTGGGACGGAAGGAGGAGAAAACACACTTTACTTTGAAATGTTAGAGGAAACAACTTGGCCTTGCATAGAAATACATCTCTACTGAAACTTTGCGGAGAAAATATTACTCACACAATGTTGAGCAAATTTCAAGAACGTATCCATACATTAGTGTAGTCTATGCATAGAGAAGTAGGGTTTAAACCTTCATATGCTGTTTTTCAAGCATTTAGGAAATATGCCAATTTTTGAAAAATCAATTTACATTTTAGTGATGAAATGTGTTTAAGTTTCACTAAACATCATATTTTTTATCCTTCACCCCAGCCTATGAAATGGTAGGATTGGTCATGTGTCCACTGCACTTTCAAAATAAGCAAAATTACTTCATCACATTACACTATGTTGATTAACGAGTTGTGTTGTTGCATAGGATATAGTAGTTGGCTAGTTGCTGGTTGGAAGGTGATTTGATGTGTACTGGTTCGCTACAAGGTTAAGACGAGCATTTGGATTCCAAAATCCATATTGTTCTCTATGGCTTCCATTTTGCAACAAATACCTGCAGATGATTCAGTTCTTGTAAGTGTCACCCATGCAAATATAAAGAGTTTCTTGGCTGATGTTCGTTTCTATCTTCAGGTACATATATTTCTTACAGATTCTCTTTCTTCTCATTTTTTTTCATTAGTTTCATTTCCTTCAAACATTTTAAAATAAGAAATGCACTATTGACAGAGTTTCATTTTGCAGATGGAAAGTGAAAATCAAATCATTTGTTTTACAAAAATAAACATGTAAAAAAAAGTTTACGCACTCAAATCACTTTGTACATTTCTTTTTCTTATTCTCCCAAAAAAGGTTCCACTTACCATTTAAAGAAAGAATTTTTTGGTTCACATTATTTCTCTTTGTAAGTTTCCAGTCATTGGAACAAAAAATAAAATAAAAAGTTTATTTCCTAATGTTACCTAATTATGTGTAAAAAAATATAAGAATTCTTAAGTAAAACTTAATTCGATGTAGTATGCTTTTTAGTTTTTAGGCTGTGACTACTCCATTCATATGATTTTCTCTTTAAGTGTATGACTAGCCAATTTTGCCTCTATGGCCAGATGACAGTAGAAGCTGTGAAAGAAAAGCTATGGAAAAAGTGTGGAACTTCTGTTACTTCAATGTGTCTTGAGCTTTATGATGATAGAGGTGCTAAAATTGCAGACTTAAGCGATGACATGAAACCATTTGGCTTTTATTTTCCACAAGATGGGTGAGTTTATTCTCTATTTCGTTGATATTCTTTGAAAGCTTTCATGTTTCAGCAACACCCTGGTAAGGTCCCACAAGTGGGGTCTGAAGAGGGTATGTGTACGCATGCCTTACTTCTACCTATAAAGGTAGGAAGGATGTTTCTGAAAACCCCTCAGCTCAAGATGACATAAAACAAGTTAGACTAATAAAATACTCTCCCCACCCCATTAGGAATTTCCATCTCTTAAGGCTAATATATTTTTAGGAAAAATGATTCATAAAAACTATGCGAGTTATACGTTTATAACTGATTCATATTTGGTGCATGTATCCTTTAGGCTTTGATGTGGACGCCTTTTGAACCATTTTTAGTTAGTACTGATTTACCGTTAGAATACAATAGATACTTGTCTTGTTTCTTTGCCACTTTTTCAGAGATTCCTAGCATAGGCAACCTTGACCACTTAGCTGTTAACTACAGAGTGTTTTATTTAGAAACTTGCATTATTTGTTTGTTAATTTGTTTTTTTACATTATATATGCAAATCTTTGTGACTTACTATTCCTTTATACTTTTTGGTTGCATTCTTCTGGTATATTGCCTACAAATTTTGACGAAGACCACAATTTATGTGGATTTAAATTCAACTACTTTATAGTTTGGCTCCATATCCTCTTCATATTTCAATGTACTTAAATTTTGTCAAGCTCTTTGTTCCATATAGGTATCGACTACATGTTATTGACACCGATCCGTCCTCAATATTAGCTGGTGGTTGGATGGATGATACCTCGAATGTGGAGAAATACACAATCTCTGAGGAGGCTTATGATAAACTTGATGGTAATTACAAATTCTAACAATGCATTACGTTTGGTTCCTATGCAGTGCCATGGTTTACACTATGGTTCTCGGAACATGTATGTTTTTGTAGTTTTATTTGTAATAAAAAATGCAAAAACCACTTTGACATTGGACATGTTATCTTTTGCATTGTGTTTTTAGGAGGTGAGCGGGCGAGTACACATTTCTGCCGATAAAATTATGTTTAATTATCGCTGAATTTTTCTTGTACACGTGAAACGTGATCATTTTAGAGCGGACAATTCTTTTCTTTTCTGGCAATTTAAGATTAGAAATGGGATGTACATTGATGCTTTGAGTAGTGATGTAATAAAATAAAGTAAATTGCGAGTCATTTATTACCGCTTCACAATATCTTCAAAAGGCCTTGAGTAGTTGAGTGTCATTGTTATCCCAATTGGATTTTGATTTTTCTTCAACCATTCTATTGGGAGGATAGGAGTTGGAGAATTTAGATATTCTTAGGAAAATATAGCTCCCAAAATTTTAAAATATTTTAGTCATATGATCATTCTGTAGACAACAATTTAGCATGTCTGCTGGTGATCTTTATATTTTGATTGTGTTTTTGTCAGGTACTTTCAAAAAGTTCAAGGAACAATTGCCACATAAACATACTACTACTAGTGAAGCCAAGGTAAGATTTTCATTAGAATTTCATTGTATAGGGCAAGTGGTAACAATATAAGTATTTCACCGTGTGTAGTGTGTGTTTATCACAAGTCACAACTACTGGATATACGATACAGGTTTTATCATAACTACATGATACTTTATCCCTTCATAGAAGTATTCTCCCCACTCTTGCTTCCCTATATTCTTTGCAAGATAAACAGTGTGTTAACCATGTTTAAAAGTATCATCGCTACTATTTATAAAGAGGCATGTTTTTTGTTTTATTTTGTATATTTGATATTTCTGCTCTTTCAATTGAAAATTCAAACAGATATGTGACAATTACATGGAGGATCTTTGCGCGCATATCAAGGTTAGTCTGGTTGACTTTTGATTCATCTATCCCAAATATATTGTTTCACAAACCCTTGTCAGTCCATTTTTCAGTGGAGCTAAAAGAGTCATTATTGACTGTTTCAGCTTTGAGGCAAATAATGGACTAAATCAAAATGGATATTTAAACTTCATTTTCTTCTTATATGAAAGTTGTGGGTAGTAAATGCTACTATGCATCCAGGATCTAACGGAAACAGCTTCTCTATTTTTAACAGGGGTAAGACCATGAACATCTTGTCCCCCATCAACCAATGGTGTTGGGATTATATTGGGCTTGTTGTTCTACAAAGCCTTGTGTGTTTGTGTTAAAAATGTCTCTCAATTTGTGCCCCATCTATGGAAATCACTGTATTTTATTCTGTACTCCCTGTGTGCCTTGTTTATTCAATGGTCATAATCAGATCCAGAACTAGCCTCACTCTGCTAAATATAAAAAGTTGTCTAATATCTCTATGTTTCTAAATAGAGGCAAATTTAATCGAGAAAAGAAAGAATATCCCCATTTGTGGGATTTTATAGGATTGTTATTGTTGCATATAGAAACACACAGGCTGTTCAGTCATAAAGATGAATCTGTAAAAATTATGGGTGTTTATGAAGTTTGTTGAGATGCCGAACTTCTCAGGGTTGGGTTTTATTGAGACCCAGACTCCTATCTCTTTTAATTTACGGAGCATCTTTTTTTTACTTCTCTATTAAATTTTATGATTCTACTTCATTATATGACATAATCAACCTCTTCTGCACACTCTTTCTGCAACTTGAATGCTTCTAATCTGAGTTTTTTAAGATATCCAAATGTTTGTAGTCAATCAATCTTCCAGATCTAGTTTGAACTCCCTAAGTAGAAGCAAAAGACAATGAAAGTACCAGAATAGGAGTAGCACTCTTTTAGTGACTGTCACCATCATTGTCACCATTCATACTGCTATATTGTCATCACATTGCTACTATTTACACTGCCAAACTCCTATTCAAGGGATAAAAACAATGCCACTCCTATTTTGGTATTTTGATGACATTTTACTCCTATCTAGGCACATTTATTATAAAATAACATCGGGTCTTACTTGAATCTCTGTGGTCTTGTCCGTGTCTAATGTTTTTGGCGTGATATCAAAATAAGGGACAATTAATAAAATAAAGAAATAAGATGATGAGAACAATACCCAAGTCCTAATTAAATACAATAACAAAGAATACTTATTAGTCCAAATAATTATCTATAATGTTCAACCTACAAAACTATCTAATATCCTAATAGTACTTACATAAGACTTCTTCAACTCGTCGTCACTCTTGGTTCACTGCTAATTGGCCAACACATAACATCACCAGGTTGGTTGTGCTCAAGCTTGAAAGGAAGTAACTTGCTAGGTACTGTAAGTAGCCAAATATCATTACCCCCCCTTGCTTCTTTGCTACGCTAGTTAAGATTGTTGCTCCTTAACCTTTTCTGTTCTTTACAAGGGTCAGATTGAATACATCTTCACCCCAAGCCTTTCTCAATTCTTGGTTGGTTACTTTGCTGTGTCTTTTTTTCTTGCATGGTTTTGGGGTTCTGTGTATACTGCATCTTGCCTTTCTTTCTGACCTTCTCTCCTTTTTCATTAGGCCATTAAGGTTCTTGTTCTTATTATTCCATACTAGTTACGCTTACGCCTTAAGTTTAGAGAGTAGAAAAAATATTAAGTACGAATTCCTAAATTTAGAATTCATTGGCTTTAGCCCATTAAGTTTAGGACTTAGGAGTATTATTTACATATATATACATACATATATACATATACCTATATAAATACACACACACACACACATATAAAATGTGTGCGCGCACACACACACACCTCTTATCTATCAATCAATGAAAGCTTTTCTGTTTGTATGCCAATTTAATTATTTTAGGTGTCTCTGGATCTATATTTGTGTTATTTCTTGGGTGAATGTATTTGTATGCCAATTTGCTTTGCCGTGACTAATTCTCCTTGTCCAAGAAGGTAGG
Organism: Cuscuta campestris; assembly: GCA_900332095.2. Lineage (NCBI taxonomy): Eukaryota > Viridiplantae > Streptophyta > Magnoliopsida > Solanales > Convolvulaceae > Cuscuta > Cuscuta campestris. The sequence goes on along the minus strand of OOIL02004368.1, from coordinate 548,326 downwards.
GGATAGATGCCAAGTTGAGCCTGGAGAAAGGAGAGGCATTGTCAAATTTGTTGGTCGGGCAGAAACACTAGCTTCTGGTTTTTGGCTTGGAGTTCAATTTGATGAACCAGTAGGAAAACACGACGGAATGTAAGTTCAATATTTTATCTTTACAAAATTTCATCAATATTTAGCAATGCACATTTTGGTTTCTCAATATCACATTTGAAGTGAGGCATGACTATAACAACTATCCCAGCTCATCACCACCTCGTTATAATTTCCATGCAAGTGGAAATAATCTATGATGTACTATGGTCCATGTAAATGACAACATGTAGCTTAAAGACAAATTTTCAGTCATGCTCCATCATGCTTGATTTTACCATCACGATTTTGCAATGTGACATGACTTAACAATTATCCCAACATCCCATAATGTTGACATGCAAGTGGAAATTCACATGTGGTTTTGGTAATTCATCTCATCATTACATTAGGAGTTTACAACATGAAGGACATTGGGGTTAAACTTTGTCATTATGTTTTTCGTGTATTTATAGTATTAATTAATTGCTTACAATTGTCCAAAAAAAATTAATTGCTTACAATAAACTAATGCTAAATATCATGTTACCGATCCCATTTTAGTTGGGATTAAAGTGGTGATGATGGTGTTTTGTTAGTTAAGGGGTAGAGGACTAAATTCAGGCTCATACCCTGCATCTTGTTCACCTCGTTACATGCAGATAAGGCGATCAGATCCTTTTTCCCTTAACGAGGTGGTCAGATTAAGAAACTAATGGACACAATAAAAATCTCTCAGTAATATAACTTATAACATCATTTGAGGGTAACACCTTGTTTGGCTCACAAAATAGGTGATACATGCAGGTGCTGGGTGTAGACCCTTGCATGTGCTTCAGTAATCCTTCAATGTGTGTTTCAATTACATCTTCGCTCCCAAACGTTGCATTTGTTCATTTCTAAAACTCACAAATGACTTCGACCTGAAAATAATTCTAACCGTGCATCTTCTTCTTCTTTTTCTTCCTCTTCTTCACATCATTCCATTTTTGTTTTCCGGTTCCTCACAAAGATTTGACTTTGAATCCCTACAACCACTGCTTTCAAAATGGACTTCTTGACACAATGTGTCCCAACGGTGGATGTCTCTGATGTGAGGTGACCGCATGGCAAAAGTGAGATATCACTTTGATGGTATCATGCCCCAAGAAAGAGTGCTTCAGAGCCCAAGATCGTAAGCCCAACTCTGTGGAGCAAGTGGCCGGCCTCGATCCAGAGTCAGAGACCAATTGTGCGGGCAAATTGGCAGACCTGCCCGACCAATGCTCAGTCTCGTCCCTGCCTGGTAGTCGGCCATGGAGTCCTGAGTAAAGGCCCCCTCTAGGGCAGTAGTTAGCCACTTAGCCTACCATTTGGTTCGAAAGTTAGTGGACTGGCACTGGCCCAGCCTGTTGGTGTTATGGCCCGTTAAATAGTTATTTGGATAGTGGGCATTGGCACCCGCTCGTGTCTTCGTCCCCATCGTCTATATATATCCCTCCCTAGCCAGTGGGGAGGGGGACACTTGCATTATTCTAGAAATATAATTGCAAGATTTTTCTATCGTCTTTATTTATTTATCTATTTATTTTGTGAGAAGCTTTACTTGACCGTTATAATTCTTCTGCTATGTTCACATAGGGTGAAAGGCAAACGCTACTTCAACAGCCCTCCCCTTCACGGCGTAATGGTTCGCCCAGATAAAGTAAAGGTGTCTACTTTCTTAAGATCTCTAGCTTTACTAGGTTGTTTATTATATAAGTTTTGAGGTTTAAGGTTTGGGTCTTCGGGATATGGTTTTTAACATTGGAAAGGAAAAGGAAAAACTCTCTAGCTGTACTTGGTTGTTTATAAAAACTGGAGTTATGGCTCGTTGTATTGGCTGTTCAGGTTGGGGATTATCCAGAACGAGATCCATTTGAAGAAGATGAAATTTAGTTGTTTTCTTTATTTCGATTGTTGCAAATTGTGAGACCAATTTGACCGTTTGAGAGCCATGTGAATGATGCAAAGCAAACCATAACTATTTTTAAGGTATGGATGCAGACTCGATTTCACTAATAAGACTTTCAATCTTCAGACTTTTGTCTTGACTTTGTCTCTTCAGTTTTCACCAGCGATATTTTTAGTTATGCCAAACATAGCCAATGGCATTTCGGGCGTAAATGGCGAACTGCGAACCCCATAGTTTCAATGTAGGCATAATGTGTAGCAATATGCTGGGAGTCATTACAAACAATTTAGGTAAAGGCAAAAACATGTAGTGTTTAGGCAAAAATATGTAGTGTTTGAATCATTGAATGTTTGAATACTTTTCTACCCCGGAGTACATGAATGTTTTTGACATTTGGAAACCGATAGTGTTTATGAGAAAATTACTTCCGGGTACCATTGGTTGCCTGATAAGAACTTTCAGGTTTTACATTATCTAAAATAGTACATTCCATTCATTTGACTGTTAGGATTGAAAGTTTTGTTACTTTAACCAATCGAACACACACAAAATTTACTTCGAGTGACTTCACGTTTTCTGTTAAGAACTCGCAACTCTCATATTGTTAAATTTTATATTGAATTATTATTATTTTATTAAATTTCAATAAAATATTTCAATTTAAGTCAAATAACTATTATCTTAGTTATTAAAAGCAATAATCTTAGTTATTTTATGTATGTTATCATTAAAAAATTTATTTAAACTTCATATATTAAAAATTGAAGTATTTATAAATTTCAAAACTATTTATTAATTAAAGTATTTATAAATTTTTAAATATTTGAAAATTGAATTTATGTATAATAAAGTTAAACATTTAAAATAAAATCTTACAATATACGTATATTAAAACAAAAAATACGTTCTAATAAAAGACATAAATTGTTCATAAGAAGGTGAAAAAATGTTAGGACAAAATTGTAAAATCCTTTAGGCCCCGTTTGGTACATGGAATTCAAAGTACGGAATTGGAATTTCAATTCAATTCCAATTCTGGTGTTTGGTAGCACAAAAGTTATGTAGATTTGGAATTGATAGTGCAAAAAAAAAATGAAATTGACAGAATTCAATTCTATGGAATTGAGTCCCATGTAATTTAAATTTCAATTCAATTCCAATTCCATATACCAAAGACCCTTAATAAATGTTAGTAAATATCAACATGTTCCTGGCTTGTGACAAAAAAAGTGATTATTTAGCCACTTTAATTTTATCAGCTGTTGGCGAGCAGTAGCTTATGCGTTTGCAGAGCATTGTGCTGCACTTTTACAAAGAAGTCAAAAAAAAAAATCGATGGCTATGGTGGGGGCGGCGGCAATGGTGGAGATGAGTCGGTGGCCGCCCCGGTGTCTTTACTTGATTCCATCGTTGCCTTGGATTGATATTGAAAGTTCGAAACGCCTTTTGGGGATTCATATATTGTGATATATTAAAACGCGCCCTCTTTTGTGTTTCAAAAAACACTTGTGAAATTAACTTTATAGTACTATATAAATTTGTCTTTGTGCTCTACTCAAATTAGATAGATAAGAAAGATTGCAATTTGTGAAGGTTGAACCCATAATTCTTTCTAAAACCTTTATGAGATTCACACACATTCAACCAAAAAGCAAAGGAATATGTCTCTGTTTATCATTCTTTGGGTTTTCCAAACTTATCCCAACTAGAGAAAAACAATCTTGACAACAAACATAACATTGCCACAACACATGATTTTATGAAGTTCCAAAAAGAAGAGGGCCAGTACCATGGATGTAGCAACCTAAAGAACAAACTTATGAGATGCCTCGGGTATCGCCCCACCTGTAACACCAACAAATCAACCCATCAACACAATTCTCGAGAAAAAAAGATCGTATTTCAATTTAGCTGGTCGTTTGACTCATTTTAGCGGGTAATTTCGAGTTCAGTCATTTTCGTGTTCGATTAATAAAATCTTCGTATTTTCAAGCTGGGTTTCGAATAAAAAACAGGTCTGGTAAAGTTAGTACTAACCGGAAAAAGAAAGTCCAGTACATCTCGCGCTGCATGACGGACCGCACGTGTCGGGTACATAGGAGCACCTGGGCTAGTGAAGCTATACAAGCAGGTTCTCAGTCTTGTACTTGTTGTCATTCTCAATTCTACCCCTGTAGATACAACATAATTAAGAACCTCACTAATTAAAGAACTCCAATTGATTTAATTAACCATTTAAAATTCCATGTTTTGTGATCTCTATATATAGCACTTTACCACTTAGAACTTTCATCTGGGAGAGGTAATGCAATAGTACTGGCTCAACTTTCAGTTGCTGAAGCTGGTTAAAAAAAGAGCACAGTAAAAGATGAATTAGTAAGTTCACAAGAAGTATTTGTGAAAATCATTTTGAAAACCTACTAAAGTGCACGTTATAAAAAAGAACCGATCGAAATAATGAAATTGTGTAATTGAGATTAAGAATCCTATAATCAAAAACTTGCAATATTAATGTTTCTAAACCCTCCAAAAAGTACGTGAAAAAAATGACAGGTAAACGGACAACAAGCTGCGCTGCAAACCCCTTTTTGGATAGCAAGGAAACAAGTGATGAGTGAAAATAATTCCTATTTTCACGGGAAGAAAATGTTTGGTTGAACCGAAACGTGTGTGTTTACGTGTGGTGATGTTCCTCACCTTATCAGCTAATTCAATAACGAAGAAATCAGCCGGACCGCCTATAAAGAGAGCATTTGGGAAATCTGGGAATTGACTCAAGAAGCTTTCTAGCTTGTCAACTGAAAGTAATTAAACGCATGTGATCAACGTGCGGCGCATATAAAACCAAATCAATATTACTTAACATGTATTTGTATCGTATGTTTCTCTCACCCGAGTCGTAGAAAAATATGTAACGTGAGAGGACGAGGAACAAATCCCGTTGCGCCTGTTTTAGGGGAAAAACAAATACCGTTAATAAGATAATGCCCAGTGGTGACAAAGATTAATGATGTTTGAGAATCGAGAGCGAGTGTTCCAATGAATTTCGCACCTGCAACGGTATCTTCTTTAACCGTTCTGGAACGAATGCGACTTCCTCAATCAGATACTTCAATATTCAGTGCATTGATAGGATGAAAAAATGTTACTCCGTAGTAATTCATGATTTGAATTTACAAAATTGAAGTCAAAATATTGAAAATTTAAAAAAAAATTAATTGGAAATTGTTTAAAGAAACAAAAACTTGTGTAGAGTATTTGGTGAAGCTAGCTTGATTCCAATTTTCCTAACAATATGTATCTTTCTAATATTAATGCATCTCACCATAAAGAGACTCTGAAAGCATTTCATGTTGGATTGAACATCGATCCTGTGAAAAGGTAATCACAACAAAAATACATCATACTCATCTAAAAAATTTCTTCTCATTTGTTTTTTCATGACTTTTGATACAACCCTTTAACATGTATATTGTAAAATTATAATATTTCAAAACTATTTCTTAAAATTAATCTATTCATATAAAATGAGAGTTGGTGACAACAAGAAGGGGTGTCATATTATGACAACAAAGCATATGGTGCTCCGTTCAAAAAAATCGATGGTTCGCCTCCCACCCCAAAGCGCCGATTGGCAACCGTAGGCCTTATTGTCATAATATGACACCCCTTCTTGTTGTTAAAACAAGGGGGCCGTAATAACACACTATATTTATTTATATATATTGTGGTCAAAATTTTAAAAATGTTGACCAAGAAAACTCAATGGGAAGCAACTTTTCAGACGAAGATAATATACTTTTAGAAGATTAAATACATTTCTATGTCCCTATAAAATAGACGATTTTTTTTGTCCCTGTAATATTTTTTGTTTAAGTCATCCTTTAAAAAATTTTAATTTGAAAATGATCCTTAAACATAATTAGGACTTTGAATTAGTGGAGATAACACATCTATTTCATACTTAACGTCTAGTCTTGCATACCTAATTATTTCCAACACAATTCTGATTTCTAAATTGTATCCTTATTCATATTATGTCTTGAGTTCCAAATTTTTTGGGGATTTAATATAATACTCCCTCGTCCCTCAAACATTTCTAGTTTGAAAAAAGACGGACTTCAAAATGTGCAATTTTGGTGTTATTATCGAATTTCTAGTTTTTTTTATCTTACACGTCATATCCTATATATTATAAAGTAAAGACAAAATTAGAAAATAAAACCAAAACTATACATTTTTAAAGCCCGTCTAGAGAGAGTAAATAAATTTGGGAATTATTGAGAACGTAATTTGATGGGGAACACAATTTAAGACATGAGAATTATGTCTGGAGTAATTAAAAATGCAAGACTAAGCTAGATATATATGATGCTGAATATGAAATAAATCTAAAAAAAAATTAGAAATTTTTATTGCACTGAAGGGTCGTTTTCAAAATAAAATGTTTTGTAAGGATCAATGAAACAAAAAAAAGGAACAAAAACAAAAGTTGGTACTCCGTAGTTTACAAAGATTAAAAACACATTTAACCATATATGTTAACTAATTTTGAATCTTACGAATTGAAAGAACGGTAAATATAGTGTTACCAGCCAATGTAGTGCGTATGACGCTAACATTTATTTTACGGCAAGTTAAAATTACATAAAAATTTGAAGAAAAAAACGTACCAAAACACATTGGTAGCACCATGAACCAGGGCAGAAGAGTACCGAATCAATGATTCGGTATTCTCAAGCTCAACCTCAAATAGCTGCAAAATTAATATGAAAACATCTTTGAGAGGTTCAGTTGATATACAAGAAAAAAATTGACGCCGCTATAAAAACGGGTTGTTTGATTTTCACAAAATTCAAGGAAAGTGTTGAAAAGTAACAAATTTATGATTTGAATTTGTTTTGAAGAGTTGGGAGTCACATACTTTTTTTAGATAGTCAGCAAAGCCTTTTCCTTGAGAAATGATATTTGCACTCCATTTTTTTTGCTAATAGAGCATTTTGGAGTGCCAATAGAAAAAAATGGAGTGCAAATATCATTTCCCTTTTTCTTTATGCATACAAAAAAGGAAAAGAGTCGAGTTTCGTTTTTTTTGCGGGACGATATTGTAGAATTTTAGAAATGAATTCGTTGAGTTTCATTGATACATAAGCCCATATAAATATACATGGGCGATACAAACGAAGAGCCCCGGTGGTGATACAAACGAGGAGCCCCAAATACAAATATATGAAGAATACAATATATACACTAATATGTTAATATATATTGAACTGAAATTATTTTCAAATACAATTCATTTGAGAATTGGGGTGCAATATAATTAAAAAGTGAAAAGTCTTGTTATTCCAAAATCAAATCAAATGTTTTACGAAAGTGAATGAAATTTATTAACCTTAAGAGTAAAAGCAGAATGTAAGGTGATGAGATATATATATATATATAAATATGCATACCCATTTGTGGAACAAGAGGGAAAAAATATGAGAAACAAAGGACTGGCTCCAAAGCTGAACAATCAAGTCAAGGATTGGTTTCCCACAATGGTGATCATTCACAAAGTGGTCAGTAAGCACATTGAAGTAGCATATTGGCCCTTTGTTTCTTTCTTCTGCGGCAGATATTGATTTCTCACTCCCAAATATCACTCCTGTATGTACAATTCATTCGATCAACATTTTCGATCGATGAGTGTTAGCGTCATAGATTTATCTAATTAGCTAGCGTCAGTTCGTTGACAATTTTGATTTAACATAAAAATATATAATGTCCCCCCCCCAAAAAAAAAGACAAAGAAACTTTGTGAATAAAAATTGGCAAAGAGTAATTAACTAACGAACCTCTGGCTCGATCATCAACTTCCAAAGCTATATCAGCTAACAGCTCTTGCAACAATTGGTGCCTCTCACTCGGCAAAGCTATTGCCTGTTTTTTTTTATAAAAAGTGAAATTTACACTAAATAGTATTAAAGGGCACTCCTCCGTCCCGATTTATTTGTTCTATTTTGACTTTTAACCCAATTTTGATCGCAAGTTGTGAGAAAAAATGTATTCAATTATGATGTAAATTTAATGTTATTGAGTTCGTTTTAAGATGTAGATATGATATACCGGACTATCAAATTTTTGTAATTTTAATTTTTTTAAAACGATATTTAATCTATGGTCAAAATTAATTTAACAGTCAAACTAAAGTGAGTATTAAAAGATTGCAAGTAAATCATACGGAGTATACAGATCAGAGAACTCTTAACTAAAAAAAGTAACAAAGCGTAAACATTATGTAACTAAAAACAAGTGGAAAAAAAAGAGTAAATTCTATGAATGGTCCCCAAATACGGATGGTTTTTCATATTTAATTCTCAATTTTTAAATATTCCATAAATGGTCCCCAATTTTGAAAAACTATTCCACAATTAGTCCTTTAGGCCAAATATGAAAGAATACTTTTTCTAAAAATAGTCCCTGAAAGACCGGTTATGGAATTCTTTTAAAAAATTAAGGACTATTTATGGAATATCTAAAAATTAAAGACTAAATATGAAACGACCACCTTTAATTAGAGACTATATGTGGAATTTACTCTATAAAGAGGTAGAACACACGTTCAAAGAGCTCTACACCCCAATCCGACAGAATAGTGAAGAGTAAATCATGATATATAATTTTAGTCTATTCCTAGAGAAATTGTTTGGTACGTGCCTAAGGCGCACAAGGAGGCGCCACATTGGAATTCATGAAACTCACAATGCCTCTATCTTGGCTCGATCCAAAGATTTTGAACTTAGTTTCTTTCATCCCTGAGCTAAGTTGCACCTAGATGGGGACATGGTCGGAAGCGTGAAACGTCAATTTTTTCATAATTTATTAAGAATTTGGGTGTGGGGCGCCTCCAAGTACATACTCAAACGATGACGTTTCAGGGATGAGAAGTAGCACCTACTTGAAGAATCCATGTAACATAGTCGTGAGGACCAACTAAACTACCCACGCAAAAATTCAAAAAAAAAAAGAAAGAATTCATACTCTAACATAATAATGAGATGAACTCATTATATTACAGGAACAAATCAAGTCCCAAAAACACCTCCCTCGCCCCCTAAGCCCTTCTCCATTTCGTTGAATGGGTTTTGAAAATGCCCATGTACTTCCAATTGTTTGAATATAGAACCATTTCCTAGAGCTAAAACTATAACACTATGTTTGGTTTAAGAACTTTGGACGGAAAAGAAAAGGATAATTTTGTTCTCCCTTTTCTCGATACATTTTGGCTTCCCGCTTTCTTTTCTTTCTATTTTTCTTTTCTTTTCTCTTCTCTAACCTAGTAAAAAAAATTATTTTTCATTTTGTTTCTTTTCTTTCTCTTTCAAATCCTTTAGCTTGAACCATAAGCTTGAACTTGTAGTCTAGTGGGTTACTTGACACCTATGTTGCATAATTACTCTCCCTCAGTCCCAGAAAACTTTTCTCCTTTTTTTTTTATCCGTCCCAAAAAACAATTTTCATTTCTATTAAAAAATCACTTTTACCTCTTACTTTTTCATACTCTACCTATCACATCATACCTTTTTACTAATAATCTATCCATCAAATCATACTTTTACCCATCACATCAAAGGACATTTTTGGAAATTCAATGCCAAAATACACTCCCCTTAAATCCCTTTCCAAAACCAAAACTCTCATGTTTTCCGGAACCGAAGGAGGAGTATATTTGACTCATTAAAATACAGTACTTTTTATAAAATAAAATTTGTGTGATTATGATATGTGTTAAGAAAAAAAGAAAAAAAACACGAGTCATGTATAATATATACTTTGAGCACATAAAGAAAGTGGGAGAAAAATTAAATAGGAAATATACGCGAAGAAGTTTTTTCTGGATCTCCATGGCGAGGGCAGCAAGGTAATTTGCTGAGCTCGGAGGCAGCTGAGTCGATGACGACGACGCCATTTCTCTGCAACTCCAGTTAATTACTTTACCTGTTTTGAATTGAGAGAATTAAGTGATTAAGCTATTAAGCTAGCTAATGCCCGGATATATATATATATATATATATATATATATATATATATATATATATATATATATATGATGACAGGTTTCTAATGGGATGAATGATTTTAGTGATGCATTGATTTATTTGCTTTATTTACACGGACACAAAGTATTGGTGCAAAACTATGAGGTACAAAGTGGGGTATAAAACATGAGGTACAAATAGCTTTACCCTTATTTATTTCCTCTTTATGCCTACTCATTTTCTTCTCGTTGTAGTTCACAACATTTGATTGAAATTATTTTTAAATTAAATTTATTTAAAAATTAGCATGAAATTTAACAAAACAAATTATACTATAACAATCACATAAAAAAATCTATGAAATAAAAGACAACAAGATTGTGTTAACTAATAAATAACAAAAAATAAATAAAAGGAATATGTAAAGTTTGATCTAATGAATAGTAAATCGAAAGAAAAGTTATAGACAATCGAGTTTTACTTTAGTTAAAGCAGAAAATTATTTTAGAGTATGAAAACTCGCAAGTCTTACATTATCTAAAACACAGTATATTCTAGGATACGTACGTAGCTTCTATATTTGGATAAGAATTCTTAGATTTCACATTATTTGAAATATATATATACATATATATATATATATATATATATATATATTAGTTTACCTGTTTTTACATAATGCACTTTTAGAGTACATTAACATAAATTTTAAGGACTTCAAAGTATATTTTAAATAAAATGACACAAGAAATTTTTATTAGAATTTAAAAGTAATACAAAATATATTTCAGATAATTTAAGGTCCGTCCGTTCTTACACGAAATTAAAGATATCTTGAGTAATTCTCGATTAACTATTATATTATCAAAGAAAAGAAAAAAAAAAGAAAACTTGGTAATTTGCAATTCATGGGAAATGGAAAGGAAACGATAAGACGATTTGAAACGTGGCAGTTGGGAGGGAATCCAGTTTCTTCCACGTTGTTGTTTTCTGTTCGGTGCATATAACTTAACGTACGCCGCCCAACCGAACCGCCATTTTTATAATAAAAAAAATACTCTCTCTTTTAATAATACGGAGTAATAATATTTCCGTTTAGGATCGAACTTTATTCACTTTGTTGATATATTTTTATTTCTTATTTGATAAAATAATATAGTAATGTCACCTCTAGTTTTGTAGATATGTTCATGTTGTTTTTAAATTTGTAATTTTTATTATTTTTATTTTATTTGATTTTTCATATAAAATGATTTGGAGATAACTTCAGTCAAACATTGTAACGCGCAACGGAATATTTTTCATGGACGGGGGGAGTATATGAAGTTTGTTCTCAACTTATTTTTATTACGTGCAGATGATTACTTTTTTATTAGAATCAGATTGAAAAAGATGAAATCAAGTTCAGGTTCTGTCCTTTTGGGTCGAAATGTCAGAGTTGGATGTTGTAAAAAACTGGAAGAAGTTTGAAGAAAATGGAAGGAGTTGGAAAATGTTGGAAGAATTAAAGTGTTAAAAAGTCACTCAATTAAATGATCACCCAAATAAGTATGTAAGAAAGTTATAATTTTGGATGAAAAAAATTCATCCTTATCCGTATTTGAGGTGTTAAGTTATAAATTTTGACATATAATAATGTTAGTGTATATTCATCATATATATAAATATTTTTTTAAGCCATTATTGGAAGGAGTTGGAAAAAAACTAGAAAGAGTTAGAAAAACTTGAAAGTTAATTTTTCCAAATTAAAAGAACAAGGCCTAAATATCATTAGAACCTATTTCAATGAGATCAAAATCAATCAGATGAAGTGAAGAGAACAAACCTTAAGTCTACCATATTTCCACAATGCAATTATCGAGCCCGGATCAAATTGAGATCTAAATTCGACTTCGGCAAGCAACAATACCATTCTAGTAGTGGTTCCGAAACCGGTGGTACCAGTACCCATTTTAGGAGAACTGGACCAATACCATGTTGGGACGGTTCTGGTTTCCGTTCTGATTTCAAATAATTTTTTATAAACTTTTTTTTTGGTAAAAAGGTTATATAATTGATCCCAAACTCTTTTCTTTGTGGCAAATATTATGAATCCATCTCAAGCAAATTGAAAAATAATCATAAAAAACTAAAAAAAAAAAGAACAAAACCGGTATTGCTTCCAGATAAGTCGGGTTCCAATTTTGGTACCAAAAATTAACCATAACCTTTATTTATCCATGGTTCCGAGCGGTTTCGATACCGGTTTTGATTCCAATACCATTTCTAAATTGTAACAATGTACAAAGCCTTTTTTATCGTTAAAAGATGAATCCAAATCAATTGAGATCAAGGGGTTTCAAACACACATTTTATGGAAGATTTTTCTCTATCAAGCCAATGTACAACGAGTCTTTACTCGCTCGACCTTTTCTGATGAGCCGACGTCTTTTTTGTAGAATAGTCGATGACTTGCAAACTAAATTTCAATCGCTATTTCCAACAATATTACAATGACAGAGGTAAACTCGGATTTATGCCTTTGCAAAAATGTACATCCATAATTTGACAATTAGCTCACGGTACAAGTTCTGATAATTGGGACAAATATTTGAAGACGTCTTAAAAAACAAGTCAATATACACTTCACGAATTTTACAAAGCTGTGCATTCTTATTTTTTATTAGTACAATTTAATTTCCCCCCAAGTTTAGTTTAAATATTTTGGTGTAAAATGCTAGTTCGCTTTGTACTAAAGGTGTTATGGCACTATATATATATATGGTGAACCATATTTTAGAAACTGTCATGAAATGACTTTAAAAAATATACTACGTATGACATTTGTGAGGAGGTGCATGAAATTCCATGAATGCTTGATACTCCGTAGTATTCACCTTTAGTTATAGCATTTTCAAAGTTAGGATATGGGTAGGGGTAGTCCGGGTAGAGGTGTGGTCAAGGGTAGTTGTTATGGAGGGTAGAGTAGGATATTTAGTTATATATTTATTAGTTATTAATTAATTAGAAGTAGTATTCATTATTATTATTATTATTATATGTTAATCTAGATTTTATTAGGTGAGCAAAATTATAAGCTCCTTCGAGGTTTCCTTACGGTTCTTTCCCTCGTCGTTTTTATTGAACCGTCAGGTTAGGATTAGAGTTAACTAGGGTTCCTGTGTCTCCTATATATAGAGATATAACCCCTTTAGAATAATCAATCAATAAACAATTCAAAATCCTAATTCCTTCTCCCCTTTCGGTTCGCCTATTCCCTCATTTACCTCTATTCTTCTTCTTCTTCCTCGTCCCATATTCTCAAGAGTTCGAAGACGCTCTGAGTCTTCCCCATATGATACGTGTTCGTATCATTGGTGCTCTCATTGATTTGCACTCACCAAAAAAAAAAAATCCGTCGTTGTCCTTCTGCTCTTTGAAATCGAAGCTCCATCTATAGAAGAACGCAGCAAAACCCTAGGCGAAGGATCGCAGAATTCAAGAGTGACATCCGCACCAATTCACCACCAGCATCAACTTCCGCCTGCAGTCTTTCAAACCGCCACCGCTCGTTTTGCCGTTTGGTCAATTTTATTTGCCGCATCACTTTTGTTGTGTAAGCCACTGGATTTTAGTTGCTGGGTTACCAATTTACTCTGTCGGTGCCTAGCTCTGCAATCACCGCTGCCTACGCAAGATTGTGGACGGAATCTTCTTCCAATTGCCTCCGCCGACGACAGATTTGAATCCCAAAACACAAAAAAAAATCAACACTGAAGCATCACCAATTTTCTGCCGCCACTGCTGCTCAATTCCATTGGAGTTGTTGGATCCAGATCAAAAGAATTGTTGTGTCATCATTAACAAGATTCGGCAATTGCAGCATGGCGCCCTTGATTGATAAACTCATGGTAGATAATCTTTTCAGTTTAGCAGAGATTGTTTTGATGAAATTATCAGGACGCTCCGATCATTCTCTCATATTGAGGGTCAACTAAATTATGATTCCGACATATATGCGTTTGACGTGGATATCTCTTGCTCCATTCAAGATTTGGTTCGTGATCCTCCAATTGGGTCAAGTCAAATTTCTTTGGGGTTAAAAATTTCAGAACGCATGTGTTGGGCGCACAAAGGAATTTTATTAGCGCTCCGCCTTCTCCACCAAGTTTGACCCATTCAGTACATATGAAAAACACTGATTCTCATGATCAGGAATCTAAGGAGGAAATTGATCTTGATTCTGTATGTATTCCCAAAGATGTTCCTCTTAAAGTTGTTGATGTTTTTCTCACGGATGATGTTGCTGGGGTTGACCATCACAAAGACTACTCTCTCACGACAAAAGTTTTTAATAGTGATGGGGTGCCCTACAAGCCAGACTTTACATCTTATGTTGGAGGCATTGTTAAGGACCATGCTTTGGGTGACAACCATCAATTTCTTGATTTAACTCTGTCTCGCGCAATCATGAGGTCTCCCCATCTTGATATCGTACATAAGATGTAAAGGAGCATCTTCGATCTCTTATCGTACGTATCGGATAGGGAAGGCTCAGAGCGTCTTCGAGCTCTTGAGAATATGGGACGAAAAAAGAAGAAGAATAGAGGCAAAGGAAGGAATCGGCGAACCGAGAGAGGAGAAGGAATTAGGGTTTTGAGTTGTTTATTGATTGATTATTCTAAAGGGGTTACATCTCTATATATAGGAGACACAGGAACCCTAGCTAACCCTAAGCCTAACCTGACGGTTCAATAAAAGCGATGATGGAAAGAACCGTAAAAAAAACCTCAGAGGAGCTTATAATTTTGCTCACCTAATAAAATCTAAATTAACATATAATAATAATGATAATAATAATAATAACGATGATAATAATGAATACTAATTCTAATTAATTAATAACTAATAAATATATAATTAAATATCCTACTCTACCATCCATAACAACAGTACAGGGGCGGTAGGAGGAGGGGTAGGGGCATGGGGTTGAGTAGGGCGGGGCGAGGACAAATATAAATTGTCCTTCAAAAGCAAACAAAAATCACTTTCGTCTCGAGAGTATTTTTCCTAAATAATTTCTTGTTCCTATCATTTATGTTACAAAGTCGACCACAACTATCTAAAACATTTCTTGAGGGCTGCGTCCCTAACCCCACACCCTTAGATGTGACGCTACCTTGTACCACTGGCCAATTCATTGCAGAGTTTGTGTTCGCATTTAGCTTTAACGTTTTGAACAAAGGAATGTAACAAGATTTAGCTTTAACATTTCCATAGTTAGTCTGCGCTATAAAAAATGTTGTTCCCAAACGAGGTCCAACATCGTGCTCCACAATCCAACACAAATAGACTCATCAATGGACAATCTATAAACATGAAAAAGAGATGAACATCCAAAAGAACAAATGTATTAAGATCTCTCACAAAAAACATCCTGGTCTGACCAAGCCCTGATTGTAGAACTTGACGTGAATATAATACATATACTACAAGTACTGCATATGCTACACTACACACAATGTTATATGATTTGGTATTGGCATTCCGCTCACTCAACAAACGGAAGCACTAAACTAGTTTGAAGAAGGACGTTATGCGCATTCTCATTCTGAACGTGCAAATTTCACCCCGAGTAATATTCCATTAAATGTGCAAGGTGATTTTTTTTCTATGATTTTCGCCCTTCACAACTGTATATGATGTGATGCAATTTACAAAGATATCAAGGTGAGAGTGGGCATGACATTCCTCGTTGGAGGAGATATCAAATACTCCGTAATAGAATGTCTTAAGAAAATTTGATTGATGGGAGAGTAGAAAAACACTTTTAAATAAGACATGGATGTAGGATACGCCCTTTATAAACAAATGCGATGAGCGGTAGCTACATCATAAAGAAACGGGTGATGTGAAATAGCCACTATAACTAAGAATTGAATAAGACAGCGAGTAGTGTCATTTTCATACCGTACGCCCCCGCTTAGATCGTTTGCTCCTCCTTGGCCCCCCTGAGTAGTCTGGAAGTTTTTTAGTGTTGCCAGAAGTGTAAACCTCTTCAAGAACCTCCATACTCTGCAGAGAGATGATGATTCAGTCCCTGAGCTAGTGAGCACAAACTTAATGTCTGCAGTATATAGTGTCAAGCAAGTTTTCTAATTGAGCTGGACACCATACACCATGTTTGTCCTAATCTCTATGCAAAACTCAACATGGCATATTGGCATATGAACACATTTATGGCCCTACATTTTTTTCAATTTGAAAGTTGTTTGGCAGTCACTTGCTGCTAAAACAGACACTATTGACAACGCTTTCCCAAAATTTCTTTTACGTACTCTTTATGAAGTTTTTGGACAGTAAATGCATCGAGGGCCTAATAGAAACAACCTCTATATTTTTATATGGATAAAGCTGTACACATCTTGACACCCACTCTGCAGGAATAAGGTTGCACACAGTTTTTGACACCTAGACTCCACAGGTATTTAGTGCATTTTCCGTTTTTATTCTAACTCTTTTTATTGAAGGGCAATAACTTAGGGTTCTGTACTCTGCTGAAAAAGAAAGTCTCCACCTCTTAAATAGAAGAAGCACTACAGTTGAGGGGTGGGGCTACCAGTTATGCAGCCATGATATAAATATTGACCAGAAAACTGCCAGAAACATTTAGGTTTAGACTAAAGTAGCCAGTCTTCTATTCTTCATTCACTTGGAATTAATCAAATAGAGTATAGTAGGGAAGTCTTAATCCTAAATCATAAAGTGTCACCTCCACAGTTTAACACGCTCCCTTGTCCCATTCAGTTCTGTCAACCTTTAATAAATAGCTAAAAAGATGAAATCTACCTTCGAATTGGTTTCCTCTAACTCATTCTCTGAATCTGATGCCAAAACTGGTATGTCTCCCTGCTCTGCAGATAGCGCATTGTTTGGTTTTTTCCTCTCTTCATTAAGCTGCCTAAATTGGTCACAGTTCGGGAAGATAAATAAGAAAGCAGCTAAGTAATTTCATAATAAACAAATGCCAACCTATGGACCTACCTATCCCCAGGTTGCATGGGTTGAGGAGCCACTCTTTTTGCTCTCCCGGCACTTATAATGCCACTTGTGTTTTCAGCAACAACAGGTTTCGCACTGCCTAGTTTGCGTAACCATACTTGTTGTGCGGTGGTCAACACATTATTAGTGAACCTTGAGTAAAGTGGAAACGCATAAAATCAACATACTTTCATTTAAAAGACTATCAATTTATTACAAAATATAACCAAGCATTTACATATTATGGTGCTGTTCTCCACAACTTTTTTTTGCTTATTTCTTATTCTTAATGTCATCGATCAGATAAGACACACCATATAAAACAGATCAGACCATAGAGATTATATGCTATATTCCAACAACAACAAGAAAGCCTTATCCCACTAGGTGGGGTCGGCTAATTATATGCTATATTCCAAACATGATTTAGGACAGGATTTAGGACTTCTCACCCTGACTGAGGATATGGCTTTAGATAGGAACCTTTGGAGAACTAAGATTAGAGTAGCTGGTTAGGAACTCGGTGTTATAGAGGTTTTTTGTAGTGTGTTGTGTTTGATTGGAATCTTCTATTAATGCTTGTAGAACTTTCTTTTCATTGTACTTGGTATTTTATCCATGCTATACTGTATACCCTATCATATTTTTTGTGCAGGTTGAGCCGGGGGTCTCTTGGAAACAGCCTCCCTGCTTCCAAGTAGGGGCAAGGTCTGCGTACACACACCCTCCCCAGACCCTACTGTAGTGGGATCCAACTGGGTTGTTGTTGTTGTATTCCAAACATGAAAATTAGACAAGTTAAAAAATAAAGTAAATTCCATAAAGGGTCCTTTATAACAAGAGTTTTCCATATATAATCCCCAATTCTACGATATTACATTTGTGGTCCTTGATATTTGGAAGGTATTCTCTGATCAATCCTTTGGGACTATATGTGGAAAACAATATTTGGGTCAAAGGTTTAATATTCTAAGATATATTCCGTATGAAATTTAGTTACAAAATAACAATAACAGTCAGAATTGCCATTGTTTGAGTTTCAAGTTGAAAATGAATTAAATCAAAATGGCACATTAAACTTTCATTGCTTCTTACTTTCTCTGAGGTTTTGGGTAGTAAATACTGCAATGCATCAAGGGTCTAATGGAAACAGTCTCTGTTTTTTACACGGGAAAGGCTGACTACATCTTAACTCCCACGACCCCAATGTAATTGGGAACTTGGGATTATACTGGTTTGTTGTAATAACAGTAAGGTTTCCACATTTACAAATGTATCCCCCCTGGACAGTTAGCCAACTATGTGTGGATCCATCATCACATAAAGAATGGATGAACTATTGAAAGTAGCAATAAATATGTTTGTAGCAGATAAAACCAGAGATTGAGAGATTACCAATAAATTGTTAAACCAGATGGGACAGACAGTGAAAAGTAACCAATCATAAGTGGAAGAAACTTGAAGATAAGAAGCGTGTTCTTTTGAGTTGGATCATCTGTCTACCAACAACAGGCAACATTTTCAGACTATAACACACACACGCACACACAAAGGAAGCAGACAAGAGATTGAAGATGGAATCAACTCTTACCTGGGGAGGCTTCATTACCTCCATTGAAACATACTGAGAGACCACCAAGAGTATAGGTAGTACAAGGTAAGCTGCAGTGTCTTGCCAGCCTAGAGGTGGATGCCCATCCTGATTGATGGATGTTACAATATTAATACAATAATTTAAATATTACATATGGCTTGTAGTACACACCCTTCAGATCATTAAATTTTTTTCTTAAGGAATGTGCACATTGAGTGAAAACTTGTATAGTTAAATGAATACAAACCAAAAAAATGCAGTTTCTAAAATGTAAATACCCATCCTGTAGCAAATATATGGATTTACTTATTTAGCACAGCACTTGTTATAGAGCCTGGAGAATTAAGTAAATGGGTAAAATTCTGATTTCACCTTCTTTTAAATTGAGTTCAACATTAATGTATCTAGTATGCCATAGATAAGTTACTAATATTAATAAAGTTATGGTAGATGACAGTTTTGGGGCTCTTAAATATTGAGGGTTGTGGGTCAAGGGAGTATTGTACGATGATTAGCATATCATTTTGTTAGCCAGAACTATTATGAGTATTATTACCACGAATGGGAAGAGCCAAGAAATCGCAGCTCCACTCTGTCGAGCAGCTATTGTAGTTGGGCCTCCCAAAGAGGGAATCCATAAGAAACCTTCTGTAAGCAGTCCCTTTCCAGGTTAAAAATATTACATTAATGATTAGTAAATGAAATTTTCTCGGGAAGCTAGTAACACTAATTTTTTATATCAACTTCTTTTGATACCGCGTTTGCCACATTTGATAAAGCTTGATACAATCCTATCCATACGGGTATTGTAGCCAATGTTGGTAAGCATCCTGTTAATTTGATAAGTAAACCATATTCATGTTAAAGTTCATACATGTAATAGTAGAGGATAGATTCATATCAAATTAGTGCGTGTCATGATTCCTTCGGAAGCAAACATTGCATTCTCAAGATCTAGGTTTACCTGCCAGAGGATTGAAACCTGCCTGACGATACAAGCGTGAAGTCTCAAGCTGTATTCTTTCCTAAAGAGAAACTAATAAATATGTTATTTTCCCATATTTAAATAAAAAGTGTGGCACTCGCCAGTCACCACAGTTTCAGAATTCAGTCATCAATTTTTCACAAGCTAGGTCATAAACATTTATTCTAGTCTGTATAAATAATCTCTGAGTATATTTTAATTTGTGAAAACAAGTACGATCAAAAACTCTATATGCTGCAAGAATTTTAATGATTCCATGCATCTCCCAGGAAAATAAAACTACAAGAAATAATACCAAAAGACCAATGCCCGTCTGCAAAATTGGACAAGGAGACTATATGAAAAATAGCTCACCTGGTTTCCAGCATATCTCTGTTGAATTGCTTTGATTTTTGGTTGGAGACTTTGCATTGCCATTGTTGATTCAACCTTTCGCAGATGACAAAGACAATTGAATTAATCATTCAATAGTTACTACACACTTTTAGTTTTCATTGATAGTGATTACAGGCTCTTAACAGTTCACATATACTCCCTCCGTCATTGAAAGAACTTTTCACTTTCCTTTTTGGATGTCTAAAAATCTACTTTACACTTCTCCATTCTCTTTTAGGAAACATAGGTGTGGAAATCATTGATTCTCTCTCTTCCAACTAAAATTCAACCACACTTTTCACTTTTCACCCGCTTTTCAACACTTTTCTTAATTTCCGTGCTGTTAAACTGTCACGTTCATTTGCTGACAGAGGGAGCATATGAATTAAATACCAGCAACAACAAAAGCACACCTGTTGCTTTGTCAGCGGAAGTGTAGCAGCTTTTACAATAACCGTAAGCAATATAATGGCAAATCCATAAGAATATGGAACATGCACAGCATCAAGCCCACTCTTTAGTACCTGATAAGAGAAGGGAGGGTGTATCATCATATCATCTCATGTTCACTGATATCTGCTTTTGTACATAGGTACACATGAGAGCCAACAGTGAGTATACATCTTGAGATGGTTGTATACTCTGTATCTCTTAACACAAAGAAACTTGATGCGTATAATAGGCAGCTAACTATATTACTAATTTACTGTATCATTCTTGTACATAAAGACAATAAGATTAGTGTAAAAGTCTCATCTAAATGCCAAATATTATTATTTTTTTGTTCTTTTTGTTCACAAATCACAAGTGAGATTTAATTACTGAAATTTAAGGTCAGTCCACTTTCTTCGATCTTAGATTATGACCCTTTTCAAATTTCCCCAGTTACCAATCTGTTAAACTGCAAATGGCATTGCCCTGAGCCTGTGAAATGGCAAGTACAGTGGCAAGCTCAATAACTCAAACTGAAATGGTGATGTACAGATATTAAGTTCAAAATGGAATTGACAATATAGCATAGAGCATTCCTATGGCCTTCGATCAGTTTCATAATGACAAAACCAAACGAAGACAGATCATTCCTCAACGGCATAACCAAATAGTCATAAGCTATTCAAACAATGGAAAATATACAAAATGAAAACGAAAATTGAATCCAGCTAAATCTATAAGTTACCTTCAGCACAAACTCCATGGAGTCTGAAATAAATCCGAACCAACCATTGTTTTTCTCAGGAACGGCGGCTTCTGAAGCCACGCCACCTGTGACAGCATCAGTAGAGACGGCGGCATCGGCAATTGTATACAGAAAACTCTCTGCTCGAGTAAAAATGGTTCCGAAATCCATAGAAGAGTGGAGTGAGTGAACCGGAGGGAGCTCGTGGAAGCTGAGTTTGACTCGGGTGGATAGAAGTCGACGGCGCGGAAAGCTGCCATGTCTGGGGGAGGACGGAAAAGGTGTTCCGAGATACGACTGCGATGAGATTAACGAATTCGCCATTGATTCTGTCGTGAGAGGTCAGTCCCGCTTCTTCATGAGTCAGCGGAGATTTGGATAAATCTGTAGGTGGAGGATGAGAGAGGCCACACCCACACAACTAACACCTTAGAGCAGTTTTTTTTCTTGAGTAGGGGTACACGTACCCTTTTATCTACCCTTCAATTTTATTTTATTTTTATTTATTTAATTTTGTTTTAGTTTCTTGCCTTTTTGTATGGTGATGGAGGGGTGGAGGACAAATGGGGTACACCTTTGATGTACTCCTAGCATTTTTCTTTTTTCTTTTTTTAGAAATCTCACTCGACCTAAAAAAACCATAAGAAAATATCAAGATATAAATTTTACCTTTTAAAAATCAAAATTAGAGTAATTGATATTGTAATGTAAGAGTAGGCATTGTCAATATGATAGAAAAAGTAATAGACATTATAATATGATTTTATGGTTAATCAACTACCGGCAGCACTCTAATGACCCGT
Source organism: Cuscuta campestris (assembly GCA_900332095.2). Classification (NCBI taxonomy): domain Eukaryota; kingdom Viridiplantae; phylum Streptophyta; class Magnoliopsida; order Solanales; family Convolvulaceae; genus Cuscuta; species Cuscuta campestris. The sequence continues at coordinate 526,349 of OOIL02004368.1, read as the reverse complement.
CAACATATGCAACTAATGTAAGTGTATTAGTGATATTGTGGTAGTTCCAACGCGACAATGTGACGAGTGTAGCAGTATAGAAATGTTAGTGTAAACTCATGTTTTGATCTTAAAAAACTTAATAGTTTTATTTTGATGTTTTCATAGTTTATTACTCATATATAACCTCCGAGTTCATTCAAATCTGATCAAAACCATTCAAATCATGTGAAGAAAACATGACAAGTTTCACATTATCTAAAATAAACATACTTAATGAATACTTAAAATTCGTGTTATTGTACTCCGAAGCACATTCCATCTATTTGGTCATAAGGATCGAGAGCTCAATTACTTTGACCAATCAAAGACCAAAATATTTACTCTGGGATATCTCATATTTTATGTTAAGAACTCACAAGTTCCATATTATTGAACTTTACATTGAGTAACTTTTATTTTATTATATTTCAATAAAATCTTTCAAATTTTTATGTTAAATAATTAGTATCCTAGTTTTCATAAAAATACAATTATTTATATTTTCATTATAACAAAAGAATTTTGAAACCAAAAAATTATTTTATTGCTTTAAAAATGTTATTTAATCTTTATATATTTTTTTAAAGAACTAAAGTATTTTATTAATTTTTTGTTTAAAATACATAGTTAATTTAAAAAACAATATATTCTTTTTAATTTCCAATTTAAAGCATTCCATCTTTCGTCTTTACATGTAAACGGGATTTTTTAATGATTTTCTTTGCAAATTGGTTCAAAAATAAAATACAAGATTACATATTTAAAAGATACATAAAAAACTTTTCTAAGTAATGACAAAAATACTTTATTTTATCAAATAATTTAAAAATACTCCGTAACATATAAACAAATATTATCAAGAGGACGATAATAGTAAAGAGAAAGTATTTTAAAAAATAAGGGGAGAGCATGCTTTGAACCGAGTAATTTTGTTATTACGGAGTATAAAAAATAAGGGGAGTATTATACTTCGTACTTATTTTTAATTTTAAAATATTTTAAAAATTATAAATAAATTTTAATTTTTTAATTTCTCGGTTCAAAAGGTGGAATCGCCCACACCAGGCACCTCCACCCCCTTGCCCGACAGTGATGGTGGAGGAAGTAGATCATTGTGACTCAGTCGACCAAGAATATGAGGGAATACAAGATTCAAGTTATCAACCTATGGGGGCTAATTTTTTAATTTCTCTACTACTCCGTATCCTACTATCCTACTGGTATACTTACTCCGTCTCCCTAAGATGTTCTCATTTTGACTTTTGGTGGTTTTTAAGGAGAGTTGAAAAAAGGTCAAAGTTTACCATAATACCCTTAATGAAAAATGGGTGGAGTGTATTAAATGAGGTGGGTGAGGTGTAATAAATAAAGTAAGTGGGAATAGTTGTGGTATTTTAATTGTTAAAAAAGAAGTATCAAAAAGACCTAACCGACCCGAGCTCTGATCATACTCTGTACTTTTTGTTTCTTTTCTGAATTTCTGATCTCCGAGTCTCTCACGCTGCAATTATAGGAAAGCGGCGATCGGAGATGAAGAAGGAAGATACAGTGAAGCTAATCAGCGCCGAGGGTTTCGAATTCTTGATCGATAAGGAGGCGGCTATGGTTTCTCAGACCATCCGCAACATGCTCACTTCTCCTGGTTGGATTCTTCTTCATCTCCGTTTAAATTCGTCTCTGTCGTATATTGTGGGATTTCATTCTCATCGATTTCAACAGTTTTTTTTAGATTGCTCGTCTTCTCAGATGATTGAGCCAAATCATGATTAGCAATTTTGGGTTAGATAGTTAAACTCAGGATATTACAGTATTAACTTGTATCCGATTGCTCAACTGATCCGACAGATTTATTTCTGAATTTATTGCAATTAATTGGTCCAAACTTGATTGATTTGTGTGTTTTTTTGCAGGAGGTTTCGCGGAGACAGAGCACAGAGAAGTGACTTTTCCTGAGATTAGTACCACTATTCTCGAGAAGATCTGCCAGTACTTCTATTGGCACCTTCAATATGCAAGGTCTTTTTTTATGTCAAGATTTTCATTCGATCAAAGATCTTTTTTCTTCTTCTAATCTTGAGGTTGCATTTGCGATTGCATTGCTACATTGGCACAACTGATTTTTAGTCTGCAGATTTTCGTTTGCCAATTACTTAAACTCACTTCGTCCCCAAATAAAATCTTCGGTTACTACTGATAAAATTCTCGGTTACTGCAGAGTATTATAGTAGGATCATGATAACTTTTGTTATTTATGTGTTTTTATTGATCATTTGATAAAATAACATTGTCGTGTCACTTCTTGTTTGTAGAACATTTGATGTAGCTTTTGAATATGTAAGTTTTTCTTTTAATTTTCATAACAGTTTTAAAATACAATGAATTGAAAGAACTGAATTTTACATCACAAGTCCCTTCCTAACTGCATTGTCTATGTTCACTTACTCCCTCGGTCCCAAAAGAACACTTCAGTTTTCCTTTTTCTGTCATTAAGTTTTGTTTAAAAAAGAATATTTGGTTCTTATATTTTCCTCATTGAATCAAATCTCAAGGATACTATTTTATTTTTCATAGGATGTATGTCAAGTCAAACCCGTAGCTTTATTTTGAAATGGATTGAGTATCTCTTATATATTTGAATTGAAACCTTGGCCACACTCTTAAGGTCATCAGTTCAAGGCCTAACACCAGCTTGTTTAAATACGAAGATGTGTTAATATTAAAAATTTTCCGGGAAAAAAATGACATGGTTATGGAGCTTTCTGCACTAGTCCAAGAGATTCTCACATGCTGACTCAGATATCTTGCAATGATGGTTTTCGTAACTAGTTTACTTCTTTATGGGGAGACTTCTCTATGCTGAGGAGATTGGTTCATGTGATAAATTGTACATTTAAAGTAAGGAGGATAGATTTGGCTATGCATTTCATTGAGATCTATATCTCTAACTTGTTATTGCATGGTTATGTTTCTATTCTGTTTTTGTTTTTGTTGTTGTCTTCATAGACAGCAAAATCAATAACGTGTTCATTTTTCATGAGTTCTTTCCTTTTGTTCTGTCATCTTTATAAATACTATTAATATTCTTTAATATATTTTTTTCGTTGTTTCACATCAGTGGTTTCCCTATTGTTATTTTAAGTGCATGCCAAAATAAACTGGCTCTGTCCCATTGGCATAGTTGTTCTATTTGCTCCCATATATGTTCCAATGCTTGAAGCTGGGTACCAGGGCACCTATATTGATATATTGGCTGAAACTCTTTCATTAATCACAGGGGGAAAGAGACCGAGTTTCCTATAGAGCCCGAACTCACTTTGGAATTGATGATGGCAGCTAATTATTTGCATACCTGAAAACTCGGCCAGCAACCTAACAGTAACCTTTCTTTCTTTCTTTTTTCGTTCAACTCAAAGGAATATTTGAACTTCATTTGGTTAAAAAAAACTTTTTCGCGCGTGCCTCTACTAACAGAACACTTCTGTAATCTGATTTTCAGGGGATGGTTTCATTATGCAAGGAATCATAGAGCACCCATCTTCAGCATTTGCTTCAGGCCTGTCTGTGAGTGTAGACTGTAGTTTTACTTCTGGTTTATCACTGAAATTTGTATTGTAACACTCTAGATATTTATACTGTTTTCGGTCGGGGTTGTTTTAGACTGATACTTTTTAGAAACTTGGACAACAATATTAGTATGTCTGAATGTAAATCTGTCCTAATTTACTTGGACTTAATTACAATCCTAGTGTAAATACTAGCAATGTGGGTGTTTTTTTCCAACTTTTTTATTTTCAGTCTGGTAGTTTTAATTCAATTCATTAAAACACTAAGTTTATTTTTCACTTCAACACACTCTAGTTCTTTAAATTTTAGTCGGAAAGGGCAATGACGTTGTTGCGGTAGGCTTACAAGTCTCATGGATTATTTGTAGACAATGATATGTGTGATCTTTGCCCTCATTCAAATAAGAAGTTAGATTGTCCTTTAGATATGTGGCCAGACGCTAAAAATGTGTACCTAATTAAGTCCATGTTTTTGATAACCTTTTTAATCAACATCATTATTATTTTGGACATATTTTTAATGATGTAGATTAATTTTTAATATGTTAAAACTAACGCTAGTGTTAGATAACATTTTCCAAATCTTAAAGCTAAATGTTGAAAATGTTGCATAACGTGGTCTAAAGTGTTATATATATATATATATATATATATATATATATATATATATATATATATATATATATATATATATATATATATATATATATATATATATATATATATATATATATATCTATCAAATTAAGTACCTTGTAACTCGTACGAACAACATTTTCCTTATAATAACACTATCTTTGCCCCAACATGATAGTTCTCATTTCATTTTTGAATTGTTAAGGAATAATAATTCCACACATTAATTCAAATGAGAAGGTTTTGTCGCTGCTATTGTTTCTCTTTCTTTTGCATCATTTCTAATTATACAATTCTATTTTTCTTAATTTGAGAAGGAGATAAGGAGATAATATTTTTTTAATAAAAATATGCTAATTATACCTGTGCCTCGAGAAATAATGTCCTACATCCACCGTACACACACCAACATGCATGAATTGTTGGATCATCTCCATCCACCAAATTCCCATCTTATACTCTCGTTAACCAAATATTGGAGGCTTAGGAGGGAACTCTTTACCCTCCATAACAAACAAATTAAACCATACTTTCATCTCTTGATTGTTTGTTTTCATTTCACACAAAACTTTTTTGGCTCCTTGCCTAGAACTTTGCATGTATGCCTCAGTGCATGCATGCAAAAGCCCGAGCCAATCTTGATAAACATATAATCTCACATGACAAATAGTAAGTTTTCTTTCGTTTGATTGCCATTAATCTATCTATAACGTTCGTGCCTTAAGGCTGGAACTAAATTGAGGCACGTAACGTTAAAGATTGATTAATTGCAAGGCGGGGGAGAAATGAACAACGGCAAGGTGGGAATAATATTACTGTTGTTGGTAATGGTGGCCGGAGGAGGAGGTATCAGGAGAGCGAAGGGGTTCGTGGGGATATATTGGGGGAGATTTTCGACGCAAAGTTTGGTGCCATCAATGGTGGTGGATTTGCTTCTCCAAAATGGGTTGACCGATATACGACTATCTGCACCTTCCGTCAATGTCATGGAGGCCCTCCAAGGTTCTTCCTTAGGCGTCACCGTCGCCCTCCAGAACGATTTCATCAGACGTATGAAATGGAACAATATTAAGACCATCAACGATTGGGTTGCTGAACTTCTCGTCGTCCCTATTAGGAGAGGCGTAAACATTACGTATGTATTGCTTCGATGATCATTTTAATTTTCTTGATAACTTAAAAATAAATAAGAAAGGGTTAGTGTGATGAGGCCATGTTAGAGAGCAAACAAGAAAACTCCTCCCAAAAGATTAGTCTATTAGGTGAGAGATCTCATTTGGTATTTATGAAGCCCCTCATATGTTTTCATATAACCAATGTAAATAGGGTTGTAAATGAAGATGTGATATATAATATGAAACATTTGTATGTGATCTATAGACTAAAAACCATTTTCTAACACTCTCATTTGTTACCCATACAATCGATTGAGATGAGACAAATCTCATTACTTGCAAATGGTTTCACTCCGTATAAGGGCGTAAATTGTTTGTTGCAGGACATTGGTGGTCTTAGAAGATGCATATTCGTCGACGGGGAAGCGTCAACCCATATGGAACGCAACCGATATCTTCAGAGAGACAGTGAATTGTCTAAAGAACAACGGGTTGTCCCACTTGAGGACGACCTCGTCCCACACCATCGACATCCTAAAAGTTGTCGGAAAGCCGTCGGAGGCAGACTTCATCGACGACGTGAAGCCCAAAATGAAGGAGTTCTTGACACTGCTCCATCAGACCAACAACTCCTTCTACCTCTACAACCTCTACCCCCTCGTCGCCGCGGAGGTCAACAGTTGGCCCGTGGAATTCGCCTTCATGGACAACAACTCCTCCTTCGCAATCGTCGACGGGTCGTACACGTACAGGAATGCGTTCGAGTTCATGTACGACGCGCTGGTCGTGGCGATGGAGAAAGTGGGGTTCTCGGATGTGGAGATCGAGATAGGGGAGATCGGGTGGCCCACTGACGGCATGAAGCACGCCACGGTGGAGAACGCAGAGCGCTTCCACCGTGGGTTCCTCAGACACATCAAGCAGAAAAAGGGGACGCCTCGGCGGCCGAACCAAAACATCGACGTGTTCATTGGAACGTTGACGGACGAGAACAAATACCCGCCATTGATGGGAGCGTATTATCGGCACAAGGGTATATACAATTTTGACGGGGCGCCAAAGTATAAGATTGACTTCACTGGTCAAGGACGGGACATCTACCCTTCTACCGCCAAAGGCATGCATATATATTTATTTGAGAAATTTATGTAAATACCACTAAAACATAATGATTTTCCTTAAATAGTACTATATGTGTTTTTTTCTAATGTAGCACTTTTAGTCATTATCCATTAGTCATTATTCAATTAATTGTTCGCCACAACTGGTCATTATGGATATTATCAAGTACCATTTAAGAAATAAAACAATTTAAATACTATTTAGAGAAATGACTTAAGTTTTAGTGCTATTTAATGCAAATATTTCTATTTATTTACCATTTTTTAAACATGAATTTAAAAATGATAGTGTGGATATAAAGTAGAAGGAAAAAAAAGTGTGTTTAAAAATAGAGATGAGGTATAGATTTAATGTGATGCAAAGTTAAAAGGAAAAAGAATGGTAAAGAATCAAATGTGACAAACAAAAAGACAAGTGTAATGAATTGGGGGGGGAAGAGAGGAACTATCATATCATTATTGACCTATGAAGTTTATAAAATGGGAGAAATGTCTAATAAGAACTTAAACATAATTAATTAATTAATATACTCCCTCCGTTCTCAAAAACACTTCCTCTTTCATTTTTTCCACTTCCAACAAAACACTTCCCTTTTCAATTAAAAAACAACTTTTACCCTTACTTTTTCATACCCTACATATCACATCATACTTTTTCTCTAATAATCTATCCATCACATCTTACTTTTACCCATCACATCAGAGGCAAAATCAGAAATCAACTATAATTTAACACTTCCTTATTTTTGCTCCAAATCCAAATAGGAAGTGTTTTTCCAAACGAAGGGAGTATTAAAATAGGATTTTTAATATTTTTATATCAAAATGAGACGCCAAATAATCTAAAAATATAAAATCAAAAAGTATTGTAAAACATATGATGTACTCCGTATTATTTTATACTTCATCTGTCCACCATAGATTTTCCCAGACACTATTTACAGGGTCAAACTTAGCTTACTTTATTTGTTTATTTTTACTACTTATTTCATAAAATAATACTCTGTATAGTGTTGTCATCTCTAGTTTTGTAGAACTTTTCATCTAGTTTATTACTATATAGATTTTATAATAAACTTTTACCCCTATATTCAAATAAATTAAATTGAAAATAAAGTCGGTCAAGCCTCGTAACGCGCAACGGGAAGATTTTAGGTGGACGGAGGGAGTATAAGTTAATACTCCCTCCGTCCTATAATGATCTTCCCGGTTCGCAAAACGAAGAAAAATCCCAAGTTTTTTCAATCTATTTTATTTAAATATTGGTATAGAAATAAAAAATAAAACATACATATTTAAAAACTACACTAAAAGTTCAACAAAACACGTGGTGACAAGAATATTTTATTTTATCATATAGGCCATGAAAAAACACAAATAAATATAAATTCCCGTGAAGTTGGAATAGTGCTCTGGGAAGATCATTATAGGACGGAGGGAGTATTCAATTTCATCCAAGCGTACTAACTTTGTCAAGGAATCGATTCAACCAAAAGCTCAAGTTTGTGGTTGTGGCCCAGTAACAGTTATTTACTCTGTATACTCTAACACGCCCCCTCACGTGCAGGCGTAGTATTTTTCGAGTTTGTACGTGAAACCTTAATTCTTTTTAAATTGGGTGGCGCTGAGTTTCGAGCCCGTGACCTCTTAGTCAACGAGGCTCTGAAACCATGTCAAAGAACCAATTCAACCAAAAGCTCAAGTTTGTGGTTGTGGCCCACGAACAGTTATTTATATTTTAACAAATTAAACTTGTTAAACTTTAATCATCGATTAACTAAAAATTATCCAGATTATTATCAAAAATTCAAGTTTAGATTTATGATAAAATTACCAAAAAATAATAAAATTAGATTTATCAAATAAAACAATTTTTAAAATTATTTTATTGAAATACAATACAGAAATAATTAAAATAATGTCCACCCTGGACATTATTCCTTCCACTATACATTATTAAGTCCTATTTAAGGAATAAAAAAGTTTTAGACCTACACTAAAAAATGACTTGTGTTTTATTCCTATTTAGTGCAAATTTCAGTACGTTTATTATAAAATTACCAAAATCAATTAAATTAGACTTATCCAATAAAAGATATTTTATTGATTTTATTTAATTAATGATGATTAATTGGCATGCATTCTTAATTAAACTAGGGACGGTGAAAATGCCTTCACGGTGGTGCGTGTTCAACGGCGGCACCAGCAACGCCACGAAAGTGGCGGAGCAAGTGGAGCTAGCATGNCATGCAGCGCCTCCGACTGCACCGCCCTCAACCACTACTCCACCTGCGGCAACCTCAACCACACCTGGAACGTCTCCTACGCCTTCAACATGTTCTACCAGACCAACAACCAGGAGATCGACAACGGCGCATGCGACTTCTCCGGCTTGGGCGTCCTCACGCCGCGTGATCCCTCCGTCGGCACTTGTCGTTTCCCGATCGAGATTCTCACCGCTGACAAGGTCGACGGCGGCATTCAGATCGCCAACTATATCGGCTACGGCCACGCTCCTCGAGGAGCGAAGCACTCGATCGCTCTTTCGTTCTTTGTTGTCTTGTTGTCGTTGTTGTCGTCGTCTTTTGTTTTGTGAAACAACTAGGTTTTTTTGGCACTCAGTTTGGCTCACGCTTGTTTAGAGGTTGTACGATATTTCGTTGCTCAGAAAGTGTGTCATACCCTTGACTCGTCTTGTCCTTAGAATTTAGTACAATGACACAACCACAAATGAGTTGTTTCAGAGGGCCGTCGCGTCCGAGGATTTTGTGGAGTAAAGGGGAAATTAAAAGACTCACTTTGAATCCCAACGAGTATTGTAAGACCAAAGGCTCATATATAGTGTGACATTCAAAATTGGTGTCAAAATATATACTTGTAGCTTATATAAAATGAGATTCGTAAAGATATGAGTAGGAAAACGGAACACAAATTCAAGTTGAAAACTTTTTCTAACTCATGTCCTACTGTATAATTTTTTTTGTCTAAAAAACAAGTTTTGGCTCTTAAGTTTTTTTTCCATCATTGGTGATAGTAAATTGCCAAATTTGTCCCATTCACAATCGTATCGTAATACAATTATTCTATCAATGTTCAGCCAAATACTTAGTTGAGATTTAGTTGAGCTTCTTGTTAATTACAATTATTCAATTCTATCAATGTTGAACCCATTCACAACTAGGGATGGGCAAACGGGTCAAGGAACCGGGACTTAGAACCGAACCGACAGGTTCGGCTCGGGTTAGAGGCGGGTCCTCTTTTCAAATATTTATAACGGGCAGGGTCAGTCCGGTCCTTATAGGTTTTAGGGTCGGTCCAATTCTCCATTTTGAAATTGTCCAGGACCCAGACCGGACCGCTTTTTACTACTCCGTATAGTATTATTATTAGTAATTACACCAGGAACAACGCTCTTACGAGTTACACTCTTACCCCTCTTTGTCATTGTTTTGTCTTCATTTAGACCTCTTTTTTGTGTTGGATGACTTAAAATTGATAATGGGGGTTGTAGATTGTTGTGGACTAATGGTGAATGACCATGTATGTATTATTAATTTATTATCAATTTATTTTTTTTAATATTAGTATCATGATAGGTTCGGACCCATTGACCCGTGGAATCGGCCCGTTTCAAACAAGCCGGGTTAGGTCCGGTTTCAATTTTAAAATTTTGAAAACCCGTTCTGGCCCGGACCGTTTTAATAAAAACAAGTCGAATCTGAATGTAAATCTGTGCTAATTTACTTGGACTTATTTACGTACAATCTTTGATATAATTCAATCGATTAGTTAGTTCAACTCAAGAGCTTATATACCGATTATTTTCCTCAAACTTTTCCGATGTGGGATACTCTTAACAATCTTAGTGTAAATACTACCAATGTTGGATGTTTTTTTCCAGCTTTTTTTATTTTCAGTCTGGTAGTTTGAAGTCAATTATTCATGAAAGCACTAAATTTATTTTTCATTTCAACAAACTTTAGTTCTTTAAATTTTAGTCGGAAAGGGCTATTATGGGAAGAAGCGAATCACAATCTCTATAAGTGTGGAGGTAAATTTCATCAATGGTATCTAAACTTTCGCGAGAATTTTGATTTGGTACTTGAACTTTAAAACCTTTCATAAAAATACCTCAACTTACATCATTCTTTCACTAAAAGTTCATTCACCCGTCTCCAAGTTAATTATTGGTTATAATCCGACGTGGAATGTTGATTATATTAGGCGTACACATCACTTACCATGACTAAAATTTACCCAAAATAAAAATAATAAACTAACATAACCTCCAAGGTTATACATTTGTGTGTGTGTCTGTGTGAGCGCGCGCTCCGTTCCCTTCTTCGAGGATTGCGCCGCCAGTGTTGATTTTTCATCATCTTCAATATATGAACAATGACACAATCACCCAGCGGTAATGGCGATTGGCGGCAATCGGCCATTAGGCGGTACTTTGAATTCCCTTCCATCTCATATTATCTCGGCCATTAGGCGGCGAGACTCTCTGTGGGTGTATATAATATTTAAAAAGAGGGAAATTCATCATTGTATTTTCCCGTCTAAGCCACAAAAGGTTAGTGCTAAAACTTGAAATGATAAGTTTAAAATGCAGGTGTCGTGTAAAAGGCAATTTCATAATTCATTACTCTCACACTTTTCTTTTATAAGTTTTATTAATTATTAATTATTATGTTACCATGTAATGAAAATAATAATAATAATAATAATAATAATAAATGTAATAATAATAATAGAAAAGGTAACGAAAGGTAAGATCTAAAACTTGAAATAATAAGTGTTAAAAGCAGAGGGTAAGTGCTAAAACTTGAAATGGTACGTGTAAAAGGTAGAGGGTCTGTATATGGTAATTTCATAAATATTTACTCTCTCAGTTTTCTTTTACAGTTATTATTAATTATTATGGTACCGTGTAATAATAATAATAATTATTATTATACTCTGTAATAATAATAATAATAAACATAGTAATAATAAAATTAAATGTAATAATAATAATAGAAAAGGTAATATGTGAAACTTTAATAATAATATGGTAATAATATGGTACCATGTAGTAATAATAATAATAATAAATGTAATAATTATTATTGGTACTGTGTATAATAAAAAAAGTCACATGTGAAACTTTAGTTAGTAATAATAAGGTAATTTCATACCTTAAAATTTGAAATGATAAATGCAAAATATAAATGTCGTGTATAAGGTATTTTCGTAATTATTTATGCTCTCACTTTTATTTTATAGTTATTTTTATTAATTATTAACTATTATGGTACAATGTAATAATAATAATAATAATAATAATAATAATAATAATAAATGTAATAAAAATCAATACTTTATCTAAAATAGGGAAAATGTTGACCATTTTTTCTACTCATTGACTTTGCACAAAAATGTTAAGTGTGCATTTCAAATGATAAGTGTAAATTGTCTAATAAATTGGATTTTTTTCCATGAATTATTGACCGTGGATTCCCGCTCATGGCTTTGCAATATAATTGGGGGAGAAGACTAATATAGGCTTAAAATACCCAATATAGCATTGTTATAGGATATTGGAACTCGTGTAGATGGAATTCCAAAAAAATACGGAGTATGTTTAATTTAAGTTGGTTTACACTTCCAGAATATGGGCATAACACACTACCGTCATGCCCAATATTATACGTATTCGCAATGCCAGAGCATGATCATTCCACACTGCCAAAAAATGTGTTTAAGTTGGTATACATTTTAGAACATGGGCATAACACACTTTCAGAAAGTGTTGGCATAACATGACCATTCCACACCACCTGAAAAAATTGGTATACACTTCCAATTTTGTTTATTAAATTTGTTTAAGCAGTGAGGAGTGACACGACGCTTCTAAATGCTACGTACAAAGAATGAGAATAACTTCCTAAAATTATGGATCTCAATAAATATGGTAAATGACATATTTAAAATACTGCATTATAATAAAAGGGTATGATTGGAAAAAATCTACACCATAAATAGCCAAATGTGTGAAAAACAATAAAGAGTATTATATGTGTAATGTTGGGTGTCTTAGAGTGTTACATAGGATGATTTCGATATAATTGGACTTCTTATATATATATGAATTAATGCTAATGTAATTACTCATAAACTATACTCCATAGGATCTATATTCCTCCATTGATTTTGAGCTACCTTAAATGAATTGATGGTATCGTCATTTCTCATAAATTATGTGGTTTATATTCCTCCATTAATTTTGGGCTATGAATTAGTATTAACGTAATTTCTCATAAATAATATGTAAATAAATAATATGTATATGGTAACATTAAAAAATAAATAGATTATATAAAGATGTTCTTAAATTACCTTAAATAATATAAAAAATATTATATATGTATATATGGTGACATAAATAAATGGAAACCTAAATAATAAAAAAGTTTTTGCATAAATATTAAAAATAATATTCCCTCTGTCTCTAAATCATTTGTTCTTTGACGCAAAAGTAGTAAAATTCTAAGTTTTTTCAATTAATTTTATTTGAAGTTTGGTATATAAATAAAAAAACTTAATTACATATTTAAAAAGTACATCAAAAGTTTTACAAAAAAAGGTGAGAAGAATATATTTTATTTAATCAATAGTCAATGAAAATACACAAGTAAACAGAAGTTCACATGATTTTTGAATAGTAAAGTGTGTAAATAACATGTCGAGGGATTGAGTATTATTTAGGTTTAAGGTAGTATTTATAAATGGTAACATAAATTAGTGATTGATTTTGGGTTTCCTTATACACATAAATGGTAACATAATACTAAATAATATGTATGTGGTAATAGTATTAATAATATTTCATAATGTAAATAAATAATATTATGAAAATGTAAAAGGATGATACTATTATTTGTATATGGTAACATAAATAAAAGTGTATTTTTGTATAAATAGTAATTTTTATATAAATACCATAACCAATATTAATTATGTTTAAGATAGTATTTATAAATGGTAAAATAAATTAGTGACTGATTTTGGGCATAAATATATGCACATAGATGGTAATATAATAATAAATAATGTGTATATGGTTATAATAATAATAATAATAATAATAATAATAATAATAATAATAATAAACACGAGCCGTGCGCACTGATGTAATACTAGTGTTATATATATATATATAGACACACACACACACACACATGTGTGTGTGTGTGTGTATATATATATAGGGGCCGGTTCAGGTGATAATGCACCTTGGTGAAAGAAATAAGAATAAAATCTAGCCTTTGGATCAGATGCATCGTGCGGCTCAGATTGCATCCTGCACTCATATTTTGAGATAATGCATTTTCAAATTAAGTATCTTGTATCGTGTACAAATAACATTTTACTCCTAAAAACACCGTACTACCTCTACCCCAAAATAATATATTATTCTCATTTCATTTTTAGATTGTTTCAAAAACATTCTATCATTCCACATATTTCAATTACTCCTTCCGTTTCTCAAAACCATTCCTGTTTTGACTTTGGGGAAAGTGTAATTTTAGTTTTTGACTTTGGGGAAAGTGAAAAATAAGGAAAGTGTAATTTTAGTTGACTTTCCAATTTTGCCCCTGATGTGATGGGTAAAAGTAAGATGTAATAGTTTATTTATTAGTGAAAAAGTATGATGTGATAGGTAGAGTATGAAAAAGTAGGGGATAAAAGTGTTTTTTTAATAGAAAAAGCAAGTGTTTTAAGAAAAATAAAAAAAATGAAAGAGAAAGAGTTTTAAGAAAGGGAGGAGTATATTACTCCCTAGAACGTTTTGTGGTTGCCACGGTTTCAATTCTCTTTCTTGTGTATAATTTTCAATGACCATACGTTGATACGTACAATTATATTTTTCTTAATTTGAGAGGAAAAGTGTTTTTAATAAAACTATTCTAATTATACGGGTGCCACGAGAAATAATGGTCTACGTCCAATATACACACACTAACTGTTGGATCATTTCCATTCACCAAAATAAATCCCCATCCTATACTCTCGTTAACCAAATGTTAGAGGCGTAGGAGGGAACTCTTTACCCTCTATAACAATATACAATTAACCATACTTTCATCTCTTGATTGTTTGTTTTCATTTCGTACGAAACTTTTTTGGCTCCTTGCCTCCAATTTTGCATGTATGCCTTAGTGCATCCATGCAAAAGCCAGACCCAACCTTGATAAACATTTGATCTCGCGTGTTATGTAGCAAAATTCCTTTCGTCCGATTGTCATTAATCTATCTATAACGTGCGTGTCTTAAGACTGAAGCTAAATTAAGGTACCTGACGTTAAAGATAGATTAATCGCAAGGTGGGGGAAATGAATAATGACAAGGTGGGAATGTTATTGTTGTTGTTTGTGATGGTGGTCGGGGGAGGAGGTATAAGGATAGCGGAGGGGTTCATGGGGATATATTGGGGGAGATTTGCGACGCAAAGTTTGGTGCCGTCAATGGTGGTGGATTTGCTTCTCCAGAATGGATTGACTGAGATACAACTATCTGCACCTTCCGTCAATGTCATGCAGGCCCTCCAAGGTTCTTCGTTAGGCGTCACTGTCGCCCTCCAGAATGATTTCATCCGACGTATGAAATGGAACAATATTAGGACCATCAACGATTGGGTTGCCGAACTTCTTGTCGTCCCTATTAAGAGAGGTGTTAACATTACGTACGTATTACTCCATACGTTCTCTTTTAAATGATCATTTTAGTTTTCTTGATACATTTGATATGTAGACTATAAATCATTTTCTAAGACTCTCATTTGTTACCCAATACCCATACAATATATCGAGATGAGACAAATCTCATAACTTGCAAATGGCCGTTTTTAGTCCGTAAAAGGGAAATAAATGTTTGTTGTAGGACATTAGTGATCTTAGAAGATGCATACTCGACGAATAAGTTGTTTCAGCCCATATGGAACACAACTGACATCTTTAGAGAGACAGTGAAGTGTCTAAAGAACAATGGGTTGTCCCACTTGAAGACAACCTCGTCCTACTCCATTGACATTCTGAAAGTCGTGGGAAAGCCGTCGGAGGCGGACTTCATTGACAACGTGAAGCCCAAGATGAAGGAGTTCTTGGCCGAGCTCCACCGGACCGACAACTCCTTCTATCTCTACAACCTCTACCCCCTCGTTGCCGCGGAGGTCAACAACTGGCCCGTGGAATTTGCCTTCATGGACAACAACTCCTCCTTTGCAATCGTTGACGGGTCGTACACGTACAAGAATGCGTTCGAGTTCATGTACGATGCGCTGGTGGTGGCGATGGAGAAGGTGGGGTTCCCGAATGTGGAGATCGTGATGGGGGAGATCGGTTGGCCCACTGACGGTCTGAAGCACGCCACGGTGGAGAACGCAGAGCGCTTTCACCGTGGGTTCCTCAGACACATCAGGGAGAAGAAGGGGACACCGCGGCGGCCGAACCGGAACATCGACGTGTTCATCGGGACATTGACGGACGAGAATAGATATATGACGTTGTTGGGAGCGTATATGCGACACAAGGGTATATACAATTTCGACGGAGTGCCAAAGTATAAGATTGACTTCACTGGTCAGGGACGTGACATCTACCCATCCACCGCCAAAGGTATCCATATATACCTAATACTTGTTGAGTTTGACTTTTTCGATTTAAATTGGATAAAGTTTGAGTTTTAATTAAATAAAAACCGTAAAGTATTTTAATATAAAAAATGACTTTATTGGATTTATCGTATTGAAAACTTTCAAAAATGTATTTCATTAAACTAATATGTAATATAAATTAATGGTAATTGGAGGTAATGTTATTTATAATCATTTTATAACAATTACATTAATTTTGCAATGCATGTTAAACTAATACTGCATCCGTCCCAAAAAGATTTACACGTTTCAAAAGGAATTTGTCCCACAATCCATTACCCATTTCTATTAAAAAACCACTTTTACCCGTTACTTTTTCAAACCCTACCTATCACATCATACCTTTTTCATAATAATCTACACATCACATCCTACTTTTACGCATCACATCAAAGGTATTTTTGGAAAGTCAACACAAAATTATCTCTCCCTTAATTTCAACTTTAGTCAAAATGGGTAACACTTTATGGGACGGAGGGAGTATCTAATATAGAGTACACATTTCGTTTAATTGATTATAAGGGATTCTCAAGTTTGACTAAAAAAATTTTAAGTAGATAAATACTCAAAAATAATGAAGATAATACCCTATTTAGAAGTTGGTGGTTGGCTCTTGGCTGTTAACTATTTGTGTTGGCTGATTTGAATGATTGGTGGAGTTAGTTGTTTTGACCAATTGATTGCATTAGTAGTTCACAAAAAAATATTTGGCAAACTTAGTTTCTTTTAAATAACTGTTGTAGATGTAATTATAATTAAAAACTTAATTTTATGTATATGATTTGTATAATATAACATAATTTATATAAAATTTATAATATTTAAGTTTTATAATATGTTAGACTATTTAAAAAATTATATTTATTATAAAAATTATTTGATATGTAAGTTTTTTTTTTTATTTTTGTACCAATTTTCAAATAAAATAATTTTATTAAAAATATTCTACCTCGTAAATTCTAAGTGAATTTCTTTTGGGGAATGAGAAAGTAGTTATTATTTACTCAATTTTTTATTTTCTTCCCATTAACTAATTAATTTCATATTTATACAATAAATAATTATACTCTAATGACCAACAACCAACTCGAAAGGCTACTCCTCAGCTCCTAGCTTTTCATATTTTGGCTTTTCAAACTCTAACAGCCAACTTCAATAGCCATTTACGAAGTATTCTATTTGATTGTTTCACTGGTCAAAACAGCCAAAATTAATCAAAAGATCGAAAGCCATCTGAAAAGCTAATATCCAAACATGTGCAATAACATTTAACATACGTATAATTTGGGTTTGCCTTTTTCATTTTATATTTAATTATTAATGAGTTATAATAGAATGAAAGTATTATATTAACAATAAATATATAGAATGAGTTTGCCTTCAAAAAAATCCTCTTAAGAATGTGCCTTTTTCGTTTTGATGAGTTTGGCTTTTGGCTGTCAAACTTCTTAAACTTCTAAAATCAATTAACTAAAAACTATACAGATAATTGTCAAAAATTAAAGTTTAGGTTTATGAGTAATTTAGGTAAATATGACTAAAACATAATGACTTTCTCAATATAGGATCATATGTTTTTATTTTCTAATGTAAAACCATTAGTCATTATTCATTAGTCATTATTTAAATAAATGTCCACCCTGGACATTATTCCTTCCACTATACATTATTAAGTCCTATTTAAGGAATAAAAAAGTTTTAGACCTACACTAAAAAATGACTTGTGTTTTATTCCTATTTAGTGCAAATTTCAGTACGTTTATTATAAAATTACCAAAATCAATTAAATTAGACTTATCCAATAAAAGATATTTTATTGATTTTATTTAATTAATGATGATTAATTGGCATGCATTCTTAATTAAACTAGGGACGGTGAAAATGCCTTCACGGTGGTGCGTGTTCAACGGCGGCACCAGCAACGCCACGAAAGTGGCGGAGCAAGTGGAGCTAGCATGCAGCGCCTCCGAC
>OOIL02004368.1:483227-508144 GCA_900332095.2 Cuscuta campestris | reverse complement strand
CAAGTGGAGCTAGCATGCAGCGCCTCCGACTGCACCGCCCTCAACCACTACTCCACCTGCGGCAACCTCAACCACACCTGGAACGTCTCCTACGCCTTCAACATGTTCTACCAGACCAACAACCAGGAGATCGACAACGGCGCATGCGACTTCTCCGGCTTGGGCGTCCTCACGCCGCGTGATCCCTCCGTCGGCACTTGTCGTTTCCCGATCGAGATTCTCACCGCTGACAAGGTCGACGGCGGCATTCAGATCGCCAACTATATCGGCTACGGCCACGCTCCTCGAGGAGCGAAGCACTCGATCGCTCTTTCGTTCTTTGTTGTCTTGTTGTCGTTGTTCTTTGATAAAACAACTAGGTTTTTTGGCACTCATTTTGGTTCACGCTTTATATAGAGGTTGTACGATATTTCGTTGGTCAAAAAGTATGTCAAACTCGTGGCTCTGGGCCCTTAGAATTTTGTACTCCCTCCGTTCCACAAAATAAAATCCTTTCATTTTTATTTTTTTATTTTCCACAAAACACTTCCACTTTCTATTAAAAACACACTTTTACCTTTATTTTTTCATACCCAACATATCACACCATTTTGAATCCCAACGAGGTATTGTAAGAACCAAGGCTCATTGTGTGACAATAAAAATTGGTGTCAAAATATATACTCGTAGCTTTTGTAAAAGGAATAACCTAGGTGTTTCCCAAATTGGGATACCCCATTTTTATCTCTGTTATTCGCAGACACACCGACTCTCTATGTTTGTGTGATGCACACACATAAAGACTTTGTGTGTGTCTCTAAATAACTAGGGTACAAATGGGTATCCACTTTGGGAAACCTTTTTCTAACTCATATCCTACTTTATAGTTTTTGTCTAAAAAACAAGTTTTGGCTCTGTAGTTATTTTCATCACGGGTGATACTGTGATAGTAGATTGAAATATTTGCACTAAATAGCACTAAAACTTAAGTCATTTCCCTAAATAGCACTTAAATTGTTTTATTCTCTAAATAGCACTTAATAATGTCCATAATGTCCTGTGATAGCAAATATTTGCTTGAAGAATGACTAGTGCATAATGACTAAAAGTGCTACATTGGGAAGAAAAACACATGTGGTGCTATTTGGGGAAAGTCATTATGTTTTAGTGCTATTTAAGTAAATTTCTCGAGTAGATTTGTCCCAATCCCGACTTTCATTTGGCACTTTTGTTAATATAAATGAGAGCTAGAGGATTTAATCCTGTGGACAGAGTGGGATTCATCCTTAGTTTCATGAAGGACATCATGCAATTTGCAAAGCATAAATATTTTATTTTACCTTAGGAGGAGTGGAATTCGTTCACGATGCCCTTTTGCACTTATGTGGACTAGATGAGCTTAGGCCTCGCAAAACTAACTCGGACCCGATAATCCGAACCGAATTCGATTTGACTCGAAAACTGAAGAATTGAAATAGAATCGAACACTTGAAATAATCCAAATCGAACCAAAACCAAACCGAATGTATTCAGACTCGATTCAGATCCGAAATCGATTAGACCCGAAATTGATCAATTTCATTAATATTTAATTTATCAAATGAACTTGAAGAAAAATTTACTGATATATTTTTACATATGTTGATGTGTTTCTAAAAAAACATATTTAAATTATGGGTGCAAACCATGCAATTACTTTCATATACAACTCTTTTATACTGTATTTTATCATTTAAATTAAAGTGTCTTTGTATTTTCATAGAGAGTATATAGAATTTATAGTGACATTGTAACACATATTTTATGTATAAACAATTATGTTACTAAAGTTTATTCTTTTATACTCCCTTCGTCCCATAATTTCCTTTTTTTTGAAAAAAGACGCATCTTTAAAATGAGTAATTTTGGTATTATTTTCTAATTTTTCTCTTACTTTATAATAAAGTAGGATGATATGTGTAAGATACATGACTTATAATTAGAACTAACAGTAAAATTACTTATTTTAAAGACGTGCCTTTTTACAAGCAGGAAGGGTTTTATGCGACGGAGAGAGTATTAAATATGCCAATGAACACATTATCAATAATACTTGAGCATAAACCCAAATGATGAATGGTGTCACAATCATTACGCAAAAACTTATTATTTATTATGTACGTCCATGTTAAATAATAAAATAACTACGGAGTATGCGTTAAATTGACAAAGTTTAATTATATATTCATAATATATTTTTTGAATTGACGCATAAGAAATTTTCTTCATAATTTAGTTTTCCTATTCTACAGAAGTGTTTTTCGTATACTTTCTTTATTCTTCAATTTCTTTTCTATTATTTTTTCTTTTATTTTATTTTAAACAAAAGAAACTTTATACGTAGTAAAATTTATTTTTAAAATTCATGAAGAGAATATAATTTAAAACTAGAAAATATGAAATAAGCTTCAGTATAAAAAGTAATAATTTTTCTTTGATTTTTGTATAATGAAAATGAACCAATAATAATCTCTTTTGGATAAAATAAAATGATTGAATTTGAGACAAATGAAGTGTATGTTAATTATTTTTATTTCAAATAAAAAAATTATTATGAAATCATTACATGTATAAAAATAGTTTTAACATGAACTTTAAAGCATTAATGAAATAGTTTTAAAAAAAGATCTTCAAAAATATTGATGAAAAAATAGAAGAAAAAAAAATAATAAAGAAAAAAGAGTGGAGGTGTTGATGCGGTTGATGCCTATTTCTATAACTATAGGGATCAAGGGCGCTATTCATTTAACATTTGAATGAAGAGTATTTTAGTCTAAATGGATATTGGTGTAGGAATATTAAAATCTAACGATGTAAATTTTAAAACGATGAAATGTAAGAGTACACATTTAACAAACTAAAAGTATTGGTCCAAATGTCCAGTAAACTCCGAGTAGAGTAACATCCAAAATGAAAAAGAAAGACGAGTAGAAGAGCTCCCAATCCCCAAATGTAAGGTTTTATCGCCGTCATCTCTTCTTCAGATTGAGACTCTCCGAAACCAGACTTTCAGACGCAGGTCTCACCGTCGCAGCAGTCCTACTCCGGCAGGTGGCGGACATCAATCTCGAATCTCCTCTCCTATTTTTCCGCCTTAGATCGCAGGTCGTATTCTCCGACCGTCCGGCTCCGGCTTTGTTCAGCAGTACAGCACCGCAGCAATCCCTCAGGTATGCTTCAAATTTCGTATTAAATTTCTTTATGTTAACTGATATGTATTTTTCAAATTTCAATATCAGCTCTTGTTTATCAGCTTTATTTGCTTGAATTGATCTGGATTTTGGGTGTTTTCTTTTATCCATCAAAAATTTCTTTTGGATCCCATAAGTGTTGGTTGTTTTTTACCATCTTCTCTTTATGGTGCTTTAATTTTATATTTTTGTGGCTATTGGACTCATATTGTTTTTAAGCTCAATGTTTCAAGTTTAAAAATATGTGCACACATTATTAGCCACATTTTTGAAAAAGAAAACACATTAAACACGAATGTATTTGTATACATATTCCAAATATATGAACCCTATAGTTAGCTGTACTTTAAAAATGTGGTCATTATACATGAACATACTCACAAATGTCTTACATCCATATCCAAATAAGCTAACAGAAGTTTGGATGTGAAAATTAGCATAGCCAACTAGATAGGTTTAGTTGAGACTGACAATTTTTTTGTATAGGTTCATTGTTGCTAAATGTCGTGTTACGAGAAAATTATGTTCATTGAAGTATTTTTCAAGCTTACAATTTAATGCCTTGTCTTGAAAACGGGAACCAAGACTTTTCTAACTCCATACTTGTTGTGCTCCGTTACATTGATTTATTATGTGAAGTCTGTTTTTGAATTATCATTGATAAGCAATCTGTAATAACATTCATTAAATAATCAATAGAATATCTATGCTGATTTTTTTATTTGTGTTCATCACACAGCGTATTAGTATGAAGAGTGTTCATTTGTCTCATTTATAGGCATCATAGTGCTTCAAAAAATTCTCTTAAGTGAGCACATCAGATTCTTCATTTGTTGTTGTTGTTGTTGTTATATACTCCCTCCGTCCCAAAAAGATTTACACGTTTTGACTAAAGTTGAAATTAAGGGAGGGATAATTTTGTGTTGACTTTCCAAAAATATCCTTGATGTGATGGGTAAAAGTAGGATGTGATGTGTAGATTATTAGGAAAAAGGTATGATGTGATAGGTAGGGTTTGAAAAAGTAAGTGGTAAAAGTGGTTTTTTAATAGATATGGGTAGGAGATTGTGGGACGCAATTTTTTTGAAAGGTGTAAATCTTTTTGGGACAGAGGGAGTATATATGTATATATATATACACACACACTCTCTCCATTAAATGCTCTGTATTAATTAGTCCTGATTCAACTTATCAATACAATCATGTATTCTCTACCAAGGACATATCGATCCCCAAACATCGACAGGGCTGGAATAATATTGGGTCTATTGTTCTTGCACCCAAGTATGACATCATGCTTGCTCCACCTTCTCAAAAACATGCAATACTCTTCATTGTCTATGTGTGTCTGCATAAGACATGCATGCAAACCCTAATAATACTCGTGGAAAATAATCATTTCATATGTTAATGCAGAGACGATTTATATGGTATCATTCTTGGTCCTCTATCCTCTATTATGGAGCATTTCATATTCATGTTTCAAAATATATTTACTATTAAAAGATCTGAGTAGTAATATTTAGGATCGGTAAAGTACGGAGTATTTAATTGTGTTTCATATATGGATGATATAATTGAAACAAGACATGTTCTTGGTTTAAGAAGGATTGACACGGTTGGAAATTGAAGAGTAGAAAAAGGAAATGGCTGAGGATGAATGGCAAATCATATGTAAAAATGGACGCTCAAGTGAAGCTTGAAAAATCAGGAGATGATACTCAATTGCTACATTGGTTGTCGTAAGAACTGATAAGAAAGTATTGTAGAAGAAATTAGATTTCATGCTTGTTTCCAAATGCAAGAACGTGAAATTAGGCAAACTTGACCTGATCTGTCAGTAACTACTTGACCTGATCATGGGCCCGTGTCCCAACCCGCCCTGTAAAGGCTTATTAAAAAGTGAGGACTCGGGCTTATGTTTTTGTATTTGGACCGACCCAGCCCATATGTCGCGACGACCCATAATTCCGTGAATATAGATGGCCGAGTATGTGTTGCATTAATGAAGCCCGCAAGTGGCCCGACTCGATCCTTATACCTAATTTGCTGAGTTGCAAGCACTTATTTTATACGAATGCACAAAGTAAAAGTTTTAATTTTTTTAAAAGTATAATGTTGATTCAAGCACACTTTGTATAGCTAGAACAAAAAAAGTAATTCGTATAGGCTATCTGTAGCCATACGTAATGCTTCACGTAAGACTCCCGTGATCTTGCTTGGCTTTTGCCATGGAGCGCTACAAAAGAAACGAATCTTGAATATTGAATCTGGACCAACAATTGCAAATATACTAAAAAAATGGATATTGAATCCAACTAAATCCACATGTCACCTTCAGCACAAACTCCATGGAGTCTGAAATAAATTCGAACCAACCATTGTTTTTTCTTAAGAACGGTGGCAGCATCTGACAGCATCAGTAGCGACAGTGACGTCAACAATTGTATTCAAAAAACACTCTTTTCGAGTAACGATGGCTTTGAAATCAATAGAAGAGTGGAGTGAGTGAATCGAAGGGAGCTGGTGGAAGCTAAGTTTGACTCAGGTGGATAGAAATTGACGACGCCAAAAGCTGCCGTGGCTGTGGGAGGATAGAAAAGGTGTTCTGAGATATGACAGCAATGAAATTAACGAATTTGCCATTGATTCTCTCGTGAGAGCTCAATTTAGCTCAATTGACCTGCCTTTAGGTGACTGTCTCTCGGTTTTGAAGGGACCCTCGGGATGGAGCTTATCTTTTTTCTTTTTTCCAGTAGCATATGGGCCGAGTCGAACACCTTTTCACTCGGGGACATGATCAAGTCTAGTAGTGACTGAATAGTGAGCTTCCTTGAATAATAATGGGCCGCTTTGCCTAATTTCACAGTCTTGCATTTGGATTCAAGCTCACACTCTAATTTCTTTTACAATGTTTTTTATTAGTTCTCACTACATCAAAGGTAGCAATTGAGTATCTTTCAATTTCTCAAGCTTCACTTGGGCATCCATTTTTACGATCAATTCGCCGTTCATCCTTGAGTATTTCCTTTTTTCTACTCTTTAATTTCCAACCTTGTCAAATTTTCTTAAACCATGATTATGTTTTGTTTCAATTATATCATCCGTATATGGAACATAATTGAGGTTATATTTTACTGATCTTAAATACAACTGTTCAGTTCTTTTATTAGTAATATATTGTGAAAGATGTGTATGAAACGTTCCATGATAGGAGATGGAGAATCAAGAGTGATACCATAACTTTGTCATTGAAATGGTCTCTGCAATAACATATGAAATAATTATTCTCCACGAGTATTGTTAGAGTTTTTCCCACCTCCCACACAAACACGCATAGACAATGAACAATATTGTGTATTTTTGAGAAGGTGGAGCAAGCTTGAGCACTTGGGGTGCAACAAGTTAACAACAGACCCAATAATTCAATATTATTCTAACTCCGTCGATGTTTGGGGGTCAACATGTCCTTGATAGAGAATGAATGATTGTATTGATAAGTTGAATTAGGGTTACTTAATAGAGAGTATATACGACAACAACAATATCAAATTCAGTATAATTCGAACTCCTTAAGGGTATGGGCCCCCTGGTCAAGCTGCACACAGTCGTACCTCTGTAAAAACAGAAGTTTCCATTAGACCCTTGATGCATTGCTGCATTTACCATTCAAAGGTGTCATTTCAATTTAGTCCATTATTCACCTAAAGCTAAAAGAAATTTTCAAAAATAACTCATTTAACTCCATTCGCAGTGGACATACCTTTGAAGAGTATGTATAGGGATTAATCCCGACTCCTGAGAAAAGAAAAGTAAATATGACAAAGAGATCCCAAAAGTATCATTAGTTATATTATCTTCAATTAGTAATAAACCTTATCCGTCAGTCCGTCACACTTGGGGTGTCCCTAGCTTAATGCTTTTTTACATTACTGTAACACTATGTTTGGTTCAAGGAATTTGGGAGGAAAAGAAAATGGTTCTCTCATTTTCTTCACAAAAATGGGAGGAATTTTGTTTTTCCTCCTCTTATTACATTTTGTCTTCTCATTTTCTTTTCCATCAACTTTTCTTTTCTCTTCCTCTCTAACCAAACAAAAAAAATATGTTTTCTCTCTCATTTTCTTTTCATTTTCATTTCAAATTCCTTGAACCAAACATAGTGTAAGTGAATTAGCTCTAGAAATAGAGAAAGATGGTCGTTTCTTAAAGATGAAGAATGAAAAATGAAAAGCGGAGAAAAAAGAGAGTTGCCTCTACGGCTCTAACCGCATCTACAAATATTTGGAATTTGAAGTAATCCCTAGCATCAGTGCTTTGCTGAACACAAGCTCTAAGAAGCATGTTTTCAATTTTCAGTGGAAATGGCAGCAGTTTACAGCCTCTATATCATCAACAAATCAGGAGGCCTTATTTTCTATAAGGTCAGTCTGTACCTTTAGAAAGATGCTCTTCATTTGGCTTGGAGCTTTGATTAAAATATAAAATGGCAGGAAAATTTAATCATTGATGTTAAAATGTTAGGATTATGGTTCAGCTGGAAGAATGGACACCAATGATAGTTTGAGGTTGGCAAGTCTTTGGCATTCGATGCATGCCATTTCTCAGCAACTTTCTCCTGTCAATGGTTGCTCGGGCATTGAACTCCTTCAAGCAGATACCTTTGATCTTCACTGCTTCCAATCTCTTACTGGTATTTCCTTTGCCATTCTTCTCTCAACTGAATTCTCAAAGGGAATGGTGTAAAGTCTTTATGCTTCAGGAGTTCCAACAATTTTAAAAGGGGAATTTCAGGTTGTGTTATTTCCCAAAATGCACCTCCATATGCATGCCTCTCAACATAAGGGTTTCATCAGGATTTTTTCCAATATATTCTAGACTACTTGAGGGTTATTTCAAGAAACCTGCATATCAACGGCCAATTCCGAGAAATACTCAAAATCTAAAGGAAATTTCCCACATTGAAATGAAACGCTGTAAATCTAGATATTAGTATATGAACATGTAATTATTTTTTTTAATTTTAGAACTACCCACAGTAAACTTTAATCTGTGTTTTCTTGATATCTAACTGAAAGGAATGTGCATAATATATCTAGAAAAAGGTGCTGGATGGGACTATCTCACTGAGAAGTGAGAAGGGCTGATTCATGTACACTGACAATTATTGTCTTTATGGTTGCTTAGATAAAAGCACCAAATTATTCAACTGCAATAAAGATACTTGATAGTCAATGATGGAGTTAGAAATTAAATGTTGGTGTGGTTTGGGGGGAGGGGTGGGGGGTTATTAATATATAACTGGTCAAAAAGAGAAATTGTATGAAGTTTTTCCCCATTACATAACTCTCATTTAATTCATGGATTTCATGCTTGCTTTTCCATTGAATAAGAATAATTAGTTATTGTATTAATGATACAGTTCTTGACGAGAAAAATTACTGTGTGTGGGTGGGGAATATCTTTTCTTTTTTGTATGCAAATAATCGACCTTTTTGCTACCAAAATTTTCATACACAGCATTACAGTCTACAGCGGTCATGACATGGTTATGTACAAGCTTGTACGCCTTATGTATGTACAATTTTGGCAAAGTGGTAGAAAACTAATAGTCTAGTTTGAGCTTCATCAGTTTGTATGGTGGCACTGTATATAATTTTTACCAAAAACTTTAGGAAATATTACATCGTACTAGCCTTCTTTTTTTGGCTTGTTAGAGCATCTCCAAACTTATCAATATGGCTTACTAAAACTTATATAATAGCAAGTGAGCCTACTTTTTCCTTCTCCAAGGGATGTGGTATATTATACTTGTCAAAAAGTAAAATTCACTTGCTAAACATAGCAAGCCATCCAAATAATAGCAAGCCAAAAAAATTAATAAAAAATTAAACCAAGAGTTCAAAAAAGTAATCTCATCACGAGAATAGAGAGAGGAACTAGAAATATCCATTCTTGGTTAAAATTTAGCAAGCATGGTTGGAGAATGGAGCAAAAAGCTACTTGCTATATTACTATTCACTAGCTAAAATTTAACAATAACAATTTAATATAGCAAGCATGGTTGGAGATGTTCTTAATTAGAGACTTGCCTCTAAACTGGATCTAGAATTCGGCACCGCCAGTAAATTAATCTTATGACTCAAAATGACTCATTTTATTTTTCATTGAACTGTGAACATGCACAGAGTCCGATAGGGAACAACGTTTGTAATTAGCGTCATATCATTTTTTATTGGTGAAGATTAACGTTTAGGGATGCTAAAGCTAAATGCTACCTTGGACAACATTTTCAAATTGCTAGAGCTAAACTCTTACAATGCTTGTAATTAGCGTTAGGGTTATAGATATTTTTTTAACAGTATAGATTAATACTAAAGCTAAAAGCTACCTTTGGACACCATTTCCTAATTGCTAGAGCTAAACTCTAATGCTAATGCCAAATAGACACTTAGCATGCTTGCTGAATGCTGGTGAGCTATTAGTATCTTATAAAGAATTTAGGAATCATTTAAAATGAAGTAGATACTCCGTATATAATTAGCCACATGCCATGTTGAGACACTAGCAGTTTGAGTAGCTAGTTATTCCAAAAACCTTGAAAAGCTGTTTGTTTTTAACACAAATATAAACCATCTTTTTTTTGGGACCAAGGCTTTCTCAATAAGCTCTACCAATCACTTCTAATACTTGGCCTTCAGAAAAGCTCCTTGCCCAACACCCCCAATAGTGGAAAAATTTAATCATGACAGAAGATTCATCTCTGCACTATATTGGACATTGGTTGTAGGCTAATCATTATGGAACAGTTCTTCTCAAGATTCACTTGCTAAATTTTACAAAAAACGTACCCAGGAAGGTCTCACAAGTGGGGAAATGCTAAATTTCACACCTTTTTTTGACAATAGTGCCCCTAATTGCTTCACTTGCATGATTAACCTTTTTATATTATTTCAAATATTGACACTATATTATCATGCCACCCACTCCCATTTTGGATTTAAGTGGGGATGGTGAAACATAATGACAAAGGGCTGGCAATAAATAAATAGTGCAGAATGGATGTCGTTATGTTTTGGCTGCAGGGACAAAGTTTTTCGTGGTGTGTGAGCCTGGAACAGTGCACATGGAACCTCTCTTGAAACATATATATGAATTGTACACCGATTACGTCTTGAAGAATCCTTTCTATGAAATGGAGATGCCGATTCGGTGTGAGCTCTTCGACATCAACTTGGCACTTGCTGTGCAGAAGGATCGAGTGGCATTACTGGGAAGATAGATGAATCGGACTGCCTTTTCCTTGATGCTACTACCAAAGGTTTGTTTGACTACTTATTTCGCACACCTGCGTGACAAGAATACCCTTTTGACATTTAGGAAACGAGGGCAATCGACATCTCATAGACTCCTACCGATACACCCACCTGAAGTCTGTTTTTATTGTTTTTCATATATAAAGCATTCAGGTCTCTTATAACAAATTCCTCTTTTTCCATTTTTTGTTTTTTTTTTCAATATCTTTTTCCTCTTTGGGAAGTTGGCGTGGTTGGGCATTGAAACGAGTTGATTTGACGAAATGGATTGAAGTCCTCTTTTGAAACACTTGTTTCTTTTGGCACACACTACATCATTACTCTATATTCCAATTAATTTAAATTAACAATATGCGAGGATTTATACTGGAGGGTGGGTGTGGTTTCTATGCAGGATAAGGACATTAGATTAAGATGATTTGGATTCGTATTGAGGAGAAATACGGATGCCCGGTGTGAATGTGCGAGATGCTTGGGGTAGGGAGCGTGAGGAGGGAATCAAGATGTATCAAGAAAAGTTAGAATGAGGTTATTTGACGCGATTAACACTTCAAGATCTTATCGAAGATACGGGGTATGATTTTAAATATGGAGATTTTGAAGTTTAGGATAGTGTCTTGGAGTTTGTAACTTTTGCTTGTGTGATTTTGTGCCTAAGTTTGTAGTTTTTGCTCGTGTGTGTTTTGTTAGCGTTCTTATTATTTTGCTTGTGTTACTTTCTTTTAATGTTTTTCTCATATGTTTTGAGTAGGGGTAAGGTTTGCTCGGCATAAATTATAAAAAAAACGCATGACGAACTTGCTAATGGGATTTGTACCGGTAAAAATCTATCGTGAAATCCATGTTCTGTTACAGATTCTATAGTAGAATATGCCTTTGTTTGTCATTTGCATTTTTTTCATCACCTCTATACAAACAAAGAGGCCAAACATTGACCAGCATTGCATTTAACTTCAAATAAATGTCAATTGTAGAATGATAAACAAGAATAATAAGAGGTGTTTGTGGATGTGTTTGAAACTGCCTTTAAACTCTTGTTTCGTCAAGTGTGTTTTACAATCAAATACTCATATAATACTCCGTAACTTTTACTCCTCTGTCCTTATTTAAATGATTCATTTTGATTTATAATGTTGGAAGAAAGACTAAAATAGGACTAAAACATTAAAAACATACTAAAATATGATTTTCATGTTTTTATTTCCAAAATAGGACTTACATTACCAAACATGGTCATGTATATTACCAAAAGACTATAGTAATGTGCGCATGTACAGTGTCACACTACCACAGTGTGAAATTCTATTTTAGGAAAAAAATATGGAAGTTTTATTTTAGTATTTTTCTCTATGTTTTAGTCCTATTTAGGATGATTTTCATATAATGTTTGACCAAAATTCTTTTTAATTCAATTTATATGAGAAGTGGGAAAGATTGAAAAATAACAATTGCAAATTTGAAAATTATGTTAAAAGATCTACTCCAAAACTAGTTGTGATGTGATTAAACTCTCTTCGTCCCTATTATGTTTACAAATGTGTAAAACAACAAAGATCTCCAAGTTTTTTAAATTTATTTTATTTAAAGATTGAGACATATATAAATAAAAAATAAAATTTACATATTTAAAAATAACATCAAAAATTTTACAAAACAAGAGATCACTAGAATATTTTATTCTATTAAATAATTAATAAAAATACACAAATAAAAAATTTCATTAGAATACCACGATATTTCATTTGTAAAATTGATTCGTAAAATTGATGATTTCTATCCTTTGAACCATCACCTAGCCCCCACCCCTACCTTTACAATATTAATGACTAAATGTTACCCCGTAAAAAGACACTCCGTAAACTATTTTTTCTCCAAACTCTAACTGTTGTGTCATGCCACCCTCCATAGATCACGAAGTAGAGCTGCAGATCGAGATTGTTATGTCTTCTTACTTCTTTTAATTTTTTTAATCAAGTTATCAGGTATTTCTTTATTTGTTAAAATAGAGTTTTTACCCTTTTGATGTAAAAATTATTTTATGTGTAATGTGTTACCGGAGTATTTAATTATTTAGTGTTGAAAATTGAATTGGCCTCGGAATAGGTTTATAGGACTAGGAGTAAGTAAAGCAAATTATCGTAGAAAATTGGGTTTTAAAATTTAGGATTATTTTGTTGATTTTTTACAGAGATTATTTTGTGAAATTATGGTTTAAAAATGCTAAAATAGTATAATGACTTATACGAAGTGTTTTTAAATATTACAAACACGGATGTAATTGATCATTTAAAAAAATGAAAAAATGAAATCGAAAAATCAAAACTCATTTTCAAAAATTGAAAACTCGTATTCTAAAATTGAAAACTCGTAGAAAACAATTATAAAAACATAAATTTGTTTTAGTTTTGTTACATAGTTTCTTTATATCTAATTTTAATTTATGTGTACTATAGCTGTGCCGATCAAATCTGCCTCTGATGATAAACACTGCAGACTACAAGAAGGGACTAAAGGTTGACCCCTTGTGTAACCCCACGTTTTCACAGAAATGATCATAATCACCCAATAGTCTTCACCCTAGTCTTCACCCTGACGTACATATCTTTGATTGCACGAATATATGCAAACAGAACCCCTCTATACTCAAGGCATCTCCACAAGATCTCCCTCGAGATCCTATCAGACGCCTTCTCAAGATCAATCAAAACAATGTGAAGATCCTTCTTATAAGGTCTATACTCTTCCATCAATCTCCTCAAGAGATGAATAGCTTCCATAGTCGATCGGCCAGGCAGGAAGCCAAAGTTTGATGCCTTTATGATTATCGTAACTTTAGATATCACATTTCTCCTTATATAATAGATTCAACACAATTTTCCTTTGTTCATGAGGCATCTTGGTGGCTCTAAAGATAAAATTAAAGAGTTTAGTAAATCAAGTCAAATCATTACTACTTACATACTTTTAAAATGCACGGGAATTTTATCTGCCATAAGGCTCTCCAACCTCTCATCCCACGAATGGCCTTCACCACCTCTCTTTGGCTAATACGCTGGCAGTATCCAAATTCATGATGTTTCTCTCACTGTTCTAGGCTCTAGCATTGTATCTCCTCCTGCATTAAGAAGGCCATTGAAGTACTCCCTCCATCAGCTGGACACTTTTGCCGCTTCAAATAAAACTTATCGTAATCCTTCACACTACACCCACCCCGAATCTTGAACTTTCTTCTCCCACACCCTTGCAAGTTGAAAATGCCTAATCCCTACCCTGCTCCTCTAAGCCTTTATACGTGCATTCAAAGACTACATTTTCCGTCCTTGTTACCTTAAACGTAGCTTCCTTACGTGCAGCTTTATACTCTTTTCGCAGGGACACCCTAGCCACATTGTCACTACATTTCCGCAAACCTTTGATAAGATACCTTCTTAGCTTCTACTTCTCTACGAAACACATCACTCCACCACCAGTTACCTTTATGTTGAGTTCTAATGTCATTGCTCACTCCAAGCACTTCTCGTGCATCCTCTTAGATACAATTTGTAGTCCTATCCCACGTCATTGGCCTCCCTGGTAGACTCCCATGCTCATTTCTCTCAAACCCAAGCAACTAACCTTTGAATCTTCTCTTCACCCAAGTTTCTCCAATGGATGTGCGATGGACCCCCAGTCGTCTATGTCTTCTTCATCCACCTAATCAAAACATCCATAATAGTAACTTATGTTGAGTTGTAAGATTCTCACTCTGGATTACTTTAGCATCCTTAGAGAGAACCCGATCACATTTATGTAGAAGGAAGTAATCAATTTGCGTCCTCCTCACTATGTTAGCAAAAGTAACCAAGTGGTCCTCACACTTTGAGAAGTAAAAGTTGGCAATCACTACGAACCCACTCGCACTAGCAAATTCCAACAGAGAAAACCCTTCAAAATTTCTATTCCCAAAGCCAAACCCTCCATGTACCCCTTCAAAACCATCTATCGAACCCTCAATGTGATTGTTAAAGTCACCTCTAATGAAGAGATTATCTGCTCCTATCACCCATGTAGTATTTCCAAAACCTTTCTCTTAATTACTTCCTCATCTATGTCAATATGTGGGGCATAAGCACTAACAAATTTGATAGCGCAGCCACCCAAGACCAACTTAACAATCATCACTTGGTCACTAATCCTTCTCGCCTCCGTCACAAAATTTCGAATCTCCTTAAAAATTAATTCTTAAAAGTTAAATAAAATTTATGGAGTAATATAATTTTAATGTGATCGTTAAAGCCACTTCTAATGAATAGCTCCGTTGCCCCTAATGGTTTTTAAAATGTGCACCAACGTCCCCTTTTTTTCTTTATTATCTTTTTTTCTTTTTTTTAAAGAGAAGAAAAATGATTATGTTTGAAATAATGATCTTATTGGTTTTCTAAACTCTAGAAGAAAAGATCATATAGTTTTAAAAAAGATCTTCAAAAATATTGATGAAAAATATAGAAGAAAAAAGAAAAAGAGAGAGAGGATGTTGGTGCCTATTTCTAAAACTATGGCGAGCAGCGGCGCTATTCATTATATATTTGAAATGTATTTTAGTCTAGAAGGACATTAACGTAAGAAAATTAGAATCACATGAATAAGAATATAAGTTTTACAACTAATGGTACACATTTAGCGTACCAAAGAGTTATTGGTGCACGAGTAACATCCAAATATTTTCACTAAAAAAGAAAATGAAAAAGAAAGACCCCAATCCCCAAATGTAAGGTTTTATCGCCGTCATCTCTTCTTCAGATTCAGACTCCTCTCCGAAACCAGACTTTCAGACGCAAGGTCTCACCGTCGCAGCAGTCCTACTCCGGCAGGTGGCGGACATCAATCTCGAATCTCCTCTCCTCTTTTTCCGCCTTAGATCGTAGGTCGTCTTCTCCGACCGTCCGGCTCCGGCTTTGTTCAGCAGTACAGCACCGCAGCAATCCCTCAGGTATGCTTCAAATTAGTATTGAATTTATTTACGCTAACTGATCCATTGTCTTCTTCAAATTTTGAGATGAATTCATTTTTGTTCAATTTATTTGCGTAAAATGATCTGGATTTTGGTTGCTTCCTTTTATCCATCTACTATTTCTTTTCTATCCTGTAAGTATTGGTTGGTTTTTACCATTTTCTCTGTATGGTATATATTTTTGTGGCTATTGGACTCATATTGTTTTTATGCTCAATGTTTCAAGTTTAAATTGCCATTCTTGTTAAAAATGTGCACACTTAATGTAAGCCAGCAATTGAAAAAGATAATAAATTAAAGAAACGTCTTATATCCATATCCGAATAAGCTACCAGAGGTTTGGATTGGAACATTAGCATAGCCAACTAGATAGGTTTAGTTCAGACTTGAGACCTGACAATTTTTTTTGTACAAGTTCATTGTTGTCTACCGAATTTCGTGTTACGAGCAAATTTTGTTCATTGAAGTATTTTTCAAGTTAACACTTTAATGCCTTGTATGCTAAAAAATTTGAGAGGTTTTCTTTCCGGATCAACTCATGAAAATTGGAAGCAAGACTTTTCACACACCATACTTGTTATGCTCTGTTACATTGATTTATTATGTGAAGTCTGTTTTTGAATTATTATTGATAAGCAATCTGTAATAACATTTCATTCGATAACCAATATAAATATCTAAGCTTTTTTTCCGTGTTCATTACATAGTGTACGAGGATGAAGAGTGTTCATTTGTCTGCTTTATAGGCATTGCAGTGCTTCAAAAAAAGTCTCTTAACTGAGCACATCTGATTTTGCATTTGGGTCATTGGAAAATGGCCAGTGCATTATTAGCAAGTAGGGGAGGAGCATTAGGAGATCGTGCATCTGCCTTGTTTAGACTCCCGTTCAGCTCCTTTAGATATTTCAGTACTTCTCCTAGTCCTTCGGCAGCAGCGGATGCCAGTAAGCCAACCCCAAAGAAGAATAAGAAGAATAAGAAGAAGAATCTCTTTGAGGTTGTGCAGTTTCTCCCCAACTGGGGCATTGGCTATCACATGGCCAAAACCCATTGGGCTGATGTTTCCTACCAAATTACCAAGATCAATCTGTACAAGGTACACTTTGATGTTCTTTTACGATTTTGAGCTCTAGGGTTATTTTTAATTTGTCTAATGTCTAAGGGAGTTTATGTGTCTATATTGCAGAGTGGAAAGCATGGAAAGGCTTGGGGCATTGCTCATCGAGATGGTTGGTTCTTAGATTCGCCATCTATGTTTCTCTCTCTCTTTAATACGCCCTCTGTCCGACAAAAGTTTTCACATGTTCCCTTTTCATTCGCCACAAAATATTTTTTTTGCCTCTTTTCGGAAAATGATATGTTGTCCAAAATGCTTCTTTCTCCTGTAAACATATTCTAACAACTCACTTTTCACTTTTCAACATCCTTCCGCCATTTATTACTTTCCGTGGATACGTGCAGGTACTCCGATTGCGGAAGCACCCAAGAAAATTAGTGGGGTCAACAAACGCTGCTGGAGATACATTCCAAACTTGAACAAAGTTGAAGAAAACACTCCCAAGATGGAAATTCAATCGGCCTAATTTCGCCCATCATTCTAGCCCATCTGTGTTTTCTCTGCTCATGATTTGAAACTGTTTTTTTGTGGCACTACCAAGAAGGAGCCATAGTTCTTGAAAGGGGGAAAACAAAATTCTTTACATGTCCCTGCAGTTTTGGATCGCCTCAAACGTACCCGTTAACTATCGTGCTTTGAAGTTGTTCACTGTTGCTTTGTGGTTGTACATTGGTTCTAGCTATGGTACCTTGCTTTCCCTCTTGCTTTGCTGCTTTGTTTTTCTCTCCATTCTCTTCTCCTCAGGCTTTATGCAATGTCTTTAGTTTTTAGAGTTGGGATTGATCCCATTTCATTCACTATATTTTATTTGTGCTCCTTAGAACAACTCTTTGGTTTAAGATTGTTTTAGTTAATGAAACTTTTCTCCTTCAAAATATATTACAGTACATGAGAACCCAGATTTTGAAAAACCTTGAACAAAATGACATGTTTTCACAATCACAAACACAATTTGGGTAAAAGAAAACGGTAGTATGTAATGAAAATTTTTTTTGGACTAAAATCACAGACAGCATATCTTGAAGTGTTCCCACGACACTATATTCATTGAGGAGAATTACAAGATTTTATATGGAACAGTATTTCAGTTAGAACAAGGAAACTCTTCATCTTTCCATATTATTTCACGCTTAAAAAAAAGGATGAGCCCCAGAGAGGTAAATTGGTTTTTAATTTTGGATTAGTGGCAAGGAGTGGAGTCTGTTTCTGATATTTGTTCTATGCTTAGGATTCGAAATCGGGTCCACCGACCTTGACACTTTCTGTTTTTGACAACTGCGCAACGGTCACTGACTTATTTCACGTTTTAAAAATTATTTCTAAGTGATTTTGATATTCAAATTAATGGAGACACTCTTAACACTTTCGTTTTAGATAAAGGTTTCCAAACTACCTGTCTTTTGTATTTTTCGTTTTAGAAAAAGAATTGAAAATCAAAAGGTGTAATTAAAGTTTATTAGAAAATGAGAAATATTGCAAGTCATATATTCGTTTTTAATGGTAAAGAAAGAAATATTGCAAGTCATATATTCGTTTTTAATTACTCCACTCTTGGGCTTCTTGCAATCACAAAACAAGATAATAGGCTGAATGGAATAAAGAGACTAGGACTTTCTTCTAATTGAAGAATGGAAGAAGTCATGACATGTTTTGAAGGTAAAACTTGTATTACAAATTTCATTAGGAACAGGAAAGAATTTTGATATACGCACTTTTCAATATTCCGAAGTCCATATGATTTTGATACATACTTTTTGGTCTCTTATTTCTATGTTCCACGCAAAATATGTAGTGATAACAATAGTAACATAACCTTTTATGTTTGTCAAACTCATATTCCATTTAAATACTTTTTTATACTTAATGAAGTGAAATTAGACCTGGTAAAAGTAGTACATATTTAATTTTTTTACATTATTCATAAAATTGTTCAATATATCTAAAAAATAATTAAAATTTAAATATTCTAAGAGATTTTATATATGTATTTTGATAAAAAATTTTAAGTGCAAAATATAAGTGCTAGTATGTATTTAAATATTTAAAAATAAATCTCATAACTCGTTGGATAGAACCTGATGACCCTGAATTAAAGATGTAGTTCTCAATTCAGAATTTATGTAACCTAAACCCGAAGATACCAAACCTAAATCTGACCTGACCGACCGATTTATCAGAGAGAATATTAACAAAATATAAGGGTATTTTGAAAAGCTTATTGTAAAAAGAGTAGTGATTAAACCTGTGTATACACCATATATACACTACTTTCCTTCGCACTACTATTAGTTGCAGGATTTTACTATGTTGTTCATGTAAAAATAAAGAAAGAGTCGGGAGAACCCTAATCAATTGGTTAAGTGCCAATTCCCACTTACTTTTATACTCTAAACTCTTATCCTGGGAAATTCAACACAATTTCACATAGATCTAAGCTTACATAGAATCTATATTTAGAAAATGTCATAAACTATTGAAGTGTGATCTTAATTCAACTTCAAAAGTATACAAAGAAGAAGAAAAGTTAACCTTAGGTTGGATGGTTTCATCTTGTTTTCGTTTAGAACAATTTTTTCCTGAACAATATAGTAAAATCCCAGGTTGTTGGTCTTAGACATTTGAACATGTAAGACCCATAAGAAAAGTCTGTGGCTTTGGAAACCGAATGTAGGCATTCAAAGATGAAACTAAATGGACAGGAAAAGCTTATAAGAAAAAAGCGACGAGTTTTGATAACGAAGCACTACAATGCCATAGACATGGGTGATTGTCTTACCAAAAACATTTAAAAATGGGCACCAGAATCAAAATAAGAGAGAAAAAGAGCACAA
Source organism: Cuscuta campestris (assembly GCA_900332095.2). Taxonomy (NCBI): domain Eukaryota; kingdom Viridiplantae; phylum Streptophyta; class Magnoliopsida; order Solanales; family Convolvulaceae; genus Cuscuta; species Cuscuta campestris. Next base: position 488,681 of record OOIL02004368.1, on the reverse strand, counting down.
ATGGGATAACCACGTAATAAACTCAGAGTAACAAACATCATAACACAAATCTTAGTCGACCTCCTCGATCTTTGGGCCAGCGCCACCAGCTGCCGGGGGAACAGCGTCCTCATCCATGTCGGGAGCAACACCGCCTTGATACATCTTGGCGATGATGGGATTGCAGATCCCCTCGAGCTCCTTCATCTTGTCTTCAAATTCATCGGCTTCGGCGAGCTGGTTGCTGTCCAGCCAGGAGATGGCTCCATCAATGGCATCCTCAATCTTCTTCTTGTCGTCGGAGCTGAGCTTGGAGCCAATCTTCTCGTCCTTCACCGTGTTCCTCATGTTGTAGGCGTAGTTCTCCAGGGCATTCTTGGCCTCCACCTTCTTCTTGTGCTCCTCGTCCTCCGCCTTGTACTTCTCTGCTTCCTGGACCATCTTTTCAATCTCGTCCTTGGACAGACGACCCTTGTCGTTGGTGATGGTGATCTTGTTCTTCTGTCCGGTGGTCTTGTCCTCGGCAGAGACATTCAGGATGCCGTTTGCGTCAATGTCAAAGCAAACGGTGATTTGTGGGACACCCCTTGGGGCGGGAGGGATGCCAGAGAGCTCGAATTTGCCCAACAAGTTGTTGTCACGGGTTCTTGTCCGCTCGCCTTCGTACACCTGGATCAGGACGCCGGGCTGGTTGTCAGAGTAGGTGGAGAAAACTTGTTCCTTCTTCGTGGGGATGGTTGTGTTCCTGGGGATCAAGACAGTCATGACTCCTCCAGCAGTTTCCAGACCAAGAGACAATGGGGTGACATCCAGAAGGAGTAAATCTTGGACCTTCTCATTGCCCTCGCCGCTCAAGATTGCAGCCTGGACAGCTGCACCGTAAGCAACGGCTTCATCTGGGTTAATGCTCTTGCAGAGTTCCTTTCCATTGAAGAAGTCCTGAAGCAACTGTTGAACCTTGGGGATTCTAGTGGATCCTCCGACAAGAACCACATCGTGGACTGTGCTCTTGTCCATCTTGGCATCCCTCAAACACTTCTCAACTGGTTCCATACACTTCCTGAACAGATCCATGTTCAGCTCTTCGAACCTAGCACGGGTGATGGTGGAGTAGAAATCAATACCCTCAAATAATGAATCAATCTCAATTGTGGTTTGGGCAGTGGAAGAGAGGGTTCTCTTTGCCCTTTCACAAGCAGTCCTCAATCTCCTCAGAGCTCTGGGGTTTCCAGTGATGTCTTTCTTGTTCTTTCTCTTGAATTCTTGGACAAAGTGGTTGACCATTCTGTTGTCAAAATCTTCACCTCCAAGGTGGGTGTCTCCAGCAGTGGCTTTCACTTCAAAGATACCTTCTTCAATTGTGAGAAGGGAGACATCAAAGGTACCACCACCAAGATCAAAGATCAAAACATTCTTCTCGCCAACGCTGGTCGCTTTCTTGTCAAGACCGTAAGCAATAGCAGCAGCTGTTGGCTCGTTGATAATGCGCATGACGTTTAACCCAGAGATGACACCAGCGTCTTTAGTTGCTTGACGTTGAGAGTCATTGAAGTATGCAGGGACAGTGACAACAGCATTCTTCACTGTTGACCCAAGGTAGGCCTCAGCAATCTCCTTCATCTTGGTGAGAACCATAGACGAAATTTCTTCAGCTGAAAATTGCTTCTCTTCGCCCTTGTAGTTGACAACAATCATTGGCTTGTCTCCGGGGCCAGGAATGACCTTGAAAGGCCAAAGCTTCATGTCAGCCTGGACAGATGCATCAGAGATTCTCCTACCGATAAGACGTTTTGCATCTGCAAAGCCATAGAAAAACACAAATCAGAGCTTGTTAACGCTTCAATTAGCAACCAAAATAAAACAAGGACCATATTCCAGACTCCATCCATATAGAGCACAGAATGCGTTGGGTGGCTAACTTAATGTCAGTCTAACAAATACTGAGCGCAGACATGAACCTTCAACAGCCCGTAATCCAATTAATTGTCCAATTATATTAAACAAAAAAGCTGATTCAAATAAAACCCACGCTTTACTATTGGCAAGGATTTTAAATTACAAAAGAGAACATTCTACATTCTAAATACAGCATGTTTCGGATCTAGTTATATGATCTTACTGTATCATACTAGTGGTCATCAGTTAAATCTCTAGTTCAACTTCAAATTTTAAAATCATTGCTTGTAATGTTCATTAGTTATCATGCATAAGTTATTCAGCTGGATTTTCGGATCTCATTATACAATCTTACTATTGGTCACCAGTTAAATCTCAAGCTTAACTTCAAATTTAAAAATTGGGGTTTATAATGATCATCGGATATGATGCATGACCTATTCAGTTTAGATGAGTACAACAAATCAATTTAACAGTGAATCAATTGAACAGCTCGGATTAACAGATCCAAACGAATCAAAGACGAAAACAATTTTCGAAGCATTCCAGTACATCAGGGTATAACCGAATCAAAACTATGAACAGATCGCCATCAAAACGACATAAACGCAGAAAAAAGGACGAGATCTAGGGAGAAGACTTACCGAAAACGGTGTTGATGGGGTTCATAGCGACCTGGTTCTTCGCGGCATCGCCAATGAGCCGCTCAGAGTCGGTGAACGCCACATACGACGGCGTGGTCCGGTTTCCCTGGTCGTTGGCGATGATCTCAACTCGATCGTGCTGCCAGACACCGACGCACGAATACGTAGTGCCGAGATCGATTCCGATGGCGGGTCCTTCACCTTTTCCGGCCATTGTCACTCTGGATTACAAGTATTTCACAGAGAGAACAGGTAGAGAATGATCGGAAGCGGGGTAGAGCGAGATCTGAGAAATCAAAAGAATTTCGTTTGTGTACGATTGAGGGGTGGTTTGTGTGTGTCTATATAGGGAATTGTGGAGAGGGAAACTCCTAGCGGGTTCTGGAATGTTCTTTGGGGACCGACTTTTTCAACACAGGAAAAAGGGAACTTCCTTACTTGGTGGATGGTGAATCGGTAATTAGGTATGGAAGCAGGCCGGGCTACCCGTTTGTGGATTTGGCTCAATACTCATCTTCCAAAAATAATCTCATATTTTGACTTTTTAATCAATTTCTGCCACATTTATATCATAAATTAAATTATAAAATTTATATATCAAAACTATATCATCATCATTATTATAACTATAGTTTATAAACTATTTCAATTTTCTATTTTATTTTTCCCATTTCACTATTTTGTGATTCACACTCATTATTGTTTTTTCATTTTTATTATAAATAGACGGAGTGCAATTTTACTTGGAAAACTGTGTTTTTTAATTTACATAGCATTAAACTATGTTCCAAAAATTATGGATATTTTATTAATCTAAATTGACATGGGAAAAAATATCAATATTTTAAATTAAAAATAATAATTTTACTTCTCTCACTGTCCTTAATTAAATGACATGTACAATATTCACGTGCTCCAATTTTATCAACTTTCCTTACCTATTATGAGTATTGTAATAATAATAATAATAATAACAACAATAATAATACTCCGTAATAACAACAACAAGAGCAGCAAAAAAAACAACAATGACAATTATAATAAGAATACTACGTAAAATACAGTTAAATAAATTTTTAAAGTTTTTTCTAATTTTTTGCATTTTTCAGCTTTTCAATTTTTTTTTTCAAGTTTTCTAGTAACTTCCGATTTATTCTATTTAATTTTTTTTAACATTCTACCTTTTTTCTAGTCCTAGAGAACAAGCTCTAAGAGTAAAAGTTATAAAACACGCAGAAAGTGCTAAAATAATTTTTTAATTTCAAAATAAAACTACTACCATGTAGTAATTTGGTATTGTATATTCCAAACTATTTTTGGTATTAGATGCTGACTGATGGATACCCAATATTTTCTCAAGGACTGTAGATCGACCTAGGTCCAAATATAGGTATCCGGGCCTTATAATATTGAAAGATAATACGAGAATAATAATTAATAGTAATAGAAGCACTGCTCACTAGATAATAACTCAAATCGGCGGTCCTCTCCTTTATTCGGTCCTCTTAGGAACGGAATATGCTTGAGGATCGCTAGAATATCTTTTATTATTTACTCACGTATTTTCTCTCCTCATTACAAGATATCCTCCATTCCCCAAGTCCCTCTTTCTTTTATAGGCACTCCCCATCCATTATCCTCTTCAATAATGGCAGTGATTGGGGGAATATTCGTGCCAGCCTTCCTCCATCTNCCTAGGTCCAAATATAGGTATCCGGGCCTTATAATATTGAAAGATAATACGAGAATAATAATTAATAGTAATAGAAGCACTGCTCACTAGATAATAACTCAAATCGGCGGTCCTCTCCTTTATTCGGTCCTCTTAGGAACGGAATATGCTTGAGGATCGCTAGAATATCTTTTATTATTTACTCACGTATTTTCTCTCCTCATTACAAGATATCCTCCATTCCCCAAGTCCCTCTTTCTTTTATAGGCACTCCCCATCCATTATCCTCTTCAATAATGGCAGTGATTGGGGGAATATTCGTGCCAGCCTTCCTCCATCTAGGGGGGTGTATCTCAGCTTGAGGCCGTCCACTGGAGGACAAGCCTGTCCGTCCATCTCTTGCTCCCTGTCCGTCCCTTTCCCCTTGTCCTTGTCCCTTCAATTAGGGGGGACTGCTCTAGACTCTTCCATACGATTTCTTTCCTTTGGGGTAGCTTATTCTTAGTGGGCTGGGCTTCAGCTCATTCTTAAGCCCCCAATCCTTTTCCTTTTTCCTATCTTTCCTCACGGATAACTTCCCTTGACTAGCCCAATATATTTTCTCTGGGTTGGACACTCCTTTTGATGGACGGAATCTAAATTGGGCCTGGGCCCAATTCGCTAGTATTCTCTCGATGGGCTTGGTTCCCATCACATGCCCCTTTTTTACAAGTCAACAAATAAAAGATTTTTTGACTGTAGTCTTTCTCACATGCTCTATTAGAAAGTTTCTCCTCCGTCCCTAATTTTTTTTTTGACGAAGATCCTCTTTTTGGGGAAAACCCCATCATTCACTTTGTATTTACTGCAGATGTTTTCTGTAGCGCATCTTTGCGGGCCACGGGGCTTGGATGAATAATTGGCCGACTAGACTGTCTTTTGGTCACACACTCCTTGGATCGTGGTGCCCCATATCTCTCCAATCACTGTCTGGGGTGCCAATGGCCCACGTCACCTTAATAATGGCTGACCATAGCAGGAAAAAGGGGTGACAACAGAGGGCCGCAGACCTGGGGAATTGCCAGTGTGGACCGCCTGGAAGTCTGCGCCACTTAAATACCCATGGCCCATTTTTCCGAACCCCTTTTGACCGGTCCCTCTGATTCCCTTAACTGCTGCGTAGGGCCGTTTCGAAACAGGTGCCATTCAAAATTCTTACCGTTGCAAAGAGATATTGAGGGTGGACCGTTTCTTCTCCCTCTTCTTTCTCTCTATAAATACGGT
>OOIL02004368.1:452128-475781 GCA_900332095.2 Cuscuta campestris | reverse complement strand
CTCGCTATCAACTCCCGAGAAGGTTAAGAAGCTTCAATCGGTCCCACGGATGGCGCCAGTGATGGATACCCAATATTTTCCCAAGGACTGTAGATCGGCCTAGGTCCAAATATAGGTATCTGGGCCTTATAATATTGAAAGATAATACGAGAATAGTAATTAATAGTAATAGAAGCACTGCTCACTAGATAATAACTCAAATCGGCGGTCCTCTCCTTTATTCGGTCCTCTTAGGAACGGAATATGCTTGAGGATCGCTAGAATATCTTTTATTATTTACTCACGTATTTTCTCTCCTCATTACAAGATATCCTCCATTCCCCAAGTCCCTCTTTCTTTTATAGGCACTCCCCATCCATTATCCTCTTCAATAATGGCAGTGATTGGGGGAATATTCGTGCCAGCCTTCCTCCATCTGGGGGGATGTATCTCAGCTTGAGGCCGTCCACTGGAGGACAAGCTTGTCCGTCCATCTCTTGCTCCCTGTCCGTCCCTTTCCCCTTGTCCTTGTCCCTTCAATTAGGGGGGACTGCTCTAGACTCTTCCATACGATTTCTTTCCTTTGGGGTAGCTTATTCTTAGTGGGCTGGGCTTCAGCCCATTCTTAAGCCCCCAATCCTTTTCCTTTTTCCTATCTTTCCTCACGGATAACTTCCCTTGACTGGCCCAATATATTTTCTCTGGGTTGGACACTCCTTTTGATGGACGGAATCTAAATTGGGCCTGGGCCCAATTCGCTAGTATTCTCTCGATGGGCTTGGTTCCCATCACTGACATAATTAGTACTGTAACTCATATTTCAAGATTAAAAAATATAGAACTCATATTTTAGTATTTTTTCCATATTTTGCTCGTATTTAGTTTATTTTCTTTTCTCCTCCTTACCTAAATACTCAATATACTCCGTATATTTTTACATATATAGCACTATCTTCATCCTAAAATAAAAGGGAAATAGTTTGGTTTAAGATGTTTGATTGAAATTTATTTATAGTATAATTTATTTTATAAATATAAAAATCAAGGATAGAATTTTGGAAGAACCAAGTAATAAGTTTTGTGAGTGGGGCCAAGGACCTTGTTGGCCAATGACACTGCTATGACTCTTCTAAAGGAGAGGTCACGCGTTCGATTCTCTGTGCGGCAGTAACTTTACGAGTTTTAATATGTTGAAAATATATGAACAGATATTACATTACAATTGAGCTATTAGTGTTAAAAAAAGTTTTTTGAGTGTGTTTACCACTTGAACTAATTAATATTTCTTCACCTTAAAATCAAAATTTCATTGCATTTACCATATGATGGTAAATCGGTGTTATGTTCAATTTATTTTAAAAAAATGCGTAAAATTTAAAAAAAATTATATTTTTTAAAAAATATTCACTTTTAGAAATAGTATTTTCGTGTAGCATTTTTTATTCTTTTAAATGGTACAAAATAAATTTAAAAAGTTAAAACAAAACGATGCAATTAAATAAACTTTTCACAACACAAAACTAAATTCTGTAGTTGTCAAGCAAACACTAGCTCAAAAGTAGGGATAACAGCGGGTCAGGTTCCGGTTGGATAATATTATACCTGAGACCGACCCAAATTTTAAACTCAAAACTCGAATTCAACCCGAACTCGACATTTAAACCAAAACCCAAATATTTAATTTAATCAATAACCAATTCAACTCATCCCAGTACTTTTAAAAAGAATAAATCTAAATTTTCTCTCTCTTTTTTGGGGTCTCATTTTTTATTGAGTTACAAAAATAGTAAATTTCATAATTGTTTATTTATAAGAGGGGTTTCCATATTTAGTCTTCTATTATCAAATATTACTCTCGTAGTTCTTCTTTTATGAGTGTCTTTCCACAAATGATCTTTTTGTAATCTTCTGTCATGTTGGTGTTAATTTAATGGCTAAAAGTATAATTTGACATCAGTCTTATGTGCAGTAAAATATATTCTGATATTGGTTAGATGAATAATACAAAAATAATGACTATGGTTATGAGCTGGGATCCTTACGAAAGACAACATATGTAGACTATAGTTGTAATAGAAAACGGATGTAATTCACAAACGACGCATCAAGAGCGGCCTTTGAAATTTTGTATGAATAAAAGATATATTATTTCTGTGAAATTACACTTTTAGCCCTCAAATGAACACCAACATGATTATAGTACAAAAAAGACTATATGTGGAAAGATACTCATAAACGAAGGACCACTAGGTAATATTTGATAATAGATAACTAAATAGGCAAACCTTCATATTATAAAAGACTAATTATAGAATTTTACTCCAAAAAATTATAAAAGGAATACATGGTATCGTAGAACCTTGTGAAGACGATTACGTGACTAGAACTGCCAACAGTGGACAGATCAGAGATGCAAGGAAGGAAGAGATGAAAGGAAGGAAGAACCATACAAGGATAATGGAAAACACACAGAGGTGCAATGTAAGGAGCAAGAGAGGGATGTGATTGCACCAGAAAATTGAAAAAAAGAGATTAAACTCATTGCTCTTAATATCTGTAGATAGGGTTTTAAGTTATAAAACATTCGAGTTTGGTTCGGGTCGAGTCGGGTAAAATTATAAACCCATACCCGACCCAACTTGATGTCGAGCTCGGGTAAAAAATTTCGGTCCAGGTTTAGATTATTTTATTCTCGATTTGGATTCGCATATTTTAGTGTTCGATCAAGTCAGTTAAAATCGGGTTCGGGTTGAATTGTCATCATCCCTGTTCAAAAGTTCAATAAAACAAAACATATTTTGATTATATTGTTATATCCTATAAATATGTTATGAAAGAATTTATGTCCTCTGTCCTAAAATGTTCTTCCCAGTTATTTTTTCACATAATCAAACTTAAATTACTTTCTTTACATATTTTAATTAGGTATTTGATAAAATAATATAATCTTGTCACCACTTATTTTGTAGAACTTTTGATGTAGTTTTTAAATATATAAATTTTATTTTTTAATTTTACACCTACAATCAAATAAATTAAATTGAAAATAAAGTTGGTCAAACCTCGTAAATACAAACAAGAAGAACAATATAGGACAGAGAGAGTAATTAATTTAAAAATCACTCTAAATAGGAGTAAAACATAGAGAAAAAATACCAAAATATCAATTCTATGTTTTTATTTCCAGAATATGAGTTTGTACTCTGATAATATAGTATTTTATATGAATATTTCACAATACTTTTGGGTAACATACATGATCATTATTGAGAATGTATATAAATTTTAACTTTTCTTTCGTAAATAAGAACATAGATTATTATTTTTTTGGGTACATTTTCGACGTTTGACAAATGAATAAGAATCTTATCTTGAGATGAGAGTAATTATACTTCATACATTTTTAATAGTTATATGATCTAGAAATTATATATTAATAATCTATATGTTACGACAAATCAAACAAAATCACACATGATTATATTTAGACTTACACATTGAGAGAATTTGATGAGTCAAAGTGCTTAGATGAACAGTTCTAAAAGTCAAAAGTGGACAAAAACTGGGGGACGGAGGGAGTATATATTGCGGCACAAAGAGACTAAGGACTTGTTTGGTAGGGTTTGAAGACAGAATAAGATCTAAGTTCTGAAATTTCATAGAAATAATATAAGTTTGAAATTCATTATGTAAAATGTTTGCCACATTACAAAAAACAAATAGAAAATATCAAGTTTTCTAAATTTATTTTATTTAAAAATTAAAATAGAAAAAAAAATAAAATTCACGCATTTAAAAGCTACACAAAAAATTTTCAAAATAACAGATGACGAAAAATTTTTATTTTATCAAATAATTAATAAAAACGTAAAAAGTAACAAAAAAATTTGAAAATTTTAAACAGTGAACTGTGACATTTTGTTTTTTATACGAGAGAATAATTTAATCAATAATACAACTATTCCAATGTTATTTCAATTGACTTTTCATAATACTTCTCTATTGAGAAAAGCTACTACAAAACACCCTTTCGCCCCTCATATACCTTTTCAAATACTATGTATAATGTTAAACTTAACTCACTTTACTTTCTTATTATTGGTCATTACTACTTATTTTATAAAATTATATAATCTTGTCGCATCTTCTTTTGTACAAGTAGAAATTTTCATGTTGTCTTTAATATTATAACTTTAAATTTTACACTTACAATCTAATAAATTGAATTAGAAATAAAATTTAAAAAAATCTCGTAACACGTAATATAAAAATTTATAGAGCACAATGGAGTTCTTAAAGAATGAAATCAACAACTATAAAAAATTGAAAAAAGTTGTATGTGATGGATTCCAAGAATGTGGTAATACAAAGAGTAGAGAGAGAAGGCTTGTAATCCGACCCCCCTTGATTGGACAAGGAGTCATATTTATACAATATGGTCATGGGTCAAAATCCAACTAACCTAGGTCATTGAGGCCCATGTGCCTCATTAATTATATTTGTCTCGTTCTTAAGACATATCACTTTCTAACATCACTTCAAAATGATGTTTATCTTGTTGACCATGTGTAGGATACGTCACCTTTTTATGATGTCTTTGACCTCTGATCGCTGAGCTCGCGTGACTCCCCATGAGTTGACCACTTGGACCGAAACTGTATGCCGAGGGTGCAAAGGGGAGTCAAGTGTGACATATAGGTATAGCGTCACTATTGATCTTATCTTCAGCTGTGGGAGCACTTTGGGCCGAGTGTGTCCTTCCTAAGACACAGTTCTACGATTCAGGTCCAACCCAAACCCATAGCCCCAGGGGGCTGAGCCCATATCTCCATCACTATAGTGATTTAAATGATGTTAAGAGGGTGTTTTTTTCCTAAATAATGACATGTTAGTTTAATACTAATTAATAATTTTTAATTTATAAGTTGCTTATAAGTTATACTCCCCCCATTTTAAAATTTTCTTCTCATTTCTGTTTACGAGATTTGACCGACTTTATTCTTAATCCAATTTATTTGATTGTATGTTTAAAATTTAAAAATAAAATTTGTATTTCAACAAAATAAAAGATGACATGAACGAAAATAGATTAAAAAAATGATTTAAGTTCAACTGTGTAAATAATAACGAGAAAGAATCTTTTAGGACGGACGGAGTATATTCTTTTGTTGAAGTAAAAATAATTTAAATGAAAATTAAGTAATTCGAGCCTTCGAGGATATTTATAAAAAGCAAGGGATAATTTGTAAATAATTTAGTCAAAACGATAAAATATAATACTTGTCTTAAAAATAAATACTCCCTCCGTCCTAAAACTTTCTTCTCAGTTTGACTTTTCTCCATTTTTAATTTTTGGCTTTGACTTCAAATTTTACCCTCCTTAGAAAAGATTTTTTAAATTTTTTTACAATCATTCAAAATATAGAGTTAGAAGATAATTGATGTAAATATATGAGGGTATTAATGTCATTTGTCATCTTTTTTTCTAATGGGAAGGTAGTTTTAGGACGGAAAAAAAGGGAAGTGAGAAAAAAGTTTTAAGACGGAGGGAGTATATAAGATCTACTACGTATTTTTTTAATTGTAAACAACTTATAAATCATATGTGATTTTAATTAATCTATAAACACATAAAAACACCAATTTCATGCTCACTACTTCTACCCATTATCACATCAGCAAAATCTTAAGTGGTTACTCCCTCCGTTTCAGTGTATTTGTCTAGTTTGACTTTTTCGAGTCAAATTGGATAAACTTTGAACTCTAATTAAATAAAAATCGTAATGTATTTTATGGTAAAAATGATTTTTTTGGATTTATCGTATTGAGAACATTCAAAATTGTATCTTATTATGCTAATATGCAATATAAATTGAGAGTAATTGGAATTCAAAATTTTTATAATTTGACTCGAAAAAATCAAACTGAACAAATACACTGAGACAGAGATAATATAAAGTAATTGTTCATTTTATAGGTTTTAGTATTGTGATATCATATAGGAATTAGAATTTGAACAAAAAATTACAGATTATTTGTCAGTCCATAAAAATTTTTAAAAAATTTATATTTTATGTGTCACAAAGGGTAATATATTGCACATTTTAATACATCATTCACTTATTATATTCCTTAAAACAAACAATAAAAATCTTACAATTCTTATAATTTGAGTGAATCGAAACCGATCATTAAGAAAATTAAACTGTGACATAAATTCCCACAGGAGTTCGCATTAAACTACTAATATGCACCTGAGACATCCCCTTTTTTAAAAAAATCAAAAACAAAAATGAAGAACCCAAACGACGCAGTTTGGGTCTTCTTCTTCATCGTCTTCTTCATCTCCTGCCCATCTCTAGCAGATATCTCAGGTTTCCAGCAATGCATGATTCATAAACTGGACAACCAAACCTCTGTTTCCGACACCATTTTCACCTCAGACAGCTCTCTGTTCTTGCCGATCCTCCGGTCACGCATCCAAAACAGCCGGTTCAACACCTCCGACACTCCCAGACCGCTGATCGTCGTGACGCCGCGGGAAGAATCCGAGGTCCGGGCAGTGATTCTTTGCGCGAAAGACCAGGACTTGCAGGTCCGGGTCCGGGGCGGGGGACATGATTACGAAGGACTTTCTTCCACGAGCTTTTTCGGGAGCCAGTTCTTGATTCTTGATCTGGTTAATTTCCGGAATGTCACGGTGGATCCGTCGGAGAAGACGGCGTGGGTCGGCGGGGGGTCGACTCTGGGTGAACTGTACTATGGGATTTGGGAGAAGACCGGAGTTCTTGGTTTCCCGGCGGGGGTGTGTCCCTCCGTCGGAGTCGGCGGGCATATAAGCGGAGGCGGACACGGCCCAATGTCGAGAAAGTACGGCCTTGCGGCGGACAACGTGATCGACGCGCGTCTGGTGGACGCCGCCGGGAGGATTCTGACCCGGAAAACGATGGGGAAGGACCTGTTCTGGGCAATCCGAGGCGGCGGAGGGAACACGTTCGGCGTCGTCCTCGGGTGGAAGCTCCGGCTTGTCGACGTGCCGGAAATCGTCACCGTCTTCAGCGTCTCACGAAATCTGGACCAAAACGCCACAGATCTGGTCCACAAGTGGCAGAGACTCGCCCCGACGTTACCGGAGGAGATCTTCATCAGAGTGACGGCTCGCGGCGGGGAAGACAGAACAGTCTCAACAGATTTCCTCTCCCTCTTCCTCGGACCACCGCACGAACTACTCCCGATCATGGACGAGATGTTCCCGGAACTGCGACTAACCGGAGAAGACCTGGTAGAGACAAGCTGGGCAAGATCCCTCCTTTACCTCAACGGGTTCCCGGGGGACACGCCGATTCAAGCTCTGCTCAATCCAGCCGCCATTAATGGCGGACGAAAGCCATACAACTTCAAATCAAAGTCCGATTTCGTGAAGAACCCAATACCCAGAACGGGGCTGGAAGGCGGGTGGAATTTCCTCCGGGAGAACAACTCCGGCGTGATCTCGATGAACCCATACGGAGGGAGAATGGGGGAGATCCAAGAATCGTCGATTCCATTCCCGCACAGAGCCGGGAATCTGTACAGCATCGAGTATTGGGCGGATTGGAGTGAAGAGGGGAGAGAGGCATTAGGGATTCACATGAGTTGGGCAAGAAGGGTTTATGGGTATTTCAGTCCATTTGTTTCCATGTCTCCAAGAGAAGCTTCCATGAATTGCAGGGATCTTGACATTGGGCCACACTATGACAACATGGACTACTCATCATCAAGCTATGAAGATGCCAAGTTTTGGGGAGTAAAATATTTCAAGAAGAATTTTGACAAGTTGGTGAGGGTAAAGACCAAGGTTGACCCTCACAATTTCTTTAGGAATGAACAAAGTGTTCCTCCCCATAATAAACATTGAGAGAGGGAAAGGAAGGATTTCCTATTTCTACATTTTCTTAAAAATAGATTTATAGAGTTCTTATGATATATTAATGCATCCATGCACGTGATAGTTGCATACTTACATGAATATAATGATTTTTGTTGTTGTGGTTCTTGGGCGGTCATCCTCTCATGATATCATTTATCCCAATATTTTGAAGTGTGGTTTAGCAAAATAGCATCAAGATGGTAGTTTTTATTTAAGTTTGTTTACATATTATCCTTATGGAAAAATAAGAATGAAGTCTCAAAAACATATTGTATTTAGTACACCTATCAAAAAAACTAAATTTATGTTTCAGTTTACGAATTTTGATCGAAATTATGTTTTATTTAATTTTCTTGGATGACATAAATAATATTGAAATCAAAATGCAAAGAATAAAACATACATATCCGAGTGAACAAATATTCGTAGAGGTTGAAGTACCAACCCCAAACCAAAATGGGCACCCAAGCCAAAGGGTAAACCGAGACACGCACGCCAGAACAAGATCAGAACCCAGAACCAGATCATAAGCCAAAAATCCCAAGTCAAAGCCAAGTCCAAAGTGGTTGAGGCATGCGAGCAAGGATCATAAAGTTTTGTTATGGCAAGGATCAAACCAAGCACGTCACTTTCAACCCGCACAAGCCAAACCCAAACTCACCACGTACAGCCAACCAAAGAGCACATGAAGAAGAGAAAGAACAAAGAGAAGAAGAAGAAGAAGACTAAGGTCATGTTCTACATCAACTTATTTTTTACTCATTACTTATTTTTATTAAAATTAGATCAAATTAGATCAGAAAAGATCAAATGAGAAACAACTCTGAATATAATCACGTTCAAATCAGATCAAAACTTATTCCAATTAGATCAAAACCATTCAGATCAGGTAAAAAAAACATGACCTAAATCTCATACAACCACTTTTTATTTTTATGTTTTATATGATTATAAGTGTAAAATTTAAAAATAAAATTTAATTATATGAATACGAAAGAAGGTGTAACATAATGATATTAATTTATTAAATGACTGATGAAAGTAAGAAAAAATTTTCTTGTCATGTAAGTAGTGACTATGAAAATAATTTTAGGACATAAAATAACAAAATGTTTCCCAAATTGGTCCATAGTGCACAATTACTTATTGATTAGTCCCCTAAATATGAGAGCAGTTACATTGACAATCCTCCCTCAAAACCCACAAGTGGTTGTTAAGTGGGTTACCATTGGCATTACATTCAGATGGGCTATATATTATCCCCCGAACACATGCAACAAAATTTTAACCAAAGTTTTAGCATTGCATTTACATAGGGTACTGCCCCATCTGCCCGGACACATGATGCCATATTAACATGGGCTAATGCCCTAGCCATAACCAAACTTTACACTCCAAAATATATATCAACCATCACTACAACAAAAATCGGTTTTAACATTGATTATTTTTTTTGTACTTTATGCATTGGTTTTTTGTCGAGGCCAACGCAAGCGATGCAATTTTCGGTTGTTCCAAATAATTTATTCTGAAGGGGTGAGGAGTAGCTGATCTGCGTTTCTCGCGGGCCAGGCCACTCGAATATGCTGGCCGCCCAAGCGGTGGATTGCTCAGGCCTTTGGACTTTTTGCTAGTGTTGGGCTGAATTTATATCACCCGAGCCCATTGGCCTATCAATATATATATATATATATATTCAACTTCAAATTCATAAAAAACCAATGTCGAATCAATTCAATGTAGAAGAAAATTATGGGACGGAGGGAATAGTGTTTGAAAAACTAATTTAAGTGGTGTAGTATAAGTTCACCCCATAGTAGTGGCTTATACACGACAAACACCATGTATTAATTAGACTCTCCATTAAGTTATCTTATGACGCAGACAATTAGGAGACAAACAATAAAGGGATGGTCAAAATGAAATAAAGTTTCACAAGACCGGGAAAAAGACAAAGACCGAGAAAAGAAAAGGAGTGAGAAGAAGAAAATATATAACTGATGAACCTAAAATTGTTTCAGTGAGGAGATTTAGAAAAAAAATAATATCAGTGTTTCAATTCATAATATGACTCAATTAAAGTTTGGGTTTTTGATAAACTTTAAGGTGTAAAGTAATTTAAAATATTTGAAATTAAAAGTTAAAACTATATATAAGTCCCATATTCATGTCCCAAGATGAACGAGAAAGCTTAGCTTGTCCATATTTGAGCTTTAGTGGAAACGAAGTTGTTTACTTATGGTGTGTCATTAGATTGAAAATTTTTGGAGATATACTACGTTTTTTAATTTTTAATTGAGTCGATATGGTCCTAAAAGAATATAATTACCAAATGAACCATTTATAAGGAGTATGATAATTAAAGTTGATGTCATAATTATTCAATAAAATACAAGGCTAACTTTTTTTCCCCACATTGTTGAATATTCTTTAAGTGATGATAAAATTGTCCATAAAAGTAGTTAAAGGGTTTTTGAATTACTCTTTTTTAACGACCATGTAACGTAACAACGTCCACTCTCCACTATATAAGGCTCACAAAGTCATTAGTTTTCTACTCAATATTCGCACGATTTGAATTAAAATCATGTTCTATTTTCTTTTTTGATTAGTGTAAAGAATATCTAGTTTCTATTTCTTCATTAAAATATAAAAAAAAACTTATGGGTTAAATTATTTCTCTCTCACACACACACACATAATTGCTCTAATTTATGATAGGCTCCGGTCAAATTGTGCCAAATTTTTAATCAAGTAAAAATTTAATCAAGGAACCAACTCAACCAAAAGCTCAAGCTTTGTGGTTGTAGCCAAGGAACAGTTATTTATATTCTAACACGCCCCCTCACGTGAAGGCGTAGTATTTTTCGAGCCTTGCACGTGAAACCTTATTTTTTTTTAAACTGGGTGGCGCTGAGTTTCGAACTCGTGACCTCTTAGTCAACGAGGCTCCGATACCATGTCAAGGAACCAACTCAACCAAAAGCTCAAGCTTTGTGGTTGTAGCCCAGGAACAATTATTTATATTCTAACAAATTGTATAATTAAAAATTGCATGTATGTATGTATATAAATATACTCCCTCTGTTCCATGAAACCTTTTTCCTTTCTTTTTTTATCTGTCCCACAAAGCACTTCTCATTTCTATTAAAAAGTCACTTTTACCCATTACTTTTTCATACCCTAACTATCACATCATACCTTTTTACTAATAATCTATCCATCAAATCATACTTTTACCCATCACATCAAAGAACATTTTTAGAAATTGAATACCAAAATACACTCTTCTTAAATCCTTCATAAAAAGCAAAAATCTCATTTTTCATGGGACGGAGGGAGTATATATATACGGAGAATATATATATATATATATATGTGTGTGTGTGTGTGTGTGTGTGTGTGTGTGTGAACTGTAGGTCTACCCCATTTGGAATATGAATTACGTAAGACGATCCCACCATATTCAACCTCTCCCTAGTCTGCTACCTTTAATTTCCCTCTTTATACAAATGATGAGGATACCATTTGTAATATAATTGGCCACCTTTAAATATCTATTCGAAATGTTTTGTTCAATTTTTTACTCCTTCTATCTCTAAATAAATTTTCCTTTTTGACTTTTTAAAGATTTAAAGAGGGGATATTTTTGTGTTGACTTTCCAAAAATACCTTTGATGTGATGTGTAAAAGTAAGATGTGATATGTAAATTATTAGTAAAAAAGTATGATGTGATAGGTAGGGTATGAAAAAGTAAGGGGTAAAATGGATTTTTTAAGGCAAAAGAGAAGTTTATTTGGGGACAAAGAAAAAACGAAAGGGAAAATTTATTCAGGGATAGAGGGAGTATGTAATAAATATTTTGTATATAATTTTTATTTTTATATTCTATACCAATTTTTAAATACTGCAGAGTATGATTTGAATTGTATTAAGAACAATTTTAGTCAAATATCAAAAACTGAAATTAGGAGAAATATTACGTGTGGATGATTGAAACCGTCATTGATTGTCTCTTATACACTTATAAAAATAATTGCCTAGGCAAAATTACTACGAGTTCTTGTTCTCAATAAAAACGGGGAAAGGAAGGAGTTCAAGTGACATTGTCTCCGATACCGTCATACTATGACAAGAGCTTTATTTGAGACTTCTATAGGCCTATTTGAAAAAATGACGGTTCCTAGCTACCTCCTCTACCCCCCTCCCCCAGCTAAACCTTGCCTACCGCGGCCCGACTCTCCTTCCTCCTTCAAATGTATCCACCCCTCCCAAATTTAGTTGATTTTGGAGTCAAGTCTTGACTTCAAATTAACAAAAATTATTAGAGAGGAGGAAAGAAGTGCAATTGAAAGAAATGTGAGTGTGGGCCGGGTTCAGACTAAATCGAGATGAAGGGATTTACTGAAAGTGTTAGGATAGATGTGATACATCAATTTTTCGAACAAAGTATCGTAGGGATTCCTGGTCATCCCAATGTCATCGTAACGGATCGGATGAAAACACTGGGATGACCAAATGTTTTTCTCCCTCTCTCTTAAGCTAAAGAAAGCTTCATAATGAAGTAACTTAGCTCATGCCCACTTGCTGATCTAAATCAAATGAAAACCCTAATAGTATAATCTCTACTTCCACTTTATATCCACTTTCCCTTTCTTGTTGGGTCTGTCCCTCACCCCCTCCTCCTGCTGGCCTTGATTGCCTCTCTCCTCTGACAGATGCTCTCCCCATATATTTTCTCAAAACCCACCAACCCAAACTTTATACAAGTATAAAGATATAAAGATTAAAGAGATCCATCAAAGATATTAAAGCTAGAAAAAAAAAAGAAAAGAAAAAAAAATCATGGCTTTCTCTTCTTTTTCTGCCTATTTAGATCATCCAAATTTTCACCAGGTATGTGTTTTTTTCATTCTTTAATTCTTTTTTTCTTCATATGTGCATCTTGAAAGAAAAAAAAGAGAGTAATATTCATTTTTACTGATTTATATTCCTCTTTCATTTGTTCTTTTTTTGATTATTGAATATACTGAAAATAATTTTTCATTTCGTAGCTGGAGATATGTATATACTCCGATCCTTATTAGCTTTAGTTTTATATATTATAAATTTGTTTTCTTGATATGGAAATGTATAAAGTTGCAGCAATCCGGCCTTCATCAAGGCGGAGCCGGTGACGGTTGTGGCTTACTAGAAAATCCGGAGCTTCCGAATGGACTGACGACTCAACCGCCATCTTTGGTGGGAGGCGGTCTCGGATCGATCCGGCCTGGCTCGATGGTAGATCGAGCCAGGCAGGCAAAGGTTCCGGTTCCGGAGGCCGGTTTGAAGTGTCCAAGGTGCGAATCTACGCATACCAAGTTTTGCTACTTCAACAACTACAGCCTCACGCAACCGCGACATTTCTGTAAGACTTGTCGCCGGTACTGGACCCGGGGCGGGGCTTTGAGAAACGTCCCGGTCGGCGGAGGGTGCAGGAGGAACAAGAGAAGCAAGGTCGCGAATAACAACGGCTCGAAGTCCAGCTCGTCAGCAGGAGCCGGCGGCGCTCCGAGCTTGGAGAAGATGAAACCGGGGGCTGCAGATGGCGACAACGGCGGTGGAGGCTCAACATCGCCATGCGTAAGCCCTATAGACATAGGCGGCGGACATTACCCACAACTGGCACCGCCGACACACATCACCGCCGCCCCTGCTTTTCAAAACGCGAACCATTACGAAGGAAGCAGCAACGGGTTTCACCTGTCTCCGCTTGGGGTCACAAGCGGAGGCGGTGGTGGAGGAATGGGGGAACTGGGTTTCCAGTTCCCCTATTTAGGAGGATATCATGAGCTCCTAGGTGGTTCTTCCCACTCAAACCTATACCCTAACTTCCACATGATGAGTGAAGCATCAGCTCCAAAGATGGAGGAAATGAGGCAAGGTTTGAATTCAACAAAGCATTTCTTAGGGACATTGGAGAACAACAACAACAATCACTATTGGGGATGGACCGGCTGCGGGGTCGGGTTTTCGAGCATCAACGCGTCCTCTCCCACCACGCATGACCTTCTATGATACGATCAAAATCGGGCACGCTCATATATAGTTCGGATCTTCTGTCACACTTTTCATATCTAATGCGACTGTCACATTTTTTTCAGGAGAATATCACAACATGAGACATGAAAAGTGGGAAAGAAGATCATTAATATTGTTTGACATAAGTCTTCATTATGTTATGTGTTAAGCCATGGGATTGAGAGTGCATGTGTGTAGTGTATCCTTCTAAACTCTATCACTATATCTTAGTTTTATTTGGTTTACTATATAAGGGAGTAATTATATATTTTCCTTTGTGATAATTAATTAATTAACAACGTTCAGTTTGCATTTGTTTTAATATTGTGATGCTTATTTTATTTTAATTAATTAATTTTAGCTTATTTCATTCATTGCACGTTGTTTCTGTCTTATCATGGAGTATATCAGTCTTACAGTTACACTTTGTTTGGTCTTTGTGTTTTGGCAGTCAAAAAAGGAAAAGGAAATTTAAAAAAAGAAAAAAGAAAAGAAAGAAAGCTGATCTGGCATACGAATAAGCTTTTTTGACAAGGTCTTCAATTATGCATCCTTAGCTTAGTCTTGCTACTAATTACTTAGTAGACCGGATCAAAGTTGTGATCCGGTCGAGAAGAGTGATTTTTTGAGGTATGGATTTAGTCCTGCTCGCATAGCGGGCCTTACATTTGAAACTCGAGCCTGGCCCGCAAGGTATCCATAGGCTTCCCGCTAGTTAGAGGCTAGGTTCAATTCATCATGTTCCTTCCGCTCAAAGTATTGTGAAAGTCGATAGTAAGGTGCTTCCCAAGCACAACTTTAGCATGTACTCTTTGAAAATCTTTGAAGTTTTTAATATCATTAGATTTATAAAGATATTTGAAATATTAGTTTAATATATCGATGATTTAAATAACTTTTGAAATTCCTAAATAAATCAGGCCCACTTTTAGAATGCAAATGGATATAAGATTCAATTCAGAGGGTGTTTGACATTATATTGTTTTTCAGAATTTAGCTTCTGTTATAAGTGTTATTATTTTATTTTGTTTGACATACCAATTTCTGTTTTTCTTCGCTATCATTTTGTTCATAAAACACTATTCTGGAGAAGCAAATATATTATGTCTGGCTCTTTCAAACACGCTCTCAATACACTACCTCGATGTTTATGTCTTGGCGCTTTGAAAATATTACCAAAAATACAAATATAAACACGAAANCCCCCCCCCCCCCCCCCCAATCCCCCAATTCAAGCCTTTGCATGTCCAAGGGTAAACTCAAACATAGATCTAATTAACGTTCATGATATCTATAGTATATTTTTATACTCCCTTCATTTACCAAAATAGTTTCTATTTTGACTAATGAGATAAATAAGGAGTGTATATATATTTTTAATTAATTTTCCAATTTTGTTCTTAATATGATGAGTAAAAGTAAGATGTGATGGATAAATTATTATTGAAAAAATACGATTTGACAGGTAGGTTAAGAAAAAGTAAGGATATGATTAATTTTTTAAAAAAAAGTTTAAGTATTTTAAGAAAAAGACAAAATAATAATGAAAGATACTCCCTCTTCCCTCTGTCCCAAATTATTTGTCACATTTCTATTACCGAGGCAAAATATCAAGTTTTTTTAATTCATTTTATTTGCATATTGGTAAAGAAATAAAAAATAAAAAATAAAAATTACATATAAAAAAACTACATGAAAAGTTCTTCGAAATAAGAGGTGTCAAGAATATTTTATTTTATCAAATAACCAATAAAAACGTAGAAATAAACAAAAGTTCTCGCCACTGTTGAAAAAGCAAATGTGGCAAATAATTTGGGACGGAGGGAGTACATAGTTTTGGTGAACAAAGATGGAGTATATGTTGAGCAATGCTAGGGGTACACCAAAGGTGTACTTCAAATGTACACCACTCCCTTCTCCACCATCCATTTTTATTTTATTTTATTTTTTTGAGTTTCTTACCTTTTTCTGTGAATAAGGAGGGGTTGGGGGACATACGGGGTACACATCTACCCTAGCATTTTTCGTGTATGTTAGAGTCATAAATCTCTCTTCTTCAAAATATTGAAAACCCATGATTATATTAGAGCCTATCTATGGATCGGATTATACAAGGACAAAACACAAAGAAACATCATTGTTAGGTTGGATCAAATCAAAAGAGAAAGCTATAGGGGCACAGTCCTACAGAGAGGGCAGTTCAGTTTACGGGCGAACCAAGCGGAGATGCAATCCGCATGAAACTTGTGACCGCACCCTTTGAGAACCGTCGAAATTTCGCCTTTCTTAAACTCCGCAAAGCAAATCGAGCACTCTTTCGCTCTCTCCTCCTTCCTCACGCTCCCTTCCGGGAACGTGTTTACGTTCAGCTTGATCTCCCGTGCCCGTATGATCGGCTGCCGGGGAAGCGGGGCCGGGGCCGGGGCCGGGGCCGGGCGGGGGTGCTGTTCCGGGACCACCACGACGACGTTAGGGCTGGGATTCTGCGGCGGCGGCGGCGGGAGTTGGCAGCCGAAACAGGCCTCCAAAGCTACATACAGAATAAGCATAGCCGCACCCAAGTAGAATGCGCCGTTAAAAAGATCTATAGTATTCATATTGAAATTTGGTTTTTTTCTCTCAAGAATTAATTAAAACACGTAAAAGATGGGAAAAGGTTTTATATATATATATATGTATAGGGTTTGGGTGCTCCGGATAAAAAAGTTCATGCAAATCCCACGCGTGATAGGATTCTGCAAATTAACGTAGGGATCGGATTATATATATTTTTTGGTATGCTTTAAATTTGTTCCTAGTAGTAATATTAGTTCTAATTAAATACACTAGCTAGCCTTATTTCAATTTCCTTAAATACTGTAATTAACCATCTTTCAATTACAAAAGTTCCGATGATATTACGAGGGTGTTTGTGGGTGCAGTGAGTCTTGAAAAAGTCCATGCGTTAAATTAGAAGTGGAAAACAGTTACTCCGAACTTTAGTGAAAATCACTTATAGAGCACAATTTATACTTCTGAAAGCACAACCTATAATCTAAAGCTAATTATAAAACACTTAGAATTGTGTTTCAATGAAGTAGAAGCCCAAAAACTATTTTCAAACATACTCCAAACACCCTCTTTGTATCCCATTTCAATTCAAAAATTCCAAAATGTATTTGAATTCATCACCTTGATTCCCATCATGACATCGAGATTCAATTCAATTTCATAGGATGACCCAAGGTTCATATGATGTCCCGTTTGAAAAAATTGATAGTTCTTACCCCCTAACTTCCGGTAAACTCCCCACCTCTGACCCGGTATAAACACCCCCACACACCCGTCAATTGCAGGCCACAAGATTTAGTTGATTTTGAAGTCAAAATTTGACTAATAGTCAACTAAATCTTGTGGTATGCAATTGACGGGGATGCAGGGGTATGTTCGGGTCGGGCCGGGGGTGGGGGGATTTACCGGGGGTGTTCGGGGGTAGGAATTATCAATTTTCAAGCGGAGAATCGTAGATGCTCTATCGGAGCCCATGTCATAGGATGACATGGGGGTTCATGTCACCCGAACCGCCCCCTGAATACATATATATGCTTCATTATACATAAGAGTTGCTCTTTCGTGGTTTTAAAATCGACGTTTGAAATTTGGATATCCTTATACTTTTTATGAACTTGCAAGTGGATCTTTTTCTGTAAAAGACTAATTTTTTATGATGTCAATGCAAATGAAGATGTACCTTATTAAAGATGGCATTAGAACTTCCCTAATACGTGTAGAACTCCAATCAACTCTAATTCCTTCAACATGACCAAAAGTTTTGTATTCATGTGTATTAATGTTTCATGAGAGGTAGTTTCTTTTTTCTATTCCTCCGTCCCTTAAAAAAGTTTCCGTTTTGACTTTTTGAGAATTTAAGGAGAGTGTATTTTGGTGTTGAATAGATTAATAGAGAAAAAGTGTGATGTGATAGTTAGGTTAAGAATTAGTAGGGATAAAAGTGATTTTTTTAAAAGAAAACGAGAAGTGTTTTTTGGAACGGATGAAAAAAAGAAAGGGAAACTTTTTGCGGGAGGGAGGGAGTAGTTGCTAAGCGCGCTCCATTATATTAGGGGTTTTCAATACTTTCTTTATATTGAAACTATGCCCAAACAAACGGAACCATGCGGGAGACAATGATACATGTACGGAGGACACAGTGGAGGGTAACCATGACAGGTCGGGACGACCCCGAAGATCAGACACATACGGGCACCCCGACGTTACGACGACTATGTTTAGTATTTTATTATTATTTCTTATTTATGTAACATAGATTTTATTAGAAGAGTGGATTATAAGCTCCTTCAAGAGTTTTCTTTTCGGTTCTTTCCCTTGACGCCTTTCTTGAACCGACAGGTTAGAGTAGTTGTAGGGTTTGGGGGAGTATGTTGTTATAAATACGGCGCATGAGGCATCGTAGGAAGGCAAGAAATAATATCCCATAATTCTCTCCCTAATTCTTTCTTCTTCTCCTAAAACCCTAAACCTACTGTCTTTCTCCTTCTTTTGGCCGCCGAACCCAAGCTAGTCCCTGGGCGGTGTTCCTCCAGCCCTGAAGTCTTGATTGGGGTCTAGAGATGGCAACATCTTGCAGGGTTTAATGGGCAGAGCCCCTAGCCAGGGTGGCGGGGTTGAATGTAGAAAGTTTTTAATTTGGTAAGTAGTTTTCTTATGATGATTCATTACATTTTGAAATTTTCAGAGAAGACACCGTAGTATTCAAGTGCTAAAATAAGGATTTCCTCCGTCCTAGAATGTTCAAATAAGTTGAATTAAAAATAAAGTCGATCAAATCTCATAAACAGAAACAGGATGAACGTTTTAAGACGGAGAGAGTATTTGATTACATAACGTCTAGTGAATTTGACGCCAAGTATTCAAATAAAGCGAGTATTCACACACTTATATTCTTGTGAAAAAATCTGGGTCGCCCTAATATTTGAATACTTTGGGGTGACAAAGCTACAACAATTCAACTTTTGTAAATAATACTTCCTTCGTTCCTTTAAACCCTTCCTATTTTGATTTTGGGCAAAAATAAGGAAAATATACTTTTGGTTGACTATCCAATTTTGCCCCAGATTTGATGGTAAAAGTAAGATGTGATAGATTGGTTATTAGAGAAAAAGTATAATATGATAGGTAGGGTATGAAAAAGTAAAGGTAAAAGTGGTTTTTTAATAGAAGGTGAAAGTATTTTAAGGATTAGGAAAAAAACGAAAGAGAAAAAGTTTTATGGAAGGGGGGAGTTGTTGTCACAAACATTTTTCTGTGATCATGCTATAATAACTTAAGTGCTAATTCTTAATTACACGAAACAAAGAAATTAGAGTTCCATCAAATTCAATTCTATAGAATTTCATGTTGAAAGATTACAAAGCACCATTTTTGTAGCACAATATATCGAAACACCCTTCTCACTTAAGAGATTATTCATCCAAAATTATTTTTTAAAAAATAATTTTGTGGACCCCACTAAATTTACGTCCTGAAGTTGTCCCGTATTAAACTACCCGGAGTACAGAGCTGCAGCCCTACAAAGAGGGCAGTTTTGTTTAATGGCGAACCAACCAGAGATGCAGTTCGCATGAAACTTGTGACCGCAACCTTGAAGAACAGACGATGCGCCGCCATTATTATCCTTAAACTCCCCGAAGCAGATCGAGCACTTGTTGTCTCCCACCCTTATGCTCCCTTCCCTGAAGTTGTATATGTCCACCCTCCAAGCTTCCCGTGGCGGCGGTGTAACTGGCTGCCGGGGCTGTTCTCGCCTCCGTTCGTGGACGACGTTGGCGGGGTCGGGATCTTGCCGCGGCGGCGGCGAAAACAGATCTCCCTAACTAAGTAGTACAAAAGAATTAAAAGGAATAATCCCAGTAACCCGTGGGTTAAGACCTCCGAATAATTATTATGAAAATCCATATTCGTTTTCCTGTGAAAAAACCGATGGATATTACGTGAAGTGTGGGATGCATAAATAGGGTTTAGTTCTGCGATGGGGATAAATTAATAAACACTCGGTAAATAAAAAGCAAATCCGTAGGATATGTTATACTCCCTCCGTCCCTAAATATTTGTCACATTTGTATTTTCGAGGCAAAATATCAAGTTTTTTCAATTCATTTTATTTACGTATTGGTATAGAAATAAAAAATAAAATTTACATATAAAAAAACTACATGAAAAGTTCTTCGAAATAAGAGGTGTCAAGAATATTTTATTTTATCAAATAACCAATAAAAACGTAGAAATAAACAAAAGTTCTCGCGACTGCTGAAAAAACAAACGTTGCAAATAATTTGGGAGGAAGGGAGTACTAGAAATATACTCCCTCCGTCCCATGAAACCTTTCTCCTTTCTTTTTTTATCCGTCTCACAAAACACTTCTTATTTCTATAAAAAAGTCACTTTTACCCCTTACTTTTTCATATTCTAACTATCAAATCATACCTTTTTATTAATAATCTATCCATCAAATCATACTTTTACCCATCACATCAAAGGACATTTTTGGAAATTCAATACCAAAATACACTCCCCTTAAATCTCTCCTAAAAAGCAAAAGTCCCATGTTTCATGGGACGGAGGGAGTATTATTGGGGCACCATTAGTCCGATTTCATCTCAAACAAACAAATACTTAGTTTTATATGTTCATATAGAATATGTGATACCTATTATGCCACTCAAAAGTTAAAATGTGTAAAACGTAATCTAAATCCAACCGCATTCTAGTCTCTTGACTCTCTCTCTCTCTCATTCTTCCACTCTTTCGCCGTCCGCCAATTTTAGGTGTCGACTCAATCAAAATAGTAAGAAGACACGTGAACAATTGATTTCTAAACATACTTCATTTACTTTAGATGCATTTGCGGGTAATTCAAGTTTTAATTCTTTTCTTCGATTTTTTTTGATGTATTATAAATTTTTTTGGTATAGTGTAATTTTTTTTGTATGTTGAATTTTTTTTGTGTGCTTCAATTACGTAATGACGGTACATGCTACAAAAATGTAATGACGGTATCATGTGAAAAATGCAAACAAGAATCGGTCTTCACGTCTATTGTAAATTTTTGTTTTGAAATATTGCAAGAATCTGATTTTTTTGTATAATGCACATACCTTTTTTGGCCTGTTCAAAGAACCTTCAATTTTTCTTAGCTACTGTAATTTTTTTTGTATGCTGCAAAAGTCTGATTTTCTGGACATATTGCAATTTTCTTTTGATATGATGCACGTAGACTTACAAACTTTTATGATTTCGTTATTTATTTTGAATAATGCTTGATCACTTGATCTCTAAATAGAAAAAAAATTTAATTTTTAAATATCTCTCTTAACTCGTTGGGTCAACCGAACCCGGTAACTCTGAATCATGAAGGAGTCCTCATAGACCCGAACCTGAAATAACCCGAACCCAGTTTGACCGACTGTTTTCCCAGGCATAAAAATAATGAGTATCTAACAATATTAAACCCTAAAAATTTAAAGGCCCTGTACGGGTTGCACCTTTGCACACCCTCCGAGCTGCCTATGTATTTTTAAAAAAATAAATGAAAAATGGTAGGGGTACGACGTACCCTCCTTAGCATTACTATGATAAGTCAGATATTATTTTGAGTGAAATTAACTTTTCAAAAAAAAAAAGGTTGGGTGAAATTAATGTTTGAGTTTTCAAATTTAAACAAGCAAGGCTTGGCCTGCAAATGAATAGGGCCTCAAAGAGAGAGAAGAGCCCAATTCTAACTACTCCCAGTTTCGCTTCTTCTTTCTCCACCCCCTTAAAAAACCGCCGCAAAATGTGAACCAGAAGCCGGGAACCAATTGGAAGAGAACATATGAGAGAGAGAGAGAGAGGTAGCCATTTTTTTAAGGTACTTTTATTTGAGTGTTTTAGAGAATATGGGTAGCGTTCATGATTTTGATTCTATGGTAGATAAGTAATACTCCATCCCTTTGGAAAAACAATTCCCATCTGGATTTGGAGCAAAAATAAGGAAGTGTTAAATTATAGTTGATTTCCAATTTTGTCCCTGATGTGATGGGTAAAAGTAAGATGTGATGGATAGATTATTAGAGAAAAAGTATGATGTGATAGGTAGGGTATGAAAAAATAAGGGTAAAAGTGGTTTTTTAATAGATAAGGGAAGTGTTTTGTTGGAAGTGGAAAAAATGAAAGAGGAAGTGTTTTTGAGAACGGAGGGAGTACTCCCTTCGATTCCTCTTTTCATTTAGGGTATGTTTGGAAACATAGATTTGGATTTTAAATCTGGATTTGACTCAAATTCTATGTTTGGAAAACTTTCAAATTTTCAATTTGGACTTGAATCAAATTCTCCTCATTCATAACAAAGCTTAATTTTAAATCCATGCTTGTCATTTGAAATTCAAAATTTCAAATTTTAGAATTGAAATACATGAATTCAAATGAAATCATAGTTGTCAAACACTACCTTGTTGTTTTTGTATTTCTATTTAGTCCGTCTCTATTCGTTGTACATAGTCACAATTCTATATGTTATTGGAGTCATATGGCTTAGAATTTCAGCAGTTTTTTCATGTCTTGTGTCACTAATATTTATGTATGTATTTGTGTCACCAATTTATATGTATATATTTGTGTCACTATACACACACACACACAATGATGTGGGTTCAAATCTGAAATAGACTAGTTTTTCTGTCAATTATTGTGACTTTTGACCAATTTGTGTTACATTTTAAACTCATACTACGTAAGTCATAACAAAACACAAGTCCCGCCTAATTATTTAAGAACGCCCTGTGCAGTTCAGCAATTTAGGCTCTAAAGTTTTTGAATAGTACTCCCCTGCTCTTCTTTGTTCAAATTTGGACTTGATTTTTTAAAACTTTAAGTTATATAATTTTGAAATATTGTATTTTAGTGGCTAAATATAATTTTGATATATCATATTTTATACTCCGTAGTATATATCTATATATAAATAAGATATTAATGATCACAATACATTAAAGATTGTGCAAGTCAAAATTTGAAGAACTAAGAGGGACGATGGGAGTTAAAATTATGATATTGTAAAAGTATTAATTTTTGTTATTTCATTAAATATACTATACGCATACGGAGTATAATCTATCAATGATTTCATAAGAAATATCATCCATAACAGATCGCATGTAGTCATTACGGTCAATTCATTGATTCTTTCTTATTTCATGGTTCTTAAGTCTTCAATAACTTATAACTTTATAATAGTTTTAAAACTAAAAATAATTTTGTTTCTATTTCTCCAATATTTCTTTTGGGTGTCTACTTCTCCAATATTTTGAAATACATATTTCTCTTTCAATGTATTTCATAGAGAGAAATACATATATTGCTTTACAATCATTTCTCAAATATTAGAACCATGAAATATTTTGCTTTCATAGACAGAAATACATTGAAAGGGAAATAAGAGCAATGCTACGTTCACAAACAGAATACTCACAAACTTCACAAACTTACTATTTATGGCTTAAATTTTCATTTTAAAATTAGTTTAGACTATTTAATTATATTTATTGAAGTTCACAAATAGTAAGTTTGTGAAGTTTGTGACAATTTTGTTTGTGAACCAAGCATTTTCCGGGAAATAATTTTGCTTTTGGGTGTCTACTTTTCCAATATTTCTAACATCAAGATTTATG
>OOIL02004368.1:435512-449500 GCA_900332095.2 Cuscuta campestris | reverse complement strand
CCACTGCCACCGTCCACCATCACCGTCACCGTCCATCACCATCGTCGTCCACCACCACCGCCACCATCCACCGCCACCACCACCACCGTCAACGTCCACCACCACACTTCACCACCACCCTCCACCACCACCACAATCGTTCATACACCACCATCGTACACTACCACCATTAATTTATATAGTAGTCTACAGACATTAAAAAACAAATAGTCTTCTTCTTGCAGTCCGCAGACCTTCGGTCCACCACTTCTCCTGCAGATGTCTACAGTAGTGGTTCGCAGACTGCAGACCTTTTCCTGCAGAAAAAACAAACACCTCCTAAGATTCATGACAGAAAGCAGATATTTTAAATTTTGCTTAAAGGCATTTTTAGAGTCCATTTTAGACGTCAGAAGTTATAATTTATAACCAAAATCAGAATGCTAAATGCCCAAACACAAGAAACATTATTTCATGAAGTAAAAGCTTATAAGTACTTTTTAAACAAAGGGTAGAGTTCCTATGATATTGGAATCCAATGTCATGAGATGACTTGGGGGTGTTCTAGTGCCCCGTTCGTAAAATAGACGATTCTTGCCCCCTAACCCCCCGGCAAACCCCTCATCCCCCTTCAATTGACCCCACAAGTTGATTTTGACTTTGGAGTCAAAACTTGAACCAATGACTTTGGAGTCATTGGCTCAAATGACATTGAGAACCAATGACTTTGGAGTCAAATTTTGACTCCAAAGTCAAAATCAACTTGGGGGATGCAATTGAAGGTGGTGGGGGGTCGCGTTCGGGTCGGGGCGTGGTGAGGGGGTTTACCGGGAGGGTTATGGGGGGTAGGAACTGTCAATTTTACGAACGGGGCATCGGAGCACCCCCGGGTCATCCCATGACATTGGTTCTCAATGTCATTTGAACCGGCCTCTTTTATAATACTACATAGTACATAGCATTATTATTATTATTATTATTATTATTATTATTATTATTATTATTATTATTATTCCTATTGTTTTTCTATTGTATTAACTTTTATTTCTAAAGGAGTTTTTAATAAAAACATATTGTTATCTCACTTTTTTTATAACTTTAATATATGTGTGTGTGTGTATATATATATATATTATTTTTTATTTTTATTGTAAAAATAAAAGTTCTAGTTTGAATTGAAGCATTCAAAATTTTTTTATAACATGTTAAATTTGATTCAAACTCGATGACATTGTGTTATATATATATACAATTTTAAACTAAGATTAAAAAATACCAAATACTCTGTAGCCTAAACTTGACGTAATCGAAGTTGAAATTGATCCTAAGGACCTATTTACAAGTTCTAATTCCTTTAATGGAATGTTTGGGTATATCGATTTGAATTTCAAATCTGGATTTAGCTCAAATTTCATGTTTGGAAAAATTAAAAAATTTGAATTTGGATTTAAGTCAAATTTTTTATCATTCTTAACAAAACTCGATTTAAAATCCATGCAGCTTGGCTTGTCATATGAAATTCAAAATTTTAAATTTTGGAATCAAAATACATAAATTGAAATGAAATACTATTAAAAGTGAACTCGACTAACTGGTCCAAAAAAGGTCCCACATTTCCGATCCGGCCCGTTAAAGCCATATTTCTTGCTCTCATTCCCCTCGTTCGAATTCCCGACTACCGGTTTCCCCGATTCCCCTTTTCCTTAGCGACTCCAGGTCTCCGGCGAGCGAGTCAGACAGATTCCTCCGCAGACAGCGTCTTCCGCCACAGGCCTCATCCATCAGCGCCGCCCTCCAGTCTAGCATCAGGTAGGCAGCGGCGCCGCAGCATCCACTCCTTCCAGGTAATGTAAATCTGCTTTTCTTCGTATCTTCTTGTTCTTAAGGAGCTTATAATCGAAGTTTATTTTCCAAGTTTCTAGATTACTTTTTCCCTAAATATTGTTATGTGAAATGATATTAATATGAATTGGGGAATGGAATGGTTAATTTCATTGTTTTTTTTTTGCCTAAAAATGATATTAATGTGAATTATGGATGAAATTGTTAAATTTCAAATTAAGAGAATATAACCTGAGTACCAAATCTGGAGCTTAATCCATTATTCTGAACAAAACCACTTCAATCCCTTTATCCCAAATTGTGGTAAGGGTATACTATAAAATTGGCTAGATTTTGTTGTATTGGGCAGCAAAAAAAACTATGTTCACTTAGGGCCTGTTTGGGAATAACGTTAGCGTTTTGAAAAGACTATCAACGGGCAGCATTAAAATAGCGTTAACGTTAGTGTTTTCAAAGTGATAATTTTATCCAAAATGCTAACGCTATTCCCGGCCCCGAACTGAATCTTATATGTATGGAAAACCACCAATTGTTGTTTTTTGAATCTTTTAAAACCTTGAATTTTATATGCAGAATACAATGCCCCATTAACAATAAAATATAACAAAGCAAACCGGGCATTCAAGCATTAGAACTGAGTGTCATTTGGGTACAATTCACGTATCAGGTTGGAATCAAGAGTCAGATTCAAAAGATATGAGTTTTGGTATGATAGATTCATTAGATTGAAATCGAATGTTTGGGCTTTCTTACAGAAACAAATTAAATGTTTGATCCATTGCGTAACAGTCGATGTAGTCTTCTGCTGTAGTCTTCCACATCCTATGGTTCATCCTGTAGTCCCCAACGTAATATTCTGGCGTCCCCTGGTTCATCGTGTAATAAAGAAGGCAAGAAGCGAACTTATAAAGTTAGAGAATTAGTTTGGAGATAGTTTTTGAAATCAAACACAAACTTTAAAGTTTGTATTATTGCAAGTCATACTACTCAGTATTTGTTTAAGGGCTGATATTTATTCTAAGGCTGACCAAACTTATGTATCTTCGTTCTGTTCTTAGACTTCCTGCCAAGGAACACCTAAACCTCCA
This sequence comes from Cuscuta campestris, assembly GCA_900332095.2. Taxonomy (NCBI): domain Eukaryota; kingdom Viridiplantae; phylum Streptophyta; class Magnoliopsida; order Solanales; family Convolvulaceae; genus Cuscuta; species Cuscuta campestris. The sequence continues at coordinate 446,591 of OOIL02004368.1, read as the reverse complement.
GTGCTGATTCCTAGAAGCAATGGTTCGAAAGCGGTTTCACGATGCTAAAACGGGTAAGCACATTTATCTGCCAATTTTAAATCTTTAATTTTTTTACCCAAAGTCTCAGAATTGTGTTAAAGCTTGGTTGTCAGGTCCAATGTGGATGCACACTAGGAAACACTCAACTGTAATTATTAAGAGGAACTGATCCATATGATTTTTTCTTTGTAGGGTTTTCTTTACTCTTCCCAGACCCTAGTTCTGTGGTATTCTACTGGGTTTCTTTGTTTTTCTTTTTGTAGGGTTTGTGGCATTGAAATCATTCCGCAAGGAGAAAATATTGGAGAAAATCGGGCTAGGGAAGGAGGACCGCTACTTCTGGCAGCAATTGAGCAAGGCATTGCTGTGCACCTACACAATTGCCGCCCTGGCATGGGTTTATAACGAGACGTCGCCGCTGGGGTGGTGGACCCTGAAACCTAAGCCCAAAGAAGAAAGGGAGCTGGCCCACCTCTATGAGCGGCGAAGGTTTCCGTATCCAGGGGATGATGAGGCCATGGAAGAGTTCATTGCGAATGGGGGGATGATCGGTACAACCATTGGGCCCAAGGGGCTGATTGAGTCGGATAAAGATTCTTATAACTATGAGAAAGCATTGCAGGACCAGAAGATGGAGCAGGAGGCTCTCAAGCTTTGGGTGAGGATGAGGAATGAAGTCATCTCTGAACTCCAGGATAAAGGGTTCGACGTCGAGTAAGATGATGAGGTCGCTTTGCTATACTCGTTGCTGTTTCTACAGGTAAAATCTTTTGTGATCTACTTTGCCCCTTTCTGAATCTCATTGACACGATGGTCTTGTTTGGGAACAATGTTTTGGGTAATTTTAAAATGGTGCTGATTAACTTTGGAAATGCTAAAGCTAAACGCCACCATTAGATAGCCTTTTTCAAAACGCTAAAACTAATTGCGGAAGCTTTTCCCAAACGGGCACAATAAATGGCCGTATTGGAAGTGTGTTGTGTTTTGTGATCACATATATGCTGGGCTTCACAAGTCACAACAATACACTATCGTTATGTTTTACATTGTTGGTTTTTTTTGGGAAATAACAATGGCATTTCTCTCCATGGCAAAGAAAAGAAACTATCAAATTTAGCAGAGAAGAGTCACTTTTTACTTGTGTTGTGTTCTATGTATGGACATAGGGGTTTATGGTAGACCACTTAATTTAAATATCAAACGCCGTTGGTGCTTATATTTTGTTAACCAATTGTGCTTCTTCTGAGCACAACACAAGAGTTAATTGTGCAAAAGCCCTCTATAAAAAAACTCAAAGAGTCGTCAATACAAAATATATGCCAAACACTTGGCCATGTTTTTGGGTTGTAATTTCAGAGTTGGATAATGAAATAAACTGGAAAGAGTTAAAAGAAATTGACAAAATATTGGAAAAAATAAAAAAGAGTTGGAAAATATCAGAAGAATGAAAGTGTTAAAAAGTCACTCAATTAAATAATCATTCAAATAAATATGTAAGAGACTCTAATTTTGAATAAAAAAGAACCCATTCTAGTCAATGTTTGGGGTGGTATGTTATAAATTTAGATATACTCCGTATAATATGAATACTTTTTTCAAGTCGCTGGAAAAAACTGAAAGATGTTGGAAAGATTTGAAAAGAATTAGATGAAACTGGTAGAAGTTGGACCTTAGTTGTGACAATATATGGATCTAGCCTCTTATAGGTCTTGTCCATATCCTGTAAGAGAGGCACTATTGATTGAAATGGTCCCTGTGGCCAATGCAAAGCATTAAAAACTGATCAAAGGCCAAAGCCCAAACTTGTCGATCTTCACTTTGAAAGAGAATAAGGACCGGGTCGGTCAGACAGGATCCGTCTTTTAGAAATGTTAAGGGTAATTTACACAAATAAGATTTAAACATATCATTTTTTTCTAAATAGGACCGGTTCTATTTACTATAACGTTTGATAATGAAAAGTTCTAGAATACTTTGTCTTTGAAAAGAATGACCTATAATTAAACAATTCAAGTAGAATATGACATTATTAAAAATAATTTGAATACTCATTGAAATAATCAAATTATTATCTAACACTTATTGTTAATGACCATATTTATAGAGTCATTCGTGTAATCAATCATTATCTAACACTTATTGCTAATGAGAACATATATAGCAGATCATAGGAAAATATGTGTCATACTCCGTAAAAGGAATAAAACATACATGGTTCTATCTTGGAACATATAGAGTATAATTTTCAATGTCAATACTATTCAAGATGAAGTTGATCGGTCTCATTTTTTTGAAACAACTACGAACTTTTTTGGACCGGTTAGTCTGGTTAGGACTGATCCATGTCCGATTCACACCCGGTTAAATCAAACCATTTTGTTTTGTTTTTATGGGATATTTTAATATTCAAATTAAAAAAACTATAACGTCTTACTTTTGATTGTCTTTTTATTTTATTTATTTCTATACTTCTGTCGATTTGTACAAAATATTATGCAACAAGTTTTTTTATTATATACTCATTTATTATTTGTATGGGGTATATACTTCCATATATATATATATATATATATATATATATATATATATATATATATATTGTCTTTGAAATTTTCTAATTTTGTAATGTCATATTTGTAAATTTATAAAAAAGTTCAGAGTAATATAAAGTATCACTCTGTATATTCGTAGGATGGAGTTTGAACAAAAATTACATAAGTATTTTTCAACAAATGATCAAACTAGTATTCCCAAAACAATCAAACTAGTCTTAGTTCACCATTCATGTCTCCGGTCTAGTCTTTCATGACCTAATTTAAAGAATCAAATGTTGGGCCGGTCTTAAGGACCACTTCGATATCAATCTTTCTCGGCTTGATCTTGATCTATCCCGTTCAACTTTTTTGCTCTTAAGTATGCTCAATCCATTCATTTACATTATGTCGATACCAAGTTTAAGGGTGAAATGGGCACATTTGCCACTAATCATTCGGCGTTTAGCTTTAGCTTTTTCAAAAGTTTTTCTAATTACAACGTTTAACTTTAACATTTTTAAAGTTAATCTATATACAATTAAAAATTTATTCAAAATATTAATATTAATCTAAAATAATGTTCTCCAAAGAAGTTCATTTGATACTTGGATATATATGATGGGAAACTCTCAGATCATGTAGTACTAATAACGTTTATGCAGTGCATGATGTGCGACATTATTATTGTTTAATTCCAATGTATACATAAAATCTCTAATTAAATGTCTCATTATTGCATTCAGTGTATAAATAAATAAATAAATTAAACTGAACTATACACTTAACAATACCGTTTGAATTTAATTCCATAGAGAGTTGAGGCATTTATAAGACCATGTAACATCCCAAACAATTTTAAGTCCCAACATAAAGGAAAAGAATGGAGACTCAACTCACATTTTGGCTCTTTCTCTCTTTGCTCTTCCATATCTCCGCCGCATACAACACCTCCGCCGCCAACATTGTCTACGGTTTCCGACAATGCATGAATACACGCAATTTGGGGAACGAACCCTCCGTTTCCGGCAACATTTACACCGCGAATGACCCCTCCTTCTTGTCGGTCCTCGGGTCCCGCATCCAAAACACCAGGTTCAACACCTCGGACACTCCAAAGCCTCTGGTCATAGTGACTCCCAGGCACGAGTCCGAGGTGCAAGACGTGATTCTCTGTGCAAAAGAGCAGGACTTGCAGGTGCGGGTCCGCGGGAACGGCCACGATTACGAAGGACTTTCCCACACGAGCTTCTTCGGGAATCAGTTCTTGATTCTCGACCTCGTTCACTTCAAGAACATCACTATAGACCCAATAAGAAAGACGGCGTGGGTCGGAGGGGGGTCCACTCTGGGGGAGCTCTACTATAGGATTTCGGAGACGAGCAGGGTTCTCGGTTTCCCGGCGGGCATCTGCCCGACGGTCGGCGCGGGCGGGCACATAAGCGGGGGAGGATACGGCGCAATGATGAGAAAGTATGGCCTCGCGGCGGACAACGTGGTGGACGCCCGCCTAGTCGACGTGCGCGGGCGAATTCTGGACCGGGAGTCGATGGGGGAGGACGTGTTCTGGGCCATCAGGGGAGGGGGAGGGAACACTTTCGGCGTCATTCTTGCGTGGAAACTGAACTTGGTCGACGTGCCGGAAAACGTCACGGTTTTCAGCGTCCACAGAGTCGTCAATCCAGACATGACAAACCTCGTACATAAATGGCAGACAGTTGCGCCGACATTACCTAGGGAGCTATTCATTAGATTCTTTGCATTTGGACTGAGTGGGAAGGTTTTTGTCGTTTTCAACTCATTATTCCTCGGACCAATCGAAAAACTGCTCCCAATTCTGAACCAGAGGTTACCGGAGTTAGGGCTGACAAGGCAAAACCTAAAAGAGTTGAGTTGGGCAGAATCGGTATTATACATTCACGATTTTCCGAATTCACCCCTAACAGACTTGTTAAATGCCACCGGTAACGACGGGAAGCCGAATTACTTCAAGGGCAAATCGGACTTTGTGAAGAAACCGATTCCCGTAGAAGGGTGGGAAGGGATTTGGGATTTCTTCCGTCAAAACAACTCGGGTTTAATGATTTTAACGCCGTACGGCGGAATGATGGAAGAGATAACGGAATCTTCAACTCCGTTTCCTCACAGAGCTGGGACTTTGTACAAAATCCACCAGTTTGTGAGTTGGAATCAAAAGGGTGGTAAAGCAGAAAAAGAACGCACGGATTGGATAAGGAGGTTATATGAATACTTGGAGCCATATGTTTCAAAGTCTCCAAGGGAAGCATTTGTGAACTATAGGGATCTTGACATTGGACAAAACCATAATGTCAATTGTTCAACCTATGAAGATGCTGAGGTTTGGGGTGTCAAATATTTCAAGAACAATTTTGATAGGTTAGTTAGGGCTAAAACGATGATTGACCCTCAGAACTTCTTTAGGAACGAGCAAAGTATTCCGCCTCTCACATGTATGAAATGATTACACTAAAAAAGAGAATATGGGTGTTTGATGAAATTACTATACATTCATCTTAATTCTTTTAGAGTCTGTTATTTAGAGATTAAACTTTTAACTTCCAGTTTTTTCCAGCTCTTTTCAAATATTTTCAGTTCTTTCCACTTTCTCCTAGTTTCTTCATATTTTTTTCAATTGATTCCAACAATTCTCATTTTCTTCAAACTGTTTCTACTCTCCAAAGAATTACTCTAACACTTGAATGTTTATTTTCTTGTTCCTTAGTGTTATCTTTTATTTACTTCATCTCCTTCATGTTTTGTTTATGTGTTTCTCTATTACCTTTTATGCATCTCTTTAGTTTAAGCATGCTAGATTTTCTAGCCTAGGTTAGAGATGGATTGTTGATTTGTGCCTATTGTTGATGAATTAGTGTGAAATACTCCCTCCTTCCCAAAAAGATTGATACATATTGACTTTTTGAGAAATTAAGGGAGAGATATTTTGGTGTTGACTTTTCAAAAATACCCTTGATGTGATGTGTAAAAGTAGGATGTAATAGGTAGATTATTAGAAAAAAAGTTTGATGTGATAGGTAGGGTATAAAAAAGTAAGGGGTAAAAGTGGTTTTTTAATAGAAATGTAACGAACTTTACGGGACACGGTTTTCTCGAAACGTGCCGGACTTTTTGAGACGGAGAGAGTATGAGATATTGCTCTAGGTTGTTTGTATGGATTATGCTATATCTATGCTTGGATGTTATTGTTGGCCATGATGGCATTCTTGTATTTCGGAGTGTGGATTCTAAATCACCGAGGAATCAAAATTTTGAACCTTAGCCGCGTGCCTCTACTCTCAAGTCCTGCCACGGAAGTGGAGGATACTTGAAGAGCTTGTTTGATGATTTGCTCGCATTCTAGTCGTTTTCCTATTTCCCTCTATTCCTTTGATAATAGCTTTGTTAGCATGAAATTCCTAATCTAGGCTTACTTTTCATTTACTGCTTGCATTTCTTTGCATTAGTTTAGTTTCCACTTGTATATCATTCACTCTCTTATCTTTTTCTTCGGCCTTGATTCCCATTATACGATTCAATTTTGGTGTTTAGTTACACTTTACGCTCAATTTCTAACCAATTACGCTATCCCCATGGATTCGACATCTTGTACTATACCATTACACTCACTCCTTTACTTTTTCCCATATTCTATTTCATTTTCATTTACATCTTTTTGATCGGGATTTTTGGTATCAAATGACGTATCGAAAAACTTTCGCATCATGAAGTAATAACAACGTAATACTTTTGTGAAATTTGCACTAAATAGGATCAAAACATAATGATTTTTCCAATGTAAGACTGGAACTTTTTTATTCCTTAAATAGGACTTAATAATGACCTAGTGGGAGGAATAATGTCCAATAATGATGGACATTAAGTTGAATAATGACTATTTGATAATGATTAAAGGTCCTACATTGGAAAATAAAAACATATGGTCCTATATTGAGAAAGTCATTATGTTTTAATCCTATTTAAGTAAATATCTCAATATTTTTTGGCCAAAAGAATAGAGCCTTAGTGTGTATCTTTGATGAACCAAAGGTCCACAGTATATTTTACAGACCTTCACTCATCAAATATATTTTTACTTTTTTGTTTTTGTTGCTTACTATCCATCTCATAATTATCTTCACTTTACACAAAACAAAGTAAGAGTTTAAACTTTTTCAATTCATTTTATTTAAAAATTGGTATATAAATTAAAAATAAATTAAAACATACTCCCTCCGTCCCAAAAAGATCGTTACGTTTCATTTCTTTGCGCATCCCTTAAAATATTTTTATATCATCTCAAATGCCAAAAAAACTTTCAAAACAATTTCATCTTATAATAAAGAGTAAATATGGTAAATTTTAGAAATTTTAGATGTGAGTAGCATTGCTTTTTGTGATGCGCAAAGAAATGAAACGTAACGATCTTTTTGAGACGGAAGGAGTATATATTTATAAATTACGTCAAAAATTCTAGAAAACAAGCAGTTACAAAAATATTTTATTTTATCAAGTAATCAATAAAATTACACAAATAAACAAAAGTGATTTTTGAATAGTGAAAAAAAAGATAATTCTCAACAGAGAGAATAATCCATTTCTAAGTTTTATACAGAGTACTTTTTTTGAAATCTAACTTCTTAATGCCATAATCACCGCCCAGGAGGTTTTGGGCGCCACCAATTCTTTATCTCTTAAGAGCACTGGAAATGGTCATGAAGCCCCGGGCTTCAAACCGGGGCTTCAAACTTTCTCTCTTTGTCACATCAGTTTTAACTTACACCAAAATTTCACTCGATATGGGCTTCAAACCTCTATTTTTTACATTTTTGAATACACATCTTCTAAAATTAAATTAATAAATATTGTTATTTAATTAAATTTAAACGGAAATAACTCATTAATTAAAAAAATTACATTCAATAAAAAATTACATTAATATAATAAGATTTGAATAAAATGATGATCTCATTTTTCGAATATTTTGTAGAGATAATTAAAAGAAATATAATATATTTTAGAGGAATTATGAAGATAATGAGAATAAGTTGTGTGTGTTTGTTGTGTTAAAAATAAGTGTATTTATAATATTGAAAATATTTTTTTTAAATTAATGCCCAACGGTCCAAATTATGGCCGTTGGGGGAGGGAGAACCATTGAAAGAGGGAGAAATGTTGCGTCAAAGATTTAACGCAAACTTGTTAACGCCCTCATGACGGTAAAGGGGGGCGGTGTTTAACGCCCCCATGCGTTAAAACTCACTTAACGCCCTTGGGCATTTGCTACCATTTCCAGTGGTCTAAGAGTCAATGATGTCCGCTAGAAAAGTCAAACCCCCAGGCAGTTTCAACGGAGAGACAGTTTTATGGGTCTGATATTTTTTTAATGTAAAATTTGCAGTGAACAAAACTAAAACATAAGTCATTTCTCAATGTAGGACTTAAACTTTTTTATTCCCTAAATAGGACTTAATAATGTCTAGTGAGAAGAATAATGTCCAAGTGATGCTGGACATTTAGTTGAATAATGACTAATAGATAATGACCAATGTTCCTACACTGGGAAATAAAAACATATGCTTATATATTGAGAAAGTCATTATATTTTAATCCTGTTTAGGTAAATTACTCTTTTTTATTTGGGCAACATTTACACGATTAACATATGTTAATTTTTTGGTTCTAATTTAAAAGAGTAACTGAATTAGTGGCATAATTAATTAATAATAGGAGTTGCACTAATGAATAATGAACTAATGTAATGGAGATAGTGAGTTAATGAAGCCAAAGTTCGGTTCTTTATTAAATTGACACTAAAGTAACAGTTGGTCAATTCAATTCTGGACCCTGGTCATCAAGAAATAAACAAATCACTCTATGTACGTTTTTTAAACATAAATGTAAGACTTGTGTAGGCTAAGGTCTATAAAAGAATTAACATTCTACATAATATCACTATATCAGATCAGTATATGTATACAAATATTTGCAAATATACTTGTAACAAAAACTGCAGACTTGCAGTGATCAACATATATTGCAAATAGCAACTAGCAACTAGCAATGCAAGCCCAAAAAATATTTGCATTAAAATTACAAGGGAGAACAATGGAAGCTTTCTCCTCCCTTTTCTTTTTCTTCTTCTTCTTCCCCCTCATTGCGACGTTTTCCACGGGTTCGGCGCAAAAGGAGCCCACATTTGCGTGCGACGTCGACAAGGTTCCAGCGTATAGGAATTTCACTTTCTGCGACGGGTCGTTGGATGTGAAGACAAGAGTGGATGATCTCCTCAAAAGGTTGAGTTTGCGGGAGAAGATTTCGTTCCTGGTCACGGAGGCGAGCAGCGTGACCCGGCTCGGGATCCCCAAATACCAATGGTGGTCCGAGGGGTTGCACGGGGTGGACCTGATCAAGCTCCCCGGTTACACCAGTCTCGTCCCGGGTTCCACCAGCTTCCCCGCCCCCATCCTCACTGCCGCGTCATTCAATGTGACCTTGTTTCACTCCATTGCTAAGGTCAGTCCCGTAAAATTTAAAAATCATACTCTGTATAAAATTTAGACTAGACCAAACTAGCTAGCATATAACTTACTTCCTCCGTTCCCAATTTGATTACAAATTGCGGGTTACCGAGTAAAATTTTCTACTTTTTGAAATCATTTTATTTATAAATTGGTATATCAATAATATATTAAAGTTACATATTAAAAAACTACGTCAAAAGTTCTACAAAACAAGATGTGACAAGAATATTTTATTGTAATCTATTTAGGGACGGATGGAGTATTAAGTTGTAATAAATTACGAGTAATAAAATTTGAAAAAAGTGTGGTAACATATAACTTATTAAGTTGTAATAAATTACGAGTAAATATGTGGTAATTTAATAAGTGTTACAGTGTATAATTTATTAAGTTGTAATAAATTACGAGTAAATGTGTGGTAATTTAGTTATGAAAATGTGTACTTTTCGATGTGACCCCATTTTTTCTTTATTTTTTATTGGGTAAATTTTTAAAATGGTCCTCTCTAAAAAAGTATTTTCACAAATCATTCTTCAATAAATTTTAATTATCTAGATGATCCTCTATAATTGAGATTTATTCCCTAGATCGTCTTTCGTAAATAGTATTACTCAAATGATCACTAATTGGGGGTATTTTGGTTTTTTTATCAGCTAAATTTAGAATAAGTTCTTAAGATGATCAAATCTAAAGAAGTGCTTTCCAAAATGGTTTTTTCTAATTAAAGTCGTGTATTTGATTTGAATTTTAGAATATTTTTTATAAGTTTTTAATAACTAATGGATTATGTATAGTCAATATATTTTTTTAACTTTACATTTAATTGTATAGATATGACCATTTAGAGAATATAATTTTAAATTTAGATGATAGAAATACCAAATTATCCTTTAATTAATCATTATTTGAGTAACATTATTTGCAAAGGACTACTTGAGGAATAAATCCCAATTATAAAGGACTGTGTAGGTAATTAGAACTTATTTAAGAATAAATTGAGAAAAATGCTTTATTACAAAGAATCATTTTGAGTTTCCTCTTCTTTATTCTTTTCTTTTTTGTAGGTTATTGCAATTACGAGCATTATCTTTATTTATGATTGTTTACGCATTTATTTTTATCGGTCCAAGAGTTGAATGCCTTTTTTAATTATAAACCATAAAAAGAAATGAAAAAATATATAATTTGATTAGAATTTGAATTTGGAGTAATGGGTTGGATTTCGAGTTTGTGTTGCATTTCATGTTTGCGTTTGATGCAGGCAATATCGACGGAGGCTAGAGCAACGCACAATCTTGGATTGGCAGGTCTGACATTTTTCACACCAAACCTTAACATATTCAGGGACCCGAGGTGGGGGAGGGGCCAGGAAACTCCGGGGGAAGATCCCCTGCTTACCAGCAAGTACGCCGTTGCATATGTCAAAGGACTTCAACAGCACGATGTGTTGGGAATTAAACACACAACACACACAGATATCTGCGAGAATCAAGAGAGAAACGGAACACAAACGACACACAAGAATTTAACGTGGTTCGGTTTCCCTAATCCACGGCTGCAACAGGAGGATTTTCTTATTTCACTTGTGGTGTCGATTACAAGTACAAGTATGCAATATATATAGGAAGAGCGCAACTAGGGTTACAACAAACGGGCCGGGCCTACAAATTAAGCCCAAGCCTCCACAAACCCAACATTCTCCCACTTGGAGGCTTGATAGTCATCAACTGCCATCCGCCGCGATTGCTTGTACATCGAGTAATCTTCCTCAGCTCTCCTGTTGCAGCGGCCCTCTCATCAGACAACTGAAAGGCCTGTTGAAGCTCTCCCAAGCTCCAACACATCAGTCACGGCAAAATCTGCCACTGACTCGTCCTCGGTCCCTACCGGCTCCCACTGCAGACGCACACTGCCGGATCCTGGAACATCTTGAGAACAAACACTCTCCATACTCAGCAAGAAATTTTCTGGAGATGTTCCAACAGCTG
>OOIL02004368.1:346237-433685 GCA_900332095.2 Cuscuta campestris | reverse complement strand
GGCAAATCTGGACATCGGCTGCTCTCTACAGGCTGCTGCTCCGGTGTTCTCTGGCGAAGCTGTGCGCAGGTTACACGACTACAGCGGCGGACCCTCAACCCGGCGGTGGTGGCTCCTTAACCCGGCGGCGGCCGATCCTCAACGCGGCCTGACTGCACGCGAACGGCGCCGATTCTCCTCGAACCAGCGACGTCGACTGAGGACGGCGACGATTCAGGATCTGCTATCGATGGCGGCGGCGACTCCTCCAAGCGGCGGCGGCTCCTTCTGCCGCTACTCCTGTGTGCGACGGTCTATAGCAAACCGCGGCAGAGATCTGGGAGCTCGACGGCGGAAACACACAGCAGCGACGTCAGCGATCTTCCTCGCCCCGGTTCAAGACCCAGCGGCGAACTCGACGGCGACTGGGTTAGCGACGATTCTCAGCGGCTTCCCCTGTGCTGCCTCTGCCCTCCGGCGACTGTGCACAGATCCAAGAACTCTGGGTGACAACTAGCAATTTGTGTTCGTGTTGAACAAACTAGGCTCCGATACCACTTGTTGGGAATTAAACACACAACACACACAGATATCTGCGAGAATCAAGAGAGAAATGGAACACAAACGACACACAAGAATTTAACGTGGTTCGGTTTCCCTAATCCACGGCTGCAACAGGAGGATTTTCTTATTTCACTTGTGGTGTCGATTACAAGTACAAGTATGCAATATATATAGGAAGAGCGCAACTAGGGTTACAACAAACGGGCCGGGCCTACAAATTAAGCCCAAGCCTCCACAAACCCAACACGATGATGGCGATAATAATGGAAAGCTCAAAATTGCCGGATGTTGCAAGCACTACACTGCTTATGATCTGGATAATTGGAATGGAATCTCCCGATATACTTTCAATGCTGTGGTAAGTGTACATTCTTGTTTATGATCGAGTTTGAAAAAAAAAAAAAAGTTCTTGGGTGTATATAATATTCTTAGCTTCCTCCTGATATGATATATGAGGTGACTAAACAAGACATGGAGGATACATTCCAGCCTCCCTTTGAGAGCTGCGTTCGGGACGCAAAGGCTGCAAGTGTGATGTGCTCTTACAACCAAGTCAACGGGAAGCCAATTTGTGGCGATCCCGATTTGTTAGCTGGAGTGGTCAGAGGAAAATGGAACCTGAATGGGTGATTTAACTACTCACTTGTCAAAGTTGCTTGATTCCAATTGCTTGGTTTTCTATGTTGTGACAGTTTTCTTATATTGTGGCGATTTCCTAGATACATTGTGACCGACTGTGATTCGCTTTACAAGATTTTCAACGATCAGCACTACACAAAAACGCCAGAAGAGACTGTTGCTCTAGGCTTGAAAGCAGGTTAGGTTTGTTTAGTTCCCCCATCTTGTTGTTTAATTATTAGTTGAAGATGAATGGGGGAATGCCTATTTGTTTTTTTATATAAATAATGTTATGCAGGGGTAGACATCAATTGTGATTTTTTTTGGCTAACCACACTCAAGCTGCAATCGACAAAGGACTTGTGAATGAAACCGACGTTGATAGAGCTTTGACAAATGGTTTTTCCACTCTGATGCGACTCGGTTTCTTTGATGGAAATCCAAAGAAGCAATTCTATGGGAATCTTAGGCCTAAAGATGTTTGTTCTCAGAACAATCAGGACCTCGCCGAGGAAGCTGCAAGGCAGGGCATAGTCTTGCTAAAAAATTCTCCCGGTTCACTCCCTCTCCTTGCCACCTCAATAAAATCTTTAGGAGTGATTGGACCAAATGCCAATGCAACTAAATCCATGTTGGGAGATTATGCAGGTCACACTTTTTATACCTTGTCCTATCTTTGAAAACAAATCCTAAAAAAGAGATCCAATATAATGACCATGTTTTTCATAAAATGTAACACAATTGCCTATCAAAAATTGTTTAGGCATCCCATGTAGGTACACATCTCCTTTACAAGGGTTAACCAGGTTTGTGCCAACTGTGTATACTCCGGGATGCAAAGACGTATACTGTGAGACTCCAAGCATTAACGAGGCCAAGAAAATCACCTCAAGCGTGGACGCCGTTGTCTTGATAATGGGCTCTGACTTTTTGATCGAGAATGAAGGCCTCGATAGGATCAATATCACTCTTCCGGGGAAGCAGTCTACTTTAGTATCAGAAGTTTCAAAGGTTTCAAAAGGACCTGTCATCCTTGTCATATTGTCTGGAGGTGGAATGGATGTGTCCTTCGCCATCGATAATCCAGCCATAACCAGCATCCTCTGGGCTGGGTTCCCAGGTGAATCCGGTGGTATTGCCATTGCTGAAGTCATTTTCGGGTCACATAATCCGAGTATGTGAGACAAGTCATTTTACCTTCTCCTTCGTAGATTCTTTATCCTAATAATGAAATAAACTATTCGAATTCTTGAAACTACTAGCTTAAACTTTAGATCGAGTTGGTTTCTTGACATAACTAGATTCACTTATTTCTTTCTTTTTTTGTTCTTTTGTTTAAGGTGGGAAGCTACCAGTGACATGGTATCCACAGTCCTACGTAGAGGGCGTGCCAATGACGGATATGCGCATGAGACCCGATCCTATGTCTAGGTATCCCGGCAGGCCCGGCAGGACATACAGGTTCTACAAAGGACCAACTGTCTTCGATTTCGGACATGGTCTAAGCTACACCAACTTCACACACACCATTGTTTTCGGACCACCTGTAACCATTCATTTGTGCCCCAAAGAGAATCACAGCTGCAATGCCTTTGAGTGCGACCCCATTGCGGTTCACGACTCTTCGTTCTATTTGCACGTGAAGATAAAGAATGCCGGAGAACGAGGTGGGTGTGACACAATCTTCTTGTACTCCTCACCCCCTCCCATACATAATGCACCGCAGAAGCAATTGTTAGACTTTGAGAAGGCATGTCTCCTGCCCAACGAACAAGTGTTGATGAAGTTTATCGTGCACATCAAAGATTTGAGTGTGGTTAATGAAAAAGGAGACAAGAAAATTGTTTTGGGACAATATGCCATTCATTTGGGAGAAACAACACAAACCTTAGTCGTGAAAGTATGACTCGAGTTTTAATCCTGGCATACAACTACGCTAGGAGGTAATTATGCTAAGCATAAGACCTCTGCAACTACCAGGTGCAGGCTCCAATCTTTGTCATCAATTTACCTCCTCTCAGAAACTGCCTGACCGGGTCTCAGGAACTTTGGGAATTGGGGTTCATTCTTCATTTTTTTTAAAAGAATGATTTGATGTATAATTCATATGTACTCCGACAAGTATTTGTCAAATCAAGTGAAGATATCGATAGCATCAGGCCATAGTATCACAACCATATTTTATGCTCCACTTGGTTTTAGAACATACCCTGTAGTATATTGTGACAAGTGGATCTCTTTGTCTCCGTTCTCATTTCTCATCTGTCACTTTTAAATAAGGAGTATGTAAATAATTGGAGAAGCAAATACTCATATGTTGGATGAAAGTGATGTTTGATTTTTACTATGACAATTTTTATTATTAATGTAGTAAATAATTGAACATATATAAATATGATGAATATTGCAAAAATAAGAATAAATACACACTGTATTTAGTTGTATGTTTTATTTAATCAAAAAAGGAGTATAAGTTTTATTTGATTAATGATTAATATTTATTAATTTTGATTAGAAAAAGTCAAAACTAGACAAATATTTTAGGACGAAAGTTGTAAACCTTTTTTGTAGTTTTTGTTAAAATATAATCGATCATATCATGTACAAGTTTCACACCAATACTCCTAAATTTATTTTTCACATCAACACTCTATTCGAGATGAGTCAACTTTGAACTTAATTGTGTGAAATCATTTTGGCAGATATATATGACATATGAAATAATTAATTGATATATTTCATTAGTTTTGTATAGTTTTTGTTACTTTTCTCATTTTTGATGTTTTTTATATCTATTTTTTCTAAAGTAATTAGACTAATCTTTAAAAAAAGAAAAAGAAATGATGGCGCTAGAAAGTCATTTTAAAAATTTAACTGAAAATTTAAAAAAAAATGCTTTAAAAAAATAGTCCCAACTTTCATTTTGTTCCGCTAAACAATCTGTTTCCGTTAATCTGATAGAATTTAGGATGAGTATGGACAACTGGATTGGGAAATAAGACACTTAGGCTGAACCACATTAAAAGATTGAATCCAATCGATTAGTTAGTTCAACTCTAGAGCTTATATACTGATTATTTTACTCTTAAACTTCCAATGTGAGATGCACTCTAACGCTCCCCCTCAAGTGGACAACCGGGTCATTTTGAATCCAACTGGTTGACCACTTCCAAATGAACTCCCATTCCCTTGACTGTTTTTTAAGCACCAACACCTAAAGAACCACGAGTCGCTGGGTATGGACTTTCAAGCGAGCAATCGTGTTAAATGGGCCATAGGCCGTTGGGTACATACTCCATACGGACAACTGAGCTAATGACTAACGAGCCGCTAGAAATGAACACTAGACGGACAACTTGACAAACGAGGTGGACCAAAACCTGCTCTAATACCATGGTATGTATATTGAAATCAAGTCACGTCCGACCATTAAAGAAGAATATTAAAAAAAGGACAAGTCCCATCCCGAGGGTCACTTCAGACTCGGCCGAACGGTCATTGAACAAAAATAAATTAAATTTTAATTAGCCACATATTGGTTGTAGAAAATGAAGCATGTACCTAGTACTTGTTGCAAAGACCCTATGCTAATTAGAATAGAAGGTTATTGATTAAATTAGTGAGAGCACTACTTCAAATGATAGCTATAGAAAAGTTTCTACAAAAAATATATAATACAGAGTAATTTTTAGATGACATATTGACATGACTAATTAATTACTTATGCACTAATTGCTTACACTAGTTTGTTTGGTCTAATTTGGACTTACATATGAGTAAAATAAGCATTTCATTACTACCTAAATAA
The DNA here is from genome assembly GCA_900332095.2 of Cuscuta campestris. Lineage (NCBI taxonomy): Eukaryota > Viridiplantae > Streptophyta > Magnoliopsida > Solanales > Convolvulaceae > Cuscuta > Cuscuta campestris. Next base: position 428,716 of record OOIL02004368.1, on the reverse strand, counting down.
GCATATATTTTTTAATAAAAATATTTAAAAAATTATAAGAGAAAGTCTACAAAGATGGTATGCACCTACAAAGCGGTGCTCTCATTAATACTCCATCCGTCCATTAACTTGTATCTCACTTTCCTTTTTGGGTCGTTTAAAAGTTTGTTTCCTGTTTCTTATTTTTGCAAAGAGCTTTTAATGAATATGCCACTATACCCCAATTTTATTTACACTATTTACTTTATTTTATCAGATCAAGGGCAACACATGAGAAATCTTTGCACTTTAATTTTTCATAATTTCTGTACCAATTCAAATCGGGAAAGAAATTTTTGGACGGATGGAATTGTTATGGATCCGGAACAACGGGTAGAGACCCAGGTCTGGCGAAGTGGTCGGGCCAGACGACCACCCGGATGGCAGCATGAATTCATTAAGCATTAATTATTTTGATTATCTTATTTTATTTCTAAATGTATAGTAGATTTTTACTAGGTGAGCGATCTATAAGCTTCTTCGAGGATTTCTTTACGGTTCTTTACCTCGTCGCTTTTCTTGAACCGTCAGAATAGAAAACGTAGTTTACTAGGAAGGGGATTCTTTCAAACCTATAAATAGAGGTGTATTCCTCCATGATAATTAAGCAATAAGACCCTAATTTTCCCCTACCTTAGCCGCACGGCTTTCCTCTCCCTTCCCCAACTCTCGTCTCTCTCCCTCTACTTCTTTTATTCCCTTCTTCTTGGAGTTTGGGAGCACTCGAAGTTTCCCTCATCGATACCATTCGTATCATTGGCGCTTTCATTATGTCTTCGGAAGTTATCACCTCTGCCGATTTCTGGGATTTCCAACAACAAATTGATCGACAACTTTTGGCTCATACCACCACCATGCAAACCCTAAAGCATATCATGGAACAACTGCAGCATAACTTTGGAGAATTATTTAGTCGTCTTGAGAAAACCCCAGCCGCGGGTTTCACGCTGCCGCGCACGGGAGGAGGCAGTGGGTCTGACCCGGTCCCTCTTATGTCCAAATTGAAGCTGGAGATGCCCAAAACCGACGGCACGGATCCTCTCGGATGGCTCTTCAAGGCGCATGAATATTTCGTCTTCTATGGCGTCACGGAGGACGCACGCCTACCTGTCGTCTCCCTTATGCTCGAAGGTCCAGCCTTGGATTGGTTTCGTTGGCGTCAACGGAACGCTCTTGTGTCTTCGTGGTCGGATTTTCTTTCCCAATTCAAGCTCCGCTTCAACCCCTTAAGTTATGTGGACTATTTCGGGCTGCTTTCGAAGGTCCACCAAACCGGCTCCGTTCTAGAGTACCAACAGGCATTCAAAAAAATACTCGTCAACGTCACCAGGGTCGCCGAACCGAATCTTCAGTCTCTCTTCCATGCAGGTTTGAAATCTCATCTACAACATGAAATTATGCTCCTCAAACCCAGTTCCTTGTCCGCTTCTTTTGCTCTTGCCCGGGAACTTGAAGTTAAATACACGGCTTGGACGTCGGCTATGCCACCACGGCGGGAGGGCTTCCGTGACCAGGCGGGCTATAAGACCCAAACCCCTCCTCCCAACATGCCTCTGTTGCCGTCACCAGGTACTAAGCCTCCACTAGCTACCAAGCCCACGACCGGTCTTCCTGTCCGGCGTCTCTCATATGCCGAATGCAAGGAACGGGACGCTAAGGGTCTCTGTTATAATTGTGACGAAAAATGGGTGAAAGGACACAACTGCGGGCGTTTCTTATTATTGTTTGAGGATGAAGACGACGACGATAATAGCGCTCCTCTCGACAACACAGTCCTCACAGCTTCCCTCCATAGCCTAATGATAGCCCCACGGTCCTTGCGGGTGTCCGACATTGGGTCTCTCTAAGTATCAGGTGCATGCTCTACTTTCTGCCACGAATATGCTTTTAATTAAAGTCCAATTTACCCCATCTCAGTGACCGTTCGTTCGAATCCGAGGAGACCCTCCGAGTCCGAGGGGACCCTCAATATATGATGGTGCTCATATTTTTTTTAATAATCTCCTTTTGTGTCCTTTAATATTTTTTTAATAATCTCCTTTGTTGGACAGTATAAATAACCATCGTTCTCATACTTATACCCTCACTAGCTACTCTCCTTCAACTAATTAAGCAGTCCATATATCAAGCTAGTTGTTGCGAAAAGAAAAACATGGCTTCTTCATACTTACTTTGTTTAAGTTTTTTACTTTTATCAAATCTTCAATGGCTTTCATGCACAGTGGCGACTCTGCTTGTTCATTCTGCCACCTTGCGCACATGTTTGGCCAGAAAATTCAAAAATGACAGTGGATTTTCAAAAGAATATTTCACGCAAGAGAACTCTTCTTATGTACCAATTCTAGAAGAATTGGCACAAAACAAAAGGTTCCTGAACGCTGGGTTTCCAAAGCCGTGGGCCATAATCACGCCTAAAGACAAGTATGAGGTGCAAGCCATAATACTTTGCGCAAAGCGTCATGGAATCCAAATTCGAATTCGGAGCGGAGGGCACGTTTATGAAGGTTTGTCCTACACATAGAGGAGGGTAAAAAGTGGTAATGATTTCCTTCTTTTGGACCTGAAGTTGATGAGAAAAGTAAGTGTAGATGTGGAGGAGAAGAGTTTGTGGGTTGAGTATGGAGCAACAATAGGAGAATTGTACTTTGCGATCGCAAAGTCCAGGCGAACCCTTGGATTCCCAGTCGGTGTTTCCCCCATGTTGGAATTGGCGGGCTACTGAGCGGGGGTGGATACGGGGTGATTCTAAGGAAGTATGGTTTGGCGGCAGACAAGATTGTTGACGCCCGTTTGGTGGACGCGAACGAAAGAATCCTTAACCGCAAGTCGATGCATGAGAGAGGATTACTTCTGGGCAATCCGAGGGGGAGGAGGGAATAGCTTTGGGGTTGTGTTTGAATGGAAGGTAGCGTTGGTAGAGGTGCCTGAAATTGTTACGGTCTTTGATATAACCCACTCAAACAAGATCGATTTGGTGGGGAAGTGGCAATCTCTGGCTCCGAAGCTGCCACGTGAACTGGTAATCTGGATCAACATGGTTGCAGGGGACAACAACGGAACTGCTGTGTCGAACTCATTCAAGGGTCTCTGCCTGGGGAGAGGTGACAAGGTGTTTGCAATCATACAAGAGGAGTTCCCGGAGCTGGAGCTGGAGAGGAAGAACTCTATCGAAATGAGTTGGATTGAATTGGTGGTGCACTTTGCGGGATTCCCCATCGGGACACCTCTTGATCACGCCTTGCTCACAAGCGTTATTACAGACAGTAGTACTCCATATGCATTATGCATCTCAAGCTAAGAAGCAACATGCGGTACACTATATATAAAACCACCTACTCCACATATAGATACCATACTTACTCTGAAATCCCGCTCTCACAATCTGGAAGCAGTTCCTCACTCTTCGGTCTTTCCATAACCATTTCTTTCCAAATCCCCAAGGGAAGCATACATAAACTAGAGGGATTTACACATCGGGGAGAATCTTGTGGATGTTAGTGGCGGCGGTGGAAAGGCGGCAGCGGCAGCAAGGTATTCGGCAGCAAGGTATTGCCACTTAACCACCACATCGATCTTGTTTGAGTGGGTTATATCAAAGACCGTAACAATTTAGGCACCTCTACCAACGCTACCTTCCATTCTAACACAACCCCAAAGCTATTCATTCCTCCCCCTCGGATTGCCCAGAATTAAGCCTCTCCCATCGACTTGTGGTCGAGGATTCTTCCGTTGGGGTCCACCAAACAGGTGTCAACAATCTTGTCTACCCCCAAACCATACTTCCTTAACATCACCCCGTACCCACCCCCGCTCAGTAGCTTGCCAATTCCAACATGGGGGAAACACCAGCTGGGAATCCAAGGGTTCGGATAGACTTTGCTATCGCAAAGTACAATTCTCCTATTGTTGCTCCATACTCAACCCACACACTCTTCTCCTTCACATCTACACTTACTTTTCTCATCAACTTCAGGTCCAAAAGAAGGAAATCATTACCACTTTTTACCCTCCTCTCTGTGTAGGGCAAACCTTCATAATCGTGCCCTCTGCTCCGAATTCGAATTTGGATTCCATGACGCTTTGCACAGAGTATTATGGCTTGCACCTCATACTCATCTTTAGGCGTGATTATGGCCCACGACTTCGGAAACCCAGCGTTCAGGAACCTCCTGTTGTGTGCCAATTCTTCTAGAATTGGTACATTAGAAGAGTTCTCCTGCGTGAAATATTCTTTTGAAAATCCACTGTCATTTTTGAATTTTTTGGCCAAACATGTGCGCAAGGTGGCAGAATGAACAAGCAGAGACGCCACTGTGCATGAAAGCCATTGAAGATTTGATAAAAGTAAAAAACTTAAACAAAATAAGTATGAAAAAGCCATGTTTTTCTCTTCACAACAACTAGCTTGATATATGGACTTCTTAATTAGTTGAAGGAGAGTAGCTACTGAGGGTATAAGTATGAGAACGATGGTTATTTATACTGTCCAACAAAGGAGATTATTAAAAAAATATTAAAGGAGATTATTAGAGGAGACAAAAGGAGATTATTAAAAAAACATGAGCACCATCATATATTGAGGGTCCCCTCGGACTCGGAGGGTCTCCTCGGATTCGAACGAACGATCACTAAGATGGGGTAAATTGGACTTTAAACGCATATTCCTGGTAGAAAGTAGAACATGCATTTGATACTTGTAGAGACCCAATGCTAATTAGAATAGGGAGGTTATTGATTATATTTCATCCGTCCAAAAATTTCTTTCTCGATTTGACTTGGCACATGGATTAAGAAAAATTAAAGTGTAAATATTTCTTATGTATTGCCCTTGATGTTGCAGAGGCTTTATGCTTAGCATATTTACCTCCTAGCGTAGTTGCATGCCAGGATTTGAACTCGAGTCATACTTTCACGACTAAGGTTTATGTTGTTTCTCCCAAGTGAATGGCATATTGTCCCAAAACAATTTTTTGTCTCTTTTTTCATTAACCACACTCAAATCTTTAATGTGCGCGATAAACTTTATCAACACTTGTTCGTTGGGCAGGAGACATGCCTTCTCAAAGTCTAACAATTGCTTCTGTGGTGCATTATGTATGGGAGGGGGTGAGGAGTACAAGAAGATTGTGTCACACCCACCTCGTTCTCCAGCATTCTTTATCTTCACGTGCAAATAGAACGAAGAGTCGTGAACCGCAATGGGGTCGCACTCAAAGGCATTGCAGCTGTGATTCTCTTTGGGGCACAAATGAATGGTTACAGGTGGTCCGAAAACAATGGTGTGTGTGAAGTTGGTGTAGCTTAGACCATGTCCGAAATCGAAGACAGTTGGTCCTTTGTAGAATCCGTATGTCCTGCCAGGATACCCAGACTTAGGATCGGGTCTCATGCGCATATTCGTCATTGGCAAGCCCTCTACGTAGGACTGTGGATACCATGTCACTGGTAGCTTCCCACCTTAAACAAAAGAACAAAAAAAAATAAGAGAGTCTAGTTATGTCAAGGAACCAACTCAATCTAAAGTTTAAGATAGTAGTTTCAAGAATTCGAATAGTTTATTTCATTATTAGGATAAAGAAACTGCGAAGGAGAAGGTAAAATAACTTTTCTCGCGTACTCGAATTATGTGACCCAAAAATGACATCGGCAATGTCAGTATCATCGGCTTCACCTGGGAACCCAGCCCAGAGGGTGCTGGTTATGGTTGGGTTATCGATGGCAAAGGACACATCCATTCCACCCCAGACAATATGACAAGGATGACAGGTGCTTTGGAAACCTTTGAAACTTCTAATACTATAGCATACTGCTTCCCCGGAAGAGTGATATTGATCCTATCTAGGCCTTCATTCTCGATCAAAAAGTCAGAGCCCATTATCAAGACAACGACGTCTACGCTTGAGGCGAATTTCTTGGCCTCGTTAATGCTTGGAGTCACACAGTATACGTCTTTGCATCCCCGAGTATACACAGTTGGCACAAAACATGGTCATTATATTGGATCTCTTTTTTAGGATTTGTTTTCAAAGATAGGACAGGGTATAAAAAGGGTGACTGCATAATCTCCCAACATGGATTTAGTTTCATTGGCATTTGGTCCAATCACTCCTAAAGATTTTATTGAGGTGGAAAGGAGAGGGAGTTAACCGGGAGAATTCTTTAGCAAGACTACGCCTTGCGTTGCAACTTCCTCGGCGAGATCCTGATTGTCCTTAAAACAAACATCTTTAGGCCCAAGATTCCCATAGAATTGTTTCTTTGGATTTCCATCAAAGAAACCGAGTCGCATCAGAGTGGAAAAACTATTTGCCAAAGCTCTATCAACGTCGGTGTCATTCACAAGTCCTTTGTCCATTGCAGCACGAGTGTGGTTAGCCAAAAAAAGATGCACAATTGATGTCTACCCCTGCATTTCATGTTTGAGCAACGCATAATCTTGGATTGGCAGGTCTAACATTTTTCACACCAAACCTTAACATATTCAGAGACCTAAGGTGGGGGAGGGGCCAGGAAACTTCGGGGGAAGATCCCCTGCTTTCCAGCAAGTACGCCGTTGCATATGTCAAAGGACTTCAACAGCACGATGATGGCGATAATAATGGAAAGCTCAAAATTGCCGGATATTGCAAGCACTACACTGCTTATGATCTGGATAATTGGAATGGAATCTCCCGATATACTTTCAATGTTGTGGTAAGTGTACATTCTTGTTTATGATCAAATTTGAAAAAAAAATCTTGGGTGTATATAATATTCTTAGCTTCCTCCTTTTGATATGATATATTAGGTGACTAAACAAGACATGGAGGATACATTCCAACCTCCCTTTGAGAGCTGCGCTTCGAGACGCAAAGGCTGTAAGTGTGATGTGCTCTTAAACCCAAGTCAACGGGAAGCCAATTTGTGGCGATCCCGATTTGTTAGCTGGAGTGGTCAGAGGAAAATGGAACCTGAATGGGTGATTTAACTACTCACTTGTCAAAGTTGCTTGATTCTAATTGCTTGGTTTTCTATGTTGTGACAATTTTGTTATATTGTGGCGATTTCCTAGATACATTGTGACCGATTGTGATTCGCTTTACAAGATTTTCAACGATCAGCACTACACGAAAATGCCAGAAGAGACTGTTGCTCTAGGCTTGAAAGGAGGCTAGGTTTGTTTAGTCCCCCCATCTTGTTTAATTATTAGTTGAAGATAAATGGGGGAATGCCAAATGGAACTATTTGTTTGTTTATTTAAATAATGTTATGCAGGGGTAGACATCAATTATGCATTTTTTTGGCTAACCACACTCAAGCTGCAATCGACAAAGGACTTGTGAATGAAACCAACGTTGATAGAGCTTTGGCAAATGGTCTTTCCACTCTGATGCGACTCGGTTTCTTTGATGGAAATCCAAAGAAGCAATTATATGGGAATCTTGGGCCTAAAGATATTTGTTCTCAGGACAATCAGGACCTCACCGAGGAAGCTGCAAGGCAGGGCATAGTCTTGCTAAAGAATTCTCCCGGTTCACTCCCTCTCCTTGCCACCTCAATAAAATCTTTAGGAGTGATTGGACCAAATGCCAATGCAACTAAATCCATGTTGGGAGATTATGCAGGTCACGCTTTTTATACCCTGTCCTATCTTTGAAAATAAATCCTAAAAAAGAGATCCAATATAATGACCATGTTTTTCATAGAATGCAACACAATTCCCTATAAAAAAACTGTTTAGGCATCCCATGTAGGTACACTTCTCCTTTACAAGGGCTAACTAGGTTTGTGCCAACTGTGCACACTCGGGGATGCAAAGACGTATAGTGTGAGAGTTTAAGCATTAACGAGGTCAAGAAAATTGCCTGAGGCGTAGACGCCGTTAGCAGGGGTGGGTACGTGGTGATGCTAAGGAAGTATGGTTTGGCGGCAGACAAGATTGTTGACGCTTGTTTGGTGGACCCAAACGAAAGAATACTCGACCGCAAGTCGATGGGAGAGGATTACTTCTGGGCAATCCGAGGGGGAGGAGGGAATAGCTTTGGGGTTGTGTTAGAATGGAAGGTAGCGTTGGTAGAGGTGCCTGAAATTGTTACGGTCTTTGATATAACCCACTCAAACAAGATCGATTTGGTGGTGAAGTGGCAATCTCTGGCTCCCAAGTTGCCCCGTGAACCGGTAATCAGGATCAACATGGGTGCAGGGGACAACAACGGAACTGCTGTGTCGACCTCATTCAAGGGTCTCTCTGCCTGGGGAGAGGTGACAAGGTGTTTGCAATCATGCAAGAGGAGTTCCCAGATCTAGAGCTAGAGCTGGAGCTGGAGAGGAAGAACTGTATTGAAATGAGTTCGATTTAATGGGTGGTGCACTTTGCGGGATTCCCCATAGGGACACCTCTTGATCACGCCTTGCTCCCAAGCGTTATTACAGACAGAAGTACTCCATATGCATTATGCATCTCAAGCTAAGAAGCAGCAGGCGGTACACAATATATAAAACCACCTACTCCAATATAGATTATACTTACTCTATGATCCCTGTACTTGTCTGCAAACATCAATCTCATGGTGCAAAGAGGCAAGCATTTTGCTAGTGGAGAAAGCAGAGCCGTAAAGGGAATCAATCCATGGTGATGTCGGCTTCCTAAATCCAAGCGTCCCACCAATTCTCTCCTCCCCTGAATTTCATAACCCATCCAAAAACAAACCCACAAAACATAAATCAAATTGAAGTGCAAGATTATTATTATTATTATTATCATTATGATCAAACACACACACCAACAGAGAGGAAAAAAAACAAACATGTGGCGGCGGGCTTACCGGCGGAGGAATGGAGTCTGAAACAATAAGGTACAGATGAGGCAGGAACCAAGCATGGCGATGTCAGATTCAATTGAAGCTCCGAACCAACCAAGCATAGCGCACATTAGCACCACTGGAGAATATCTCGAATGCCTGAACCTTCGCCTTCTTGGTCATGCTCATTCGCCCCAACCGCCTCGATCCACCTGCGAGAAGCTTCTCCCTGATTATCTGGTGAATCCTTTCATCTTCGCCGACCGCGGTTAGCTCCCCGCAGCCCACCGGACTTCGCCTCTCCGCCGTCGCCTCGGCGGCGGTGGAGTTAGGGCCTGAAATCCCGCTCTCCCAATCTGAAAGCACTTCCTCGCTCGACGGTCTTTCCATAACCATTTGTTTCCAAATCCCCAAGGGAAGCATACATATAAACTACAGGGATTTGGACATCGGGGAGAATCTTGTGGATGTTAGTGGCGGCGGCGGCAGCAAGGTATTCGGCAGCCAGAGATTATTAAAGGAGGCTGGCAAGGACCAGGTGAGTTCACGGATTTGTCTCGACCTCCACAACGTATTTAAGTTATGTTTTTGAACGGACCATATGATTTGTCTCAGCTCCCATGCCCTGTTTAAGGGAGAAAGGGTTATGCTACATTTACACCACAAATTATACCTCATTTGTACACCGTAATTATACACAAATATTTTGATGTTTTACACTGACACAAGTGTTGGTGCTTTAACAAAAATTTACATAAACACAAATGATTGGTGCATTAACAAAAATTAGTTTTATACCAACACAAAGCGTTAATGTAAACCAAACAATCTAAAAGTGGCAAAGTAGCCATTGTTTCCTTTTTTTTCCTCTGCCTTGTTAGTTTTACTTGTAACTTTTTATATACAAAAAATTATTGGATAACAATTGTACCACTCAACATATCTTATTGAGATCTTTCTAACAAGACCAATAATGCTTTTAAAATTTTAAATTTATTCTTATTTATCTTTTAAGTTATTTAATATAGTCTAAAATTCATTTTCTTTAATTTTATCTTTTGAAATAAAATTGTGCTAATTTACTTTCAAATCCAATACTATTGTACTTCCTCGTCTAAAAATTTATTTTCCGGTTTGATTTGGCACGAAGATTAAAAAATGTTAAAAGTGTAAAAAAAGTCTTCCATTTCCATATCTTCTCTCATCGAGCTTTGTGAGGATTACCACATGTATTTAAGGGCGTACATTCAAAATATTGGACCCATATCATAAATAAGCTCTCATAACGTGTTTAACTACGTACATTCGACATGTTGGAGTTGTTTTTAAATAAGAGTTTCACTGATGATTAACTTTAAACATTTTGAAAATATTATCAAATTATTGTGTCATTTGAAAATCTATAGCATTATAAAATTGTCTAAAATGTTAATGTGAATTATTATTAGAGAGATAATATTAACACTCCACAATTCTAAACAGTATTTCATTTTTCACATTTCTAAAAAAATTTGAAATGGTATTGATCCACTTTTCTTGAGTAGAAAATTTTTATTACAAGCATATTCAAATCATTGTATCACAGTATCAAATTCTTTCCTTGATGGTTTTGCAATTTCTAAAACACAAAAATTAGTTAAAATTTTTTCCGTCTACTATAAATTTAAAATTTTATACTATCTTTGTTGCAGTATATTTCTTGTTCAGTTTGATTCTTTCATGCAATGTTTTGTAACTGGTCTGGTCTCCCAATCGACTTCACTGCATTCCATAAAGGTTACATGTTTTATAAAGGAAAAAAGATTAAAGTAAGAGAAAAACATTGAAAATATATCAAAATAGGACTTTCATTTTTTATCCCTGAAATAGGAGTTGAAATGTATTTACATTACCAAACGTGGTCATGTACATTATTATCAAAAAATATAGCAATGTGCACGTGTATAGTGTCACATTACATCCACATTACCACAATGAGAACTCTTATTTCAAAAATAAAAATAAGAAAGTCCTATTTTAATACTTTTTTTTATGTTTTATTCTTAACCATCCTGAAACCGATACCGAACCAATTTTGCCTCTGATGTGATGGGTAATCCCGAAACCGATACCAAACCATCCTGAACCATACCGAAGCAAAATTTCGGGTTTGGGATTGCTACAATGTATAATCTCATATCGAACCAAAATATTTAGTGCGATATCGGTATAGACTAAATACCGTACCATACTGTACCATGCTCACCCAAGGTGCTCCTCTAACACCTTAGCATTTGGATATTCTTAATTGAAAACTGATAATATCATTTTTAAAAGGATGTTGATATTTTTCATATAAATATAAACAAAAACGTTGATTATCAAAATTTCGGTTACTTATATAGCGTCCCAATTTATGTTTAACTATTCAGTTTTGAGTATTGGTATATTCACTTCCATTTTGACCAAATTTAATCTTTTTAGGTTAAGTAGACAATGTTATCGTCAAAGATTGGCTTGAGTCTAAATTCCATTTTTTTATATTTTTAACAGTAAACTTGTCAAATTAATATAAATGAAATGGATTTAATCAAATTGAGTGAAGAAATAGCAACACTGCCCAGGGGGCGTTAAATGAAATGGATTTAATCAAATTGAGTGAAGAAAGAGCACTGGTAATACATGTAACACCACTCTGCGTTATGCTACTTTTGAAGCCTGGGGGCGTTAAACACTGCCCCCCCTGGGGCTTCATCCGGGCTTCATCTCTTCTACTTCAAATGTTTAACGGGCTTCAAACCCTTCCCCCCCTCTCCCCACTCTCTCTTTAAAAAAAATATACACAAACATAATTTTTTTTTACTCTATATTTTTTTGTTTAATGTAATATTTTTTTGTTCAAATTTTTTTTAGTAATGTAATTTTGTTTTGTTTTTTATTTAATTTAACATACTTTTTTATTGAGTGTATTTTTTATTTGATGAATTATTTCAGTTTGCAATATTTTACTACAACTCGAATTTGAATGAAGATATTGTTAGTTGCTTGAATAATTAGTAATTTCTTTGTAGTGTTATTTTTTTATGGATGTGATATTTTTTTAATGAATGAAACTTTTTTATGAATGTATTCTTCTATGAATGTAATATTTTTTTAATGAATGTAATTTTTTTAATGTACTAATCTCCTTTTGATTAATTTAAATAATAAATTAATTAAAATTTAATAATTTAAATTTAGAAGATGTATATTTAAAAATGTAAAAAATGAAGGTTTTAAGCCCCTGTTTGAAGCCCCGTAGCTTCAAACCCATTTCCAGTGAATTTTTGGTGTAAGTTAAATTTGACGTGGCAGAGAGAGAGTTTGAAGCCCCGGGGCTTCACGAGTATTTCCAGTGCTCTTATACATTCTGTTTTTCAAATTTTCAAATTACGATGGGAGTGAGAGGCGAGAATGTGATAGAAGATTAGAAATCGCTCTAAATAGAACTAAAACATAGAGAAAAGTACCAAAATAGGACTTTCATATTTTTTTTCGAAATAGGACTTTGCACTGTGATAATGTGACTTTGCACTGTGGTAATGTAGCAGCGTACATGTGCACATTACTCTACTTTTTTGGTAATGTACATGACCATGTTTGATAATGTAAGTCCTATTTCGAGAAAAAAAACAGGGAAGTCATATTTTGGTATATTTTCAATGTTTTATTCCTATTATGGTCTTTCTCCCATCGGAGATGCCGAAGATGGAAAGATGGCTTTTATTGGCCGGGGTTATAATGCAAACAGTGCGCATGATCTATTCGTACTGGGTATGGGGGAACGGAACCCGGGATAGGGTATTTTGAAAAGTCAACATCAAAATATCCCTCTCTTAATTTCCCAAAAAGTCAATAAGGAAATTTTATTTAGGGACGGAAGGAGTATTAAAGTACCACATCAAACTATCTACAAAACTAGTAGTGACAATAGTATTTTATTTTATGAAATTGCTAACAAAAATAGAGAAAGAAAATGAATGAAATTTGACCTTGTGAATAGTTAACAGACATTATAATTTGGGACGGAGAGAGTAGTTAATTAACATTATCAATTTTTTAGGGTTAATTAAAGGGTAATTTAGCTAAATAGGACTAAAAGATAATGACATTATCAATTTTTACCCGTACAATTAAATAAATTGAAATATTGAACCAAAAATAGAATTGTTTAAGTATCATAATGTATAAGGACAAGGTTCAAATGACATTGGTGAATGGGTGAATGTATGATGAGAACATTGGTTCGGGAACCTTGGTAAATTTTGGAACCAAGCACTGAGTGGAAATGCTTTTTCATTTTGGTGCACTGTCTGGGAATTAAATGGATGGGTCGGGTGGCAGCAGCATCCTTCACTCTCTGGAAATACTTTTTAAAAACTTGCACTGGTTGGGAAATGACCGGATTTAATTCTCAGACAGTGCACCAAATGAAAAAGTTTGGTCATCTGAAAAAGTTTATAAAACGTTCAAATTTTAATGTTTTTATGTGTTGTTTTTTATTTTCTAATTTTAATGTTTTATATTTATATTTTGTACATTGTTCTCTTATACTTTATTTGTTTTTGTACTTCATTTGATGTTTTTGATTTTTTTAATTTTAATGTTTTGGATTATTTAAATGTTTTTAAATTTATATTTTGTACATTATTCTTTTATACTTTATTTGTTTTTCTAATATTAATGTTTTTGTTTTTTTAATGGAGATTTTTTAGAGATAAATTATATTTAAATTCAACAATATTAATTATTTGATTGATACTTCCTCCGTCCCAATTTATAGTACCTATTTCGGTTTACGATATTTAACTGAAATTATTTTCAAATCATTTTTTGTGACACATCACACATCGTATAGAGTTAAAAAATAAAAATTACATATTAAAATACTACATCAAAAGATCTACAAAACTAGTAGTGACAATAGTACTTTATTTTATCAAATTGCTAACGAAAGTAGAGAAAGAAAGTGAATAAAGTTTGATCCTGTGAATAGTAAGAATGCACTATAAATTAGGGCAGATGAAGTACATAATTAAATTCAACAATATTAATTATTTGATTAAACCTTAGGGATAGATGTCTGAATTGAAAATCCTCATTGGAAGTAAAAAAAATGTATATTAAATGCTTTCCTTGAATCTTAACCCTATTTCGTGTTTTCCGCCATGTTCTGCGGATCATTCCGACATCCCTCATGCAAGAACTGGAAGAGCGGTAAGTTGAAAGCGTCGGAAAGCAGCAATGATGGGTTTTGGAACCCGAGACCTAGGAGACTAGGTAGAAAAGTATCGAACATCGGCTTAGTGCCTTTTGGTCGCAAGTGTAGAGTAAGTATATTTGCTTAGTAGTAAAAATGTGAACGTGTTCTGTCGTTGGAAGACGGAGGGAATCCGAACTGCAAACCACAAGCTAAACCTAACGTATAAATTCATAATTCTCGATTTCTCGTTTCTCAATTGTTTTTACGATCCGCCCTTTAAGTCGGATTATTTGGTGGAATTCTTGTCCATCACTAGGAACACATCATTACTTTTAGATTATAAGTTTTGACACTTTCTCCGTTAAAACCTATCAACGATTGAGATTTTGTACAACGTAGATCCCTTTATCCCAATGTCTTAACTTAATGTAAAGGATACAGAATCCAACCCGTACCATTAGGATATTCACTGAAATTATACATCATATTTAAACATTTTTTCTCGATAGCGTAATTCAAAATAGTTAATTTGATGTATTTCCTTTGTAAGGGAACAAATGGAGTAATAAAATTAAGTTTTACAAAATTGAAGAGATGTTAGAACTTACTCTCTCTCTCTCTCTCTCTCTCTCTCTCTCTATATATATATATATATATATATATATATATATATATATATATATATATATATATATATAAAGAGTTAACCTCGTGTTTCGCACACATAGATTCTAAATTTTTGACATTCTACTAATAAAGTTTAATTATTAACCAAACACGGGAGACGTACGAATCGTTAATTAACCAAACACGGGAGACGTACGAATTGTACTCCACCCACAAATTGTCATTAATATTAATTCCCAAAAAAATTCCTCATCAACAAACTTGAAATCAAGTCAAATCACTCTAGTTTCACGAGGTCAAACAAACATGACTTATAACAACCTCGTTGGCAACCTTTTACATATGCAATCGAAGAACAACACAAGTCAGTAATACATTTTGAAGTACATTCTTTCATCATTTCCATAAGCGAAACTTGTGGGGACGGAGCGACATCGTCATCGACAACAATGTCCCACGGAGTGTCGCGTGCCTCGGCCGCGACGACCAACAATAGCATCAACATAAAACTCACATACAAAACATTTGAAGTAGTTGTCATTTCTAGCTAACCTCAACAAGATTATAAAGATATTAATAACCTTATTAGTGATGAATTAGGAAAAATATTTATTCGTGTATTGGCTATATGCTCTCACCTCAACAAGCTAATTGTCTATATATATTGATGGCATATAGTCGGTTTGCTTAGTAAATTAAATATTAGTGAGATAATGTAGTGGTTAATTAAGAATTGAATTTATTAAAGCGTTAAGATAGACTAAACTACATCTATTACGGTTTTGTATTAATTTTTTTCAAAGAATTGTGATTTTGTATGTATTTGATTATTAAAAAAAATAAAATTAATTATACACGTAATAAAAATGAATATTTTTATGTTTTGAATGTGTAATTTGTACCATAACTAATACTACCTCCGTCCCAAAAAGATTTACATGTTTTGACTAAAGTTGAAATTAAGGAAGAGATAATTTTGTGTTGACTTTCCAAAAATACTCTTGATGTGATGGGTAAAAGTAGGATGTGATGTGTAGATTATTAGGAAAAAGATATGATGTGATAGGTAGTATTTGAAAAAGTATGGGGTAAAAGTAGTTTTTTAATAGAAATGGATAGGAGATTGCGAGACGCAATTTTTTTGAAAGGTGTAATCTTTTTGGGACGGTGGGAGTAGACTCTTAAACCACCAATATAATGATTCACGTTGATGAAAATGAGGCTAGAGGAGTGGGCCATAGAGGCCCAAGCATGATATCTTTGAGCCCAACGCGGTTGGGAATCTGATCCGTTTGAGAGATAGATGCGGCCCAAGGACCGAATAACCAAGGGCACAGCCCGGCCCAAACCATTATTGACGGGAGGAAAGCGGGGGAGCACAATATATGGGATCGTGGGGATTTGGAGGATATCGCTAACGGATTACTCGATAATTTTTTTTATGTATTTTCATTTATTATTTAATAAAATAAAATATTACTGTCACCTCTCATTTTGTAGGACCCTTGATGTAGTTTTTTGATATGTAATTTTTATTTCTTATTGATGTACTAATTTTTCAATAAATGATTTTAAATGACGAAATGTTTTACCTCGTAACTCTCAATATGTAATCAAATTACGAGTTTCAATCCTTTCCCAAGCCATCAACCCTAGCAACCGCACCTCAAGTTTCGAGTATACGCCTCTAGACATAGCGGGTTGACCTGCTTGTCTGGCTCGTGGGTTGCCCTAGAACTGGGCTTGATCCACTATACTCGATATAAGGACGCACATGTTGGGTTTTAAATAATACCGAGAACATTAATTACATTATTAAGTGTTATTTAGGGAATAAAATCGTTTAAGAGCTATTTAAGAAAATGATTTGAGTTTTAGTGTTATTTAGTGCAAACATTTCTATAAGTTAACGCCCAAAAGAATAGAGCCATATAGTCTATTTTATATTTGGAAAATCGATCATTAATGACACATTATATATTCCCCTTTACATTAATACATCCACATGCATTGTAGCTTAAGATCATCTTATTGGAATGTACGGTTCCATGCATTTGCATTGTTCCTAACCCATTGCATGTGTGTCTAATTAATTCTAAAAGTTGCCATTTTTATTAGATACATGGTATGCATTATTACTCCTCCATTCTATGTACTCCTTCCTCCCATTATAATTATAATTATCTTTATTTTAGTGCTTATGATATTTTGTCAACACTTTTTTTAATTTATTTATTAAAATATTGATATAAAATTTATAATAAAACCAAGTATATATTTTAACACTTAAAAAAGAATTCTACAGGATAAGATGTGGCGTAACTATATTATCATATTAATAAATGAATAACAAAAAAATATGTGATGAAATTAATAATTTGATTCTAAATAGTGATTGAAAGTGAAGATAAATAATTTGATTCTATTAAAATATACTCCGTATTATAAAAAGTACTTCATGTTGAGTGCTACACCATTAAGTTCACATTTGACTCTTTTTAATCAAAGTTTTAAATATTTGATGTGACTATAATATAGATATAGAGATATATTTTATACTATCTCTGTCGTCCCAATTTATTCGCCTTGTTTGACTTTTTTGAGTCAAATTGAACAAACGTTGGACCTCAATGTGTACAATTTGATTCAGAAAAGTCTAATTAGATATACACAGTGGGACCGAGGTGCGTGTGTGTGTGTGTGTGTGTGTCTGTATGTATGTATGTATGTATGTATGTATGTATGTATGTATGCATGCATGCATGCATGCATGTATGTATGCATGTATGTATTTTGATGTTTTACACTGACACAAGTGTTGGTGCTTTAACAAAAATTTACATAAACACAAATGATTGGTGCATTAACAAAAATTAGTTTTATACCAATACAAAGCGTTAATGTAAACCTGCAGAATACAAAGTGGGATACAAAAATTTGGATACAAAACCAAACAATCTAAAAGTGGCAAAGTAGCCATTGTTTCCTTTTTTTTCCTCTGCCTTGTTAGTTTTACTTGTAACTTTTTATATACAAAAAATTATTGGATAACAATTGTACCACTCAACATATCTTATTGAGATCTTTCTAACAAGACCAATAATGCTTTTAAAATTTTAAATTTATTCTTATTTATCTTTTAAGTTATTTAATATAGTCTAAAATTCATTTTCTTTAATTTTATCTTTTGAAATAAAATTGTGCTAATTTACTTTCAAATCCAATACTATTGTACTTCCTCGTCTAAAAATTTATTTTCCGGTTTGATTTGGCACGAAGATTAAAAAATGTTAAAAGTGTAAAAAAAGTCTTCCATTTCCATATCTTCTCTCATCGAGCTTTGTGAGGATTACCACATGTATTTAAGGGCGTACATTTAAAATATTGGACCCATATCATAAATAAGCTCTCATAACGTGTATGTATGTATGTATGCATGTATGTATGTATGTGAATGTATATGTATATGTATATGTATATGTATATGTAGATGTATATGTATATGTACTGACTAATAATTAATTAACCAAACACATGAGACGTACGAATAACTCCACCCACAAATTGTCATTAATATTAATAATCCTCAATAGACAACAAACTAATCCCCAAAAAAATTCCTCATCAACAAATTTGAAATCAAGTCAAATCACTCTAGTTTTAGGAGGTCAAACAAACATGACTTATAACAACCTCGTTGGCAGCCTTTTACATATGCAATCGAAGAACAACACAAGTCAGTAATACATTTTGAAGTACATTCTTTCATCATTTCCATAAGCGAAACTTGTGGGGACGGAGCGACATCATCATCGACAACAATGTCCCACGGAGTGTCGCGTGCCTCGGCCGCGACGACCAACAATAGCATCAACATTGACAACATAAAACTCACATACAAAACATTTGAAGTAGTTGCCATTTCTAGCTAACCTCAACAAGATTATAAAGATATTAATAACCTAGCTTATTAGTGATGAATTATGAATAATATTTATTTGTGTATTGGCTATATGCTCTCACCTCAACAAGCTAATTGTCTATATATATATTGATGGCATATAGTCGGTTAGCTTAGTAAATTAAATAGTAGTGAGAAAATGTAGTGGTTAATTAAGAATTGAATTTAATAAAGCGTTAAGATAGACTAAACTACATCTATTACGGTTTTGTATTAATTTTTTTTAAAGAATTGTGATTTTGTATGTATTTGATTATTGAAAAAATAAAATTATTTATACACGTAATAAAAATGAATATTGTTATGTTCTGAATGTGCATGTAATTTGTACCATAAGTAAAACCACCGATATAATGATTCACGTTGATGGAAATGAGGCTAGAGGAGTGGGCCATAGAGGCCCAAGCATGATATCTTTGAGCCCAATGCGGCTGCGAATCTGATCCGATTGAGAGATAGATGCAGCCCAATGACTGAATAACCAAGGGCTCAGCCCGGCCCAAACCATTATTGACGGGAGGAAAGCGGGGAGCACAATATTTGGGATCGTGGGGATTTGGAGGAGATCGCTAACGGATTCCTTGATAATTTTTTTAATGTATTTTCATTGATTATTTAATAAAATAAAATATTATCGTCACCTCTCGTTTTGTAGGATTCTTGATGTAGTTTTTTTATATGTAATTTTTATTTTTTATTGATATACTAACTTTTAAATAAATGATTTTAAATGATGAAAGGTTTTACCTCGGTCGTAACTCTCAATTTGTAATCAAATTACGAGTTTCAACCCTTGCACAAGCCATCAACCCTAGCAGCCGCACCTCAAGTTTCGAGTATACGCCTCTAGACATAGCGGGTTGACCCGCTTATCTGGCTCGTGGGTTGCCCTAGAACTTGGCTAAGGACACACATTTTGGGTTTTAAGAGTATTAATAACTCCTCTGACCCAATATACTCATTAGCAACTACAACTAATTAAATAGTTGATTCAAATGATTGGAAGTTATAAGTTAGGAGAATTTACTTTAACACTAAAACACAATGACTTTCTCTAAATAACATCATATGTGTTTATTCCCAATGTAGCACATTTAGTCATTATCCATTATTCATTATTTAAGTAAAATGTTCGTCATCACTGGACATTATTCCTTCTTCGGGACATTATTAAGTGTTATGTAGAGAATAAGATCGTTTAAGTGTTATTTAGAAAAATGACTTGAGTTTTAATGTTATTAAGTGCAAATATTTCTATAAGTTAACGCCCAAAAGAATAGAGCCATATAGTCTTTTTTATATTTGGAAAATCATTAATGACACATTATATATTCCCCTTTACATTAACACATCCATATGCGTTGTAGCTTAAGATCATCTCATTGCAATGTACGGTTCCATGCATTTGCATTTGTTCCTAACCCATTGCGTGTGTGTGTGTCTAATTAATTCTAAAAGTTGCCATTTTTATCACATACATGGTATGCATTATTACTCCTCCATTCTATATATGTACTCCTTCCTCCCATGATAATTATCTTCATTTAATTTTAGTGTTTATGATATTTTATCAACACTTTTCTTTAATTTATTTATTAAAATATTGATATAAAATTTAAAATGAAACCAAGTATATATTTAAACACTTAAAAAAAGAATTCTACGGAATAAGATGTGACGTAATTATATTATCATATTAATAAATGAATAACACAAAAAATGTGATGAAATTAATAATTTGATTTTAAATAGTGATCGAGAGTGAAGATAAATAATTTGATTCTATTAAAATACTCCGTCTAAAAAAGATTGGGACGGTTTGACTAAAGTGGTAAAATAAGGATTGATAATTTTGTGTTGACTTTTCAAAAATACTCTTGATGTGATGGGTAAAAGTAGAATGTGATGGGTAGATTATTAGAAAAAATGTATGATGTGATAGGTAGGATATGAAAAAGTAAGGGATAAAAGCAATTTTCTAATAAAAATAAGATGGACTTTAAGGGACGCAATTTTTTCGAAACGGAACTGACTTTTTGGGACGGAAGGAGTGTATTGTAAAAAGTACTTCATGTCGAGTGTTACACCATTAAGTTTACATTTGACTCTTTTTTATCAAATTTTTAAATATTTGATGTGACTATAATATAGATATATATTACGGAGTATATATTATCTCCGTCCCTATGTATTCGTCCAATTTGACAATTTTTTAGCCAAACTGAAAGAACATTGGACCTCAATGTGTCCAATTTGATTCAAAATAATCTAATTAGATAAACACACTCGGATGGAGGGGTGAGTAATTATAATTTAAACTTGGCATCATTAGATTTATTTGAAGTGACATATTTAAATATTTTCATTTATAGTTAACATTCAGTTATTCACAAATATACTCTGTGTATGTAATGTGTACATATTCACTCTCTTACATTCTACACTCAATTAATAAGAATCTTATTTTGGAGTACAATTAATTACATATATTGTTGGTCAAAATTTGACATTCAGAAACAAAACGGGTAGCTAAGAAAGAAAGAAATGAATGGAAAATATGTAATGCATAATATCATTCATACTTAATGTGACATTATATATATATATACTTGAAAAGCTCACAAGTGATTAATTAGAAAGGATTTAGGGAAGAAGAAGAAGAAGAAGAAAAGATGAGTAGTAGTAGTAGTAGCAAGGGAGGAGTGTGCATCAAGAACATCGCCTTCGTCGTCGTCCTTTGTATGATCTCATCACTTGCGTACTTCGGATCCCTAACCGCACCGTATTACTATTACTATTACTATTACTGGATCAAAGAGGGGGGGGGAAGTGAGAAGGTTGGAAACGGCGGTGATCACCTGGAGGCGGCGGCGAAGGGGTGTGAGGTGGTGGGACAGCCTCCACCGGCGGCGGCGGAGGATTGCAATTGGTTCAAAGGGAAGTGGGTGTGGGACGAGCGGTATCCGATGTATGACTCCTTGTCGTGTCCCTTCATACGAAACACGTTTCACTGTCTCAAGTTTGGGCGCCCCAACCGACAATATCTCAAATACCGTTGGCAACCTTATAATTGTGATTTGCCCAGGTAAAATATACGAATTTAATTTTTTAATATGGTTCAACTCAAGTGTCTTACGAATTCAAATATACTAAATCATATTTTTAAAAAATAATGTGAATTTTATGTGTGTAGATTTGATGGGAAGGAATTCTTGAGGAGAATGAAGGGGAAGAAAGTTATGTACGTGGGAGATTCTTTAAGCCTAAACAATTTTGAATCTCTTCTTTGCTTGCTACATAACGCAACTCCAGCTATGAAATACAAACAAAAAGACACTCCTCACAATATTACTGTCACCTTTCAGGTCACCTGATCTTTTCATTAATTTTTTAAATATATGAATTGGAATATAGATTTTCTATTAAAATTTTGAACTAATATTTCAATAAATCGATCGAATTTGAAAATAAATTCAGTCAAATTTCGTTATCGGCAATGTGGTGTGAATTAGTTTTATTGCTGTAGGAGTATGATGTTCAAGTGATCCTATTTCACTCAAACTTCCTAGTGGACATTGAGGAGGAACAAATAGGGAGAGTGGTGAAGATGAATTCTATGAAGAATGGAGAAATTTGGAAGCAAATGGATGTTTTGATATTCAATAGTTGGCTATGGTGGACTAGGACCGGACTGAAACAACCGTAAAAATAATCGAATTTTCGATCTGTTTTTTTCCGGAATGGATGTCACGTTTATTAACCCGACCACCATTATCGGACACATTACTTGATTTACTTTATTTTTGTTACAGATGGGATTACATTGAAAAACTCGACGGTCAGATAGTGAAAGATATGAATCGGCTTGGGGCATTTGAAATGGTTCTTCAATCATGGGCGCGGTGGGTCGATCGAGAGACAGATCCAAACAAAACCAAAGTCTTCTACCAAGGAGAATCTTCCTCCCCCTATCACTATCGGTACGCATCGATTATCTTGACAAATCAACTTAAAATCGATACGATACGTTCTTTTAGTCCTAATCGGATCATATGTATGTCTATTTGCGTACAGCGGCAATTACTGGGGAAAGTCAGCAGACATAAATTGTCAAAGTGAGTTTACACCTTTAAATGAAACGACAATTTTCACAACGCCTTCGGAGTGCACCAACATTACAAAGAGGATTATGGGCGAAATGTCAAAGCCCGCTTATTTGCTTGACATAGAGACGCTATCGAGGTTCAGGGTGGATGGACACGTATCGGGTTATAACGGATACAACGGCACGGATTGCGCGCATTGGTGCCTTGCGGGTGTCCCGGACGCTTGGAACACCATTCTCTCTGCAGCTCTTCTTCAAAAAAACATAGGTTTTGGCACTCAAAAATAGTAATGGTTCTTGTTCTGGTCTCATTATTTTCATTTCTTTTCCCACTATCATTAATACTTCATTTACACTGTATTTACTAAGTTCTACCTTTGTTTCAAAATGAATGTCATTGTACATCGTTTGGGGATAAAACTGTCTTTTTCTTCCTATTTTTTGTTACTCAACTGCCTTAGGAGTTATGGTACAGTAGGAACTCCTCATACAAATATATACTTGAAAGTGTGGGGGTGTTTCACAAAAGTGATGATCCCTCCACCAAAGAAAAATGAACCTAGCTTGTTGAAACGCCACAGACAAATAAATGAAAAATCGAGATCCAGCCTATTGTCAATTTCAATGCAGATACTACAAACATAGAAATTACCTTTGGGATGATTTTCAAACATGTATGCTAGAACTTGAACAAAAAACTTTGACATATACTTTATAGTACGAACCCGATGCTCTACCATTTTTATAAGAATATGTACCACGAACCTACAATGAAGCAGTGACTTTAATTTAATCATCTGAAGAACCACAAGAAAAGGAGGCGACTCAAAGTGAAGTAGATTCTTTTCATATAGAATCACACTTGAGAGTTACTCAACATACCTCTAAGTTGCTAATTGTTACGTTCAAAATGGGTATTTTGAAAGAAGATGGAACGTGATGGTTTCATAGACAAGTACAAAGCTAGGCTTGTAATCAAGAGAATGTTTTGTTTACTTCAATTCATACAATAATGCTATAAAATTTAAAAGTTCATCAAATAAATTTAAAACTAACTTTTCTTAATATAGATCTAGATGAAGAGATCTACATAAAAGAGCCTTACGATTCCATAGTTCCATGAAAACAAATAAAAGTCAATAAGTTAGTCAAATTATTGTATGGTTTGAAACAAGCGCTAGTGGCATGGAAAGTTTAATTTGGCCACATGTGTTACATATGACCTTTGGGATAGAAAAAACAATGAAGATGAAGTATGTGTCTATATAAAAGACATGCTTAATTGCGAGATATGTTATTCGATGTCAAGACGACACATTTATAGTACGTAGTAATGAAAAAATGATCGAATCTACTAAAATTTTGTAAAAATCTCTTTTTGACATGAATGAAGCATATGAGTTAAGCTAATTCCATCATTGATATAAAAATTCTTGAGAAAATGTGACGTTCTTGCTCTAAGCCAATTAGCTTGTCAAATGGAACAAGGATAGACGACGACGCCAAAATAGTCAAGGTGTCGTTGCATATCGACACTCGCTCGCTTACCTGCCCAAAAACCAGTTAAGTTGAGAATGACTCTCAAGTAAAGTGAGAGTTAACAAAGGTTGATGCATCTCATGAACTGCATCAGACCAAGATAGAGGGCTCAAGGGATAGAGACGACTCAGAACCTCTCAACACAAAAGCTTTATGAATGTATAAGAATTTTATATATCAAAATTTTATTTTAAAATTTTGAGAATGGTTGTTTCACACTCAAGGGTATCCATGTCAAATCATAACACTCGCACGAACTAATATGATATCTTTAGTCACTTTCAACACAAGTTGTAGAAAATATATTTAGTAATAATATAATACAAGTTTGGTATAATTGAGTTCATTTTAAAATAAAATTTACATATATAAAATTCTTATACATTAATTTATTTAAAACTATATACTTCATATATACTACCTCCGCACCTGAGTATTTGTCCAGATTTGACTTTTTTCAGCGAATCATTTCCAACATTTGGCTTCTAATTAAATGAAATACTCCGGGTATATATTATATACTTCCTCTGTTCCAATTTATAGTGTTTGTTCACTATTCTTAGGGTCAAACTTCATTCACTTTTTTCTCTATTTTCGTTGGCAATTTAATAAAATAAAGTACTACTACCTCCGTCCCTGAGTATTTGTCCAGTTTTATCTTTTTTCGGTCAACTGTTTTCAACTTTTGACCTATAATTAAATAAAATATATATTGTATTTTAATTAAATAAAATAGTCTTTTGAAAATATTTAATATAATAAATCTAATAAAACTTTTTTTGCATCAATATCTAATATCATTTTTATTTAATTTGAAGTCAAAGTTTACCAACTTTGACCGAAAAAAATCAAAAGTAGAGAAATACTCAGGGACTGAGAGAGTATTATCACTACTAGTTTTGTAGATCTTTTGATGTAGTATTTTAACATGTAATTTTTATTTTTTAACTCTATACCATTTGTCATATAAAATGATTTCAAAATAATTTTAGTCAAAACATCGTAAACCAAAACAGACACTATAAATTGGGACAGAAGAAGTACTAATTAGATGATATAATATTTTAAAAATATTGATATAATAAATCTAAGAAAATCATTTTTGTATCAATATCTAATATCATTTTTATTTAATTTTAAAGTCAAAGTTTACTATTTTTGATCGAAAAAAGTTAAAAATGGACAAATATTCAGGAATGGAAGAGTATTTAATTATTATTGGTGGTCACAGAAATCACAAAATCAAATTAGGATACTAATTTTGGGACAGAGGATGTATACTTCCCCAATGAAGAGTGTGAATTGACTTCAAGAAATTTAATAAAGTTGTTACGGAGTAAAATATATGGATAAATTTTGTTAAGAGAAATATTGCTAGCCACTTGTTCATTTCTTCCTTATGAAAAGAATAGGAAATTTAATTTTGGATGGACAAAAAAGAAAATGAATTTTATTTAGGGATAGAGAGAGTATATAACTAGTGCTATTAATCGATCTAAGATCAGACCAGACCGGACCAAAAACCGGACCTAAAAGTACTCGGGGTTTGGACCGGACCGAAGAACGGACCTAAAAGTTGACTTACCGAGTTTAAATGGACCAAACCGAGTCAGACCTATTAGGCCAATTCCACATAGCAATATGCTGTATGTTCAACAATTATATCAAAATGTAAACTATTCTAAAACCAAATCGCATATTCGCATCAATACATTATACGGCATCACACGATTCACAAAAAGATCCCCTCTATGTTCTGTGATCCTTGAAAGAAGATAGCACCGAAGGCGGTGAACGGAGAACTGGATACCTCATGGTAGTCGCACAGAGAAGCCAAGGCATTTGTATGTAGGCTATCGGCAACTGCAGGCCGACTTTAGAGCATGAATTGCAGTCGAACGAAGACTGAATTGCAGAGACGTGTGGTGTGCGACTACAATCTTACTTCGTAGGAAGTGTTGTGGTTGATTGTGGGAGAGTGGATTGCCAGGGTGGGGGAGAAATTAGGGTGATGGTGAATGGCAGATTTGGGATGCCGGAATGAGAAAGAAATTGGATTATAGATTTGGGTGATTGGATCTGCTAAGAACTGAAGGGGACTTGCGGAAAGAAGTTACGGAGTACTAATGTTTCGGTCTAGACCGAAATCATTTCAGGTTTGGAGCATACCAGACAGAAACTCGAGAAGTCAAATAACCTTGACCAAAGACCGAACTTAAATCTAGTCGATCCGGGTCAATTTTTTTGATCTGGACCTAAACATGAACAGTCCTATATATAGCATCTCTTTGGAAGCATCTTTAATTAGACTAATTACCAACATAAAAGTAAATAAACACAAGTTGCACTAAAAAAAGCACTCCTTGGTCCATTTTTCTTCCCACTTTGAGTTGACTTACCAAGTTTTTCCTCCGTTTTATTTTTTAAGTACACCTTGATATGAAATTCTTCCCTATAACCCTGATGTGGATTCAAACAAAAAAAACTGATCGTGATTTCAAGGTTATACTCTAGATTTACAAATCAAATTCATACTACACGCGTCCAAAATCTCTTCAGAATTCTACTTTGGGTTTTCTCAAACTAAACCTGAGATTTCATTCTTAAGAAATGAATGATTATAATCCAATTTTTTCCCAAGCACCCGACTGTAGCGGAAGATAGCAAACAGAAGTGGATGATAAAACGGAGGAGAGATAAAGATGTCTGTGTCTAAATCATTCAGATCCGACAGGGATTCAAATTCACTGCTGCTACTGTTGCAGCAACAAACGCAGGTAGCAGATGAGAAATAGGAAGGCATAGGAGGAAGATGATGACGGAGAAGAGAGGTGACGATGTTGTTGGAAGAAGAGGAGGGTAGAGATGTCTAATGTCTAAGATTTGGGTTGATCGAGAAACCGGTAATGTCTAATGGGTTGAAGGACCTAATTGTAAGGGTAGGAAGGACATTTTACACAAAAACTTGCCTAAAAAAGGGGTGGGGGATGCGGACAGCCCTAAAAGAAAAGTGAAATAAAATAAAATTATGGACAGTGGGAGTAATTTTTAAAAGGAGTAATTTTTAAAAGAACAGAGTGACTACTCGAAAAACACAGCGAAAAATAAAAGCTACTCATGGATAGCATATGCTAAAACCAAACTCTAATGCTAAAGCTAAACAACTCATTATCGCAGAATGATATAATGACTCAAAAAACAACATAGACAAACCTAAGCAAAAAACGGCACATGGTTCACAAAAACAAAATGACACATCAAAGATCTAAAAGATGCGCTGTGGCTAAGGAAGCTGATAGTTCCTACAAGATCCATCGAAGGCAAGAAACAAACAAGAGCAAATAGTGTGTTGTATGTAGTACAACACGACAATAAGAAACATAGGATTTGGTATCTTAGTTGAACAGCTAATGTTTGGGTGGTTGCCAAGGGAAATCGAGATAAACTTAAACATAACCACACTTGTAGTTAACAACATCTCAATTTAACTGTGCATAGACTCACCGATTTTTTCCTCACATTGCTACTTACCCCCACAAAGAGATTAGAAAGACATCAAACTATCTGCACAGCTGTAAACCCCATGTTTGGTCCAACAAAAGAGATGGGAGAGTAGAAAAGAGGGAAGGGAAGTAGAGGAAAAGTGTACATGGTTTTTAAAAAAAGTGTTGGTACAAGAAAGGTGCAGTGAGTACTTGGTATTACGGGAAAATATGTAAAGATAGATTCTTTGATAATATATTTTTGGTGGTAATAAATTTTTTTTAAAATATATCTTTACGTATAGATAAGCCAGAACAGTTTTACTTAAAGAAGTGATAAATGAATGAAACAAAACACTACCCCCTAAATTGCCCAACTAGACACGGAACGACATGACACTTCTTCCCTTTTCTCCTCTCCAATATTCTTCAAATACAAAGCCTAACTGTGTGTCAATGTGAACCCTATTCAAGCAACACCAACAACATCAAACATTAAAAATGAGCGAATGTTATAGGCTAAGATTGAGAAGCGTTGAAAGCACAATCTTAAATCCAATTAAAATTATCAGAGGATATATATATCACCTGTATTATGTACGTATGTATGATGGAAGGCTGCATAGATTTGCTCAACCAGGTCACCTAGGTGAAAATATTCTCATCTACCAATTGACCACAAGAACAACTTAGTAATAGGATAATAAACATCAATGGCCTTCATGATAATAGTAATTCTTAAACAGCTAAATGAATTTAAATCAATCAGTCCACACTAAGGCGTTGATAAGCTCATATACATATACATGCATGCATACATATATAAGCTCATACAAATACATACAAAAAATGAATAAAAACATGCGTGTGTGTGTGAACACTGAGGTCAGAACACATCCACGACAAAGCAGAGACTATATTTATTTACCAGCAAATTTAGAACGTAGGTCAGCAAAAAGTTGCACTCAAGACACAAGTAGCTCATGGATTCTTCATTTTAGCCTTTTAGGCAATCCAGCTGTCATGATTAAAAAGATAAGAGTGGATTAAGCATCCATACACATTTCAACCAGGCAATAGTCTTTAGAAAAATAAATATTATATAATAATAATGGTAATAAAATGACAATCCAATATCCAGAAACAGCATATGAGTCAGTGGCCAATTCCCCGTTTTGCCCTGAGAGACTCAAGAGCCTTCTCTCTCAACTCAATTTCGAGTTTTTTTGCTGTATCAGTATCTTCTGAAGAATGACCACCATTTGTAGTGTTATCAACTTCTCCGGAGATGACATCATCATAAGATTTCAACTTTTGTTTCATGGTGCGTCTTTCTTCCCTTCGACGGTGTCTCTCTTCCCGCCGCTGCTTACGCTTCTCCTCCTTTTTCAGTCTCTTCTCTTCTCTCTTCCTTCTCTTAGCCTCCTTCCTCTCATCCACATCTGAGTCGTAACTAGAACCATCTGAAGATGAAGAAGAGTTGTGTCTGGCAGATCTCTTCTTGTGCTTCCTCTTTTCCTTAACTCTGCATCTCTGCTTCCCACTTTCCTCGCAGCCTGAACCCCCAATGTTTTCAGTTTCCTCTTCTTCCTTAGATGGCTCATTCAGAGTATTTGACGCTTTAGGTGGATTAACATTGTTCTCATAATTGGTTTTGGGACCCTCCAACCCATATGATTCAATATCATTCTTGTTATCTAAATGAGACTTCGTATGTGTCACAGGTGACCTTTGACTGTTATCAAAATCTTTGATGTCGTTTGCCCCTCCAGATGCCTTCTCACTGGGAGCAAAAAAATAAAAAAAAATAAACACATTAAAGAGCAATGTTTGAAAAATGACTTAATGACACAATGCTGAATAGAGGAAAAGGCCCTTTTGAGCCTCTAATTATGTGGCATTAGTTCAATTCTCTATAACTTGAAGTTGTAAAATATCCAACTTCACAATAATGTGGCAGTCTGGCACGTTTGGTCCTTATGCAGGCACCTGATGGCATCCAAAGACACTGGTACTGAGGTGATTTTTTTCGGGAGGGGGTATTACTTGGCCGCAAAAATGCCACAATATTGCAAATAGTCAAGTCACGTCTTTTTTTATAGATATTTTGATATAGTTTTAAAAATAATAATTTTTATTTTCAAATTCTGCACCAATATTTAATTTTTTCAAACACTATTAATTCTATTACAAGGTAGTATGTTTCCATACATTTACAACCTATTGAAGCCCGTAGTGTTATTGCCCCCACCGGGGATCAAACCCATGGCATTTCATATGATAGAGTCTACACCAATATTTAATTAAATTTAATTGAAAATAACTTCAACCAAACATTGTAAATTGAAACGGGACTAGTATCATGGGATGGAGGGAGACAGGTGTATCATAGACTTCTGTGAATCTGTATTGATGAGCCCAATGAAAGAAAAGAAATTATAAGATACTTATGCAACAAACATTTTCAATGCTTCATTTCTCTTCCATGACCCAGACCGATTAGAGGAGCGTCTAGCGTCATCTGGCCTTAACTTCTTCTCACCATGTTGCCTAAAATCCAGAATTAACACATCTCAGCAAGGCTACTTTTAGAAAGGTCACAGCAGAAAATCTAGAAAATGATAGAAAAGCTAAAGCTACCTAGAAGAATTGGCATCTCTCACGTCTGGGCTTCTCTGACAGGTATCGTCCTGTAATTTATGCTCTCTCATCTTTTGTGAAGGACTTGGGCTTCTGGTTTGAATTATCTTTTCATTCCTTTCATTCAAGTTTCTCCTTTTGGGACTCCTTGACCTGTAGAGTAAAAGAAGCAAGAGGTTTCCCTTCACAACAAATACTAAAATGAAGGTGTGAAACATCAAACCTTTTAGGCTTATAGCACACGAATTCCATAAGTTGTTCATTTACAGGGCACTGTAATCCACCCATTTGATAACAAAGGTGATATTATAAATATTCCTTGCATTTGCAAATTATTAAACACCAAAAACATCAATCACATCCCTGATTCATGTGTTCTGTGACACTGACTTTACCAACAATTGTAGCTTGTTCATCATCCCTCAAAGAAGAACCAGTGGGAGAATATTTCTCTCGACTTCTACAAAAGTGTATATGAGGATTATAACTAACTTAAGAAGTACAATCCACAGGAAAAGGCAATTGTGTAGATCATTGGCAGTGTAAAATCATTTACAGAACTCTTTTAAGCTAGTAGTGCGGTTTCCATTCAAATCCTAAACAGTCCACACTAAGACAAGAAACTCCAAAGTCCAAATATTAACATTCTAAAAATCAACATAAACGAATATCTTATATTCCCTCTTTTCCCAAGTGGTCTTCCCACTTTCCTTACTGACCGTCCCAAAAAATTATTTTTTTCCATTTAACGAAATAATTGTGCTGTTTATATTGATTTTTTATTTTGAAACAGATTTCAACTTGTTCTATCTCAAAAACAAATTCCAGTTTTGGTTTACGATCGTTGATTGAGGTTATTGTCAATTCTTTTTATTTGAAAATTGGTTTAGAAATTAGAAATAAAATAAAAAAAATTATATTTAAAGATTATATCAAAAGTTATACAAAACAAGATATGACATGACCGTTATTTTATCAAGTGACCAATGAAAATACGTAGGGTAAAAGGATTTAAATTAACCCAATAATAGTAATTGGAAATTCACTTGGGGAAGGAGGGAGTACATAAATTCACTGCCTGCAGAACAGTGTAAAATCAAATGGGAAGATAAAACTGAGGCGGGGTAGAGAAATAAATCTTACGCATTAAATAACATGCATACCTCATCCTTTCAGGAGGGGAATCAACAGGTGACATCCTTTCACGTTTCGGTGATCTCCGCTTAACTGGTGAAAGGCTTCTCTGGTGAGCAGGTGAATCAGAAACCAAATCACTAAGAGATGGGGATCTCCTTTGTATAGGTGACCTAGATCTTCTCACTGGTGACCTAGATACCATGCGACCAGATACAGGGCGACGAACAGCAGGAGAACCACGCCGAGGGCTCGATGGAGAATGTCGAGACTGTCTTTTATAAGGAGATGGTGATCTATGGCGTGTGCGGTATGGTGCTCTTCGACGAATAGGTGAAGGAGATCTGCGTCTTACAGGTGATCTTGACCTACGCCACATTGGTGATCTTGACCTGCGCCACATTGGTGATCTTGACCTACGCCGCATAGGCGATCTCGATCTACGCCGCATTGGCGATCTTGAACCACGTCGTACTGGAGACCTTGACCTGCGGCACAAAGGAGAACGCCTACGGTGTCGTATGGGAGAAGGTGACCTACGCCTTGAACGGGACACTGATCTGCGCCTTCGTCTTGGTGGAGAGAAAGATCGTTGGGGTGAGTGCTTACGGCGAGGCGTAGTTGACCGTTTGATTGGGGACACGTGTTCCCTTTCAGAAGACATTGAGCGCCCTCTATGTTCAGGACTTGGCCTACTCTTTTCACTGAAGTAGCAAGTGTCAGATATCGAAGACATTAGACCATGTAATTTTACGAAAAAAACAAAATTCAAAGGAAAGTGAATGTAGTTACTGAACCAACAATATGTTGAAGAAAATGAAAAAACAAAGTACGAAAAACAAACCAATTATAACGACAAATATATGCGACAGGTTGAAAGCATACCCTGAGTAACTTCTAGAGTTGGAAAATGACCGGCTGATTGACCTTGAGCGTCTATCCCTGCACCCAGAAATAAATTAATTTTTACTAGCAGATACATAAGCATGACTATGGAGTATAAGGCTAAGAGTCATATGAATAGTCACTACCTTGGAGGTTGTGAGTGAGAGTGTGAGTGTGGAGACCTTGAAGCCCTGAAACAAACATGAAGGTAAGGCATGTTGTACAGAGGCAGCATAAATAAACATATCACTAGGCAATTTTACAAGCAAATCTTTGAGTTGCTGAAAAATAAAATAGTCAACAGACTCAACACATCTATATGTGTAAAAACTTTTAGACGACCTGATCAGACCAATAATTACATAATGATAAGCATTCCCTTTTCTGACCTTAATCTTCCTCTTGGACCATTTTTATCAATATAATGCTCCATTTCCGGTGAAGGTGTGGGAGAACGCTTCGCGTGATGCTCTGAAGATGGTCCCAATCCAGCATACTTATCTCTTGAAATGGAAACATCACTTGCCTACAGTAGTTTGAGGTAAAGGACATGAACCCAAATAATTGCAGAAGCAAGCTGAATAGCTGATTAACATGAAACACAGAAGAAGTTAAAAACAAAAACCCAACACTAAGCAAAGGAACTCTGTCATGGATACTGGAGACTCACCGCCTTCCTTTTCTCTTGCTCAAGTTCTTGGTATTCCCTATCCTTTCTCCTCTGTATTTCATTTGTAATGTGATCAGCCTCCACCTACAACCACCACACAAGAGCACTTGGGATGAGAAAGCATTGGACAGCAAGATAAGAAGCAGAATCAAGTATGAAATGGAAGAAACATCAAGTATTAAATGGAAGAAAGACCTTTTTCTTCCTCGTTTCCTCTTCCTTTGCATCCAAGAACTGCTGTGGAACACCACTTGCACTACCCTGTGCACTAAGGAGTAGTGACCAAAGCTCTTTCATGAACTTCCCAGTATTCCTCTCCATGAACCCAGTCAGTTGGATTTGGATCTCTTTACCATTTACATCCTGCACTCAATCGCGCTAAACCAATGAGCATCCCAAATCAAGTTAGAGTAATGAATACAACAAAATAAGTTTGAACTACATGTGACTACCTTTCCTTCTAGAAGACCATAGATGAAGTTGATAAGCACTTCGTCTTCAATCCCTACAAGTTCAGTAGCTCGTTTTGCAATCCAAGGTCTCATCACATCCATCTTCACCTTAGTCATGTCCACCTATCCACATCAATATAGCATCAAGAATTGAAATTGAAATTGAAATGTTAGCTAAAATAAAGAAAAGCATGATAAAATTAAGTCGAGTTTGCCATCCAATTCCCTAATGCCAACCTAAAAGCATAATTAAAACACCTAATCACCCTCTATCTGACCATAAAAGGTTGCCATCCATTAATTATTATATAAAAAAACTAGATATCCAAACCAGATGCTCCAATTCTGGGGCAAACTTCTGCGATTTCAGCAGCTTAGCTTGCTTGTTGGAGAACCTAGTGTCTTGATCCGCAGAAGTACCCTAGAAGAAAGAAGCAAAACACACACACAAGAGAAAAAAATCAATATTTCCGATGCCTTGGGCAAACAACCGAAATTCAAGCCGGCGCAGAATGAACACAACGAAGTGAAACGACCCGTACCCGGAAAAACCCCCCTGACATTTTCTAGGGTTTGTGAACAGAAGTGCGTAATCCGATTGGTTGCGCGCGCGAACGAAGATGGTCGAGTTCCTGCTCGAATTGGATGTGAGATCTTCAAGAGATGCCTCGGGAGCACGAAGGAGTGGCTACTGATCTTCAAGTTCGAAAGTAGAGAACATGCAATTTGCAGGTTTTGCAGCGGATACGATTTCCGGTTCGGGTTGTCGGTCTCTGTATGAACCAATATTTATGGGCTAAAGATCGAAGAAGGCGAGTTTTGGACTCCCGTCGTGAAATAATGCCCCATTTCGCTTTAAGCCTCGTTATTAGATTCAAGGCCCGTTTGGTAATGGCACCAAATATGAGTTTTTAGGCTGTTTGACAACTTTTGAATCGGTAAGTGCTGAACCAGTAAGAGATCTGAATCATTAAGTGCTGAACCAGTAAGAGGTCTGAACCATTAAGAGCTAATATATTGCTTAACTATTCAGAGGCAAATGTCTGATCAATTCAGATAAGAGGTATTAACCATTCAGACTCTATATAATACTTAATCATTCAGAGGCAAGTCTCTTAACCATTCAGACATCTGAACCATTAAGAGGCTGAAACAAACAGTCTGAACCATTAAGTGCTGAACCATTCAGACATCTGAACCATTAAGAGGCTGAAACAAACAGCCCCTAAGAGAGTTGATATCTACGCTCCATATTTTTTATTTTTTCAAATATTGAAAATATTACCGCTTTTTATAAAAAGTATCTCATCCTATTTGATGTGATCATGTAAAAGCCTTAACTCTAAATTAAAAAAATCCGCCCGACAACAAAGGATGTGCACAATTTCGATCCTGAACTAGTGTAAAAATTAACAATTTCGGAATCAGGAACCAGAGTAGATAGCTTGCCAGAACCATTTGTGTAAAAACCGTGCAAGTCATTACTTTATATGTTGTTTTAATACCACTTCTCTCAATACAATTTATTTACCAAATGGAGTTGGCTACTTCGTCTTGTTTTTTATTTTATTTTTTTGATAAATTTCTTTCCCTCCGTCTTGTTTTTTATATTTTTTGATATATGTATTGCTTTGTTGTACACTTGTACGCGAGCAATATACATATATGCCACCTTCCTTATTTTATTTTTTTGGTCCTACAATTGTTCCAATTTTTTTGTACGTCGCCCATATATGCCACCTTCCTTTTTTATTCTAATTTTTTTTGCTCTAGACCTTTATAAAAAAAATTAATTATAAATTTTTTTTAATTTTTTGTTTCTCAATGAAATCAATTAATTTTTGTTATTTATAAATAAAATATTAAAAAATAATTTAATTACAAAATAAAGAAAATTTACATAGAAAAAATATAGATGCAAAAAAATATACTACAATAAAACTACTATTTATTGACTTCAAGTGAACAGATGGTTGGTTGGGTTTTGTTTTGCCGGTCAGGTTTTTTTGTTTTTGGATATGTGGATGGTTGGATATGCCGGGCAGAGAAGGGGATAAGGGTTTCAAACTATACGGAGTTGGCTACTCCGTCTTGGTTTCATTACAAAATACACAAAAGTACGCCACTCTATTTCTTGGTTTAATTTCAAATGAGACGGTGTTGCGTACTCCGTCTGGTACTGCAAAGAAATTTTTTCCTGACTTACGCTGTCAGAAACTAATTTTTTTTATTTACATATATCGGGAATTAACTCTATCATTGTTAAAGTATTGATTTACAATTGTTCTCTTACCTTTTCCGAGTATATTTCTTGATTTTAGATTAAAAGTCTGTTTACCAAAGATATTTTGAGCCAAGACTTTTTGCAATTTTACAAATGATCCATGATTTACCCCCATGATGGATCACATGTCGTATTCCAGCCCATTCATCACTTAACCCATGTTTAATTCTCATCATCATTTGGACATTTTGAGACACTTGAAGCACTCTATTACCTCTACATATTGCTTGATCCATTATTGATTATTCCTCTACTCGAGCAAGATAGAGAGTATATTTTTAGTGGAAACATGTTATTTTTGGATAATGTTCTTATCATTTATAAAACTTAAGTATTTAATCAATCTAACTTTTGTGTGAGTTATTGTTGTAGGTTGAAGAAGATTACTCTTTTTGTTATATAATGCTTGTGTTACTTAAGTCTTGGGGTGTGAAGTCATGAAGTTCTCTATTTCGAGCGATTGTATTGAAACTTATGTGACTTAAGTTCTCCAGGTGTAAAAAGTTTGTCAAACACCCGGGTAAGCTGGTTAGGTAGTGAAGATCTTGAATGGTTCTTTTGAAGACTGAAATAGCCACACGGTGGTGAATCAATATACATCGGTGTGTACTTTGTCTTCTTTTATTTAATTCCGTCGCGCACACTCATTTATTTATTGTATACACACTAGCTCTAGAATTGGTAAACATTTTCAACAACTCTATTTAGCGACAACGCCAATGGTTGGCGCTACGTTTTGTCATTTTGTCAATATGGAAGTGTCATATTTCTCTCAACCGTTGATCATTCTCGATCACCAGCTACCGTTGTCACCGTCAACCACCAGCAACAAATAACTTAACTTCAGATCTCAAAGAATGGTCTACAAACGAAGTAATTTTTTGAATTTTTTCAATCCGTTTTATTTAAAGAATGTTTTACAAATAAAAATTAAAATTTACATTTTAAAAAACTATATCAAAAGTTTTATAAAACAAATAATGACAAGAATATTTTATTTTATCAAATAATTAATGAAAATGCAAAAATAAATAAAAATTCTCGTCATTTTTAAATACTCCCTCCGTCCTAAAACTTTCTTCCCGTTGCGCAAAACGAAGAAAAATCCCAAGTTTTTTCAATCTATTTTATTTAAATATTGGTATAGAAATAAAAAATAAAACATACATATTTAAAAGAAACTACGGAGTACATAAAAAGTTCAACAAAACAAGTGGTGACAAGAATATTTTATTTTATCATATAGGCTATGAAAAAATACAAATAAATATAAATTTCCGTGGAGTTGGAATAGTGATATGGAAAGAAAGTTTTAGAGGGAGGGAGTAGTTAAGTGTTACTTACATTTTGGAAGGAAGAGAGCATGATTCATTTTAAATTTCAAAGAGATCTGTTCCCATGGCATTGGAGGAGGTGAGATTGTGTGTTAGGGTGGGAGCCGGATGGGAGTTAATTTCAAAACTTCTGCCGAGTATTACCCAAACTCACCAACCTGCCTTAATAAACGAAGGAGGTATTAACCGTCCCTCGGGCCAATAGTTTGCTGCCTTTGGATTCTGCCGGAGCTCTGGTCTGGATGGCCGTCGCCTGTTATCGGGTCCCCGGTCACGCAATCGGATCCACAATCGTCGAACTCTCCAGACCACCTCGCACCGGAGCTCCGCCTCCCGTTCGTATCTCCGCCCGGAGCCACGGCATCGACGAGCGTGAGACGCCTCAAGGCCCGTCTTGCATATTCGTCGGACCTATAGAGACAGCTAGCCAAGCAACCCTAGAAGCTCTCTACCTTCAAGTATGCTCCTTCGAACTAGCACTTCTTACAATCTCACTGTTTCCATGGTCACATTTATGTCTAGTAGTATCGATTTCTTCTACGTACGGGCCGTAGTACATTCAAATGCTTTAAATTGCAGCTCAGAAAGATGTTTGTTAAGTTGTGTATGAGTAGCCAAGCTGATTTGCAGCATTAGATATGCTGAGAGTATCCAGAAATAGAGGGATCGGTGTAAAGGAACTGACTCAACTAAAAGCTCAAGCTTCTGGTTGTACCCAAGAAAGATTATTTATATTTTAACACACCCCCTCACGTGCAAGCATATTTTTTTTTTGA
Organism: Cuscuta campestris; assembly: GCA_900332095.2. Lineage (NCBI taxonomy): Eukaryota > Viridiplantae > Streptophyta > Magnoliopsida > Solanales > Convolvulaceae > Cuscuta > Cuscuta campestris. The sequence goes on along the minus strand of OOIL02004368.1, from coordinate 390,808 downwards.
GTCTTGCACGTGAAATCTTAATGTTTCTAAAATTAGATGGCACTGAGTTTCAAACCTGTGATCTCTTAGTTAACAAGGCTTCAATATCATGTTAAGGAACCGACTCAACCAAAAGCTCAAGCTTATGGTTGTGGCCCAGGAAAGGTTAGTTATATCCTAACAATAGGCTATATGAATTGCGAAAACATTTCCAGATTAAAGTTACTTTGGTGTTATTCTAAATAATTTCAATAACATAAGAAGTTGGTGTTATTCTAAATAATTTCAATAACATAAGTAAACTTATAGGAGTATTTGGAGTTTTATGTCTGCAACAAACCAATGAGCTCTCCTATTTAAAGAGCAAAACCGACCTAGCCGTGTCTGATGACATGAACCAACTCAATGTTTCAGGTAGTATTTGATTACTACACCCTCTTGCCTCTTTTGAATCTTCTAAGTTTGACTTTCAAGGTCAACTTTTTATAATTTTGACTACAAATTACAGAAAAAAATATATGGAATTGTGATATAAATTTAATATCGATTTCTTATTCAAACATTACATTTTTATAATATATATCTATCTACAAATAGAGATATTGATGGTCATAGTATTGCATTGAAGACCATGAAAAATCAAATGAGAAGATTCAAAAGGAACGGAGGGAGTAAGTTTTAGTGTTCAAATAATATAGGTGTTTCACACTCCAGTTCGATTCTCTATGTTGCTAAACATTTGATTACTGCATTGTACTCCCTCCATTTTAAAAAACACTTCCTATTTTGTTTGTACGTGCAAAACCCCATTTTAAAAAAAATTATTTACAAATTGGTATAGAAATAAAAAGTAAAACTTATATATTTAAAAACTAAATAAAAAATTCTATAAAACAAGTAGTGACAAGAATATTTTATCTTGTCAAATGACTAATGAAAAAATGCACGCAAATAAAACTTGCCGGGATGCTTTGAATAGTAAATAGGAATGGTTGGGCAAACAGAGGGAGTAGTATTTGAATACTAAGGCATCATTTCGTAAACGTCGTTTGAAGTTGAGATAGTATTCAAATATTGCCTCTGTCCCATAGAGATCTTTTTTTCCTTTTCATCCGTCCCAACAAGATCTTCACTTTCCTTTTTGAGAAAAGAATGTGTGGTTCAAAAAGTTTCTCTCTCCTCTCAGCAAATGACAACCACTCCTTTTTCACTTTTCAACATTTTTCTTAAACTTCGTGAAAGTCAAACAAAGATATATTTATGGGACGCAGGGAGTACTAATTTACTAGTCTTCGAATACTAGCCATCTTTTCGCCAAAAGTGGCTGGAAGTTACACCTTTTATTTGAATACTACTCACGTAATATATAGTATTCGGAAACTTGGTATTTCAAATCCATTTTCAAAATTTTGATCAATTTGGTGAATTTCCATAAGGCAACAACTTTGAGCTCAACCCAACAAGGGGCTCTGCCCCTTGGACTCTGCTAGGGATTGTGCCCCTCGGAAGGAATTTGTAATATCATTGAATGACCTTGAACTCCACACCTCGAAACTCGTAATCAACATTTATTCAAATTTTTTCCTGATCTTGAGTAAAACCAATTACCCAAAATAGAGACTAAAATTACCAACAAGTTATACTTCAACTAATTAAACAAAGTAGAGTCTATTCGTTTTCTCATATTTTCATGATTCATTTATTTTAGGCAAGGGATTCGTATTACGGTGGGTCACCCCTAATACCTGATGATATGTTTGATAGAGTGGAGGTAAGTTTTTAATGTTCACATAGTTTACAAATGTGCACTAAAAGTTCATCATGTTCGGATTATTTCTCTGTCCTTTGCTGAGTAGTGAGTACTTACTATGACAGTTGAAACTACGTTGGTATGGTTCACAATACGTTGTCAAGTACCCTCGCTGTAGTCTTAGGCGCCAGGCAACTTATGCGGATGCACAGGTGATATAGCTTTTAGCTGCACATATCATTTTATCTTTGGTGTTTGGGAATTATTTTTTGATTTTTCCATTGATCTTGAAGCATTTGGGGAGAGGCGAGAACATTGGATTCCAGTGAAGATAGCTTATTTTAGTTTTGACTATCTATAATTTCTAACCATTCAACTTCCAAAGTTGTCTTTTTAAGCTGAAGATTTTTCAACTTACAAAATATGACAATTGACAAGCAGTCCATATGCAATACAAGGGACGATTTGAGTCAAATTCTAAGCGTGGTAATGGGGAATGAGAATGGTTAAATAGCCAATGGGTTTGGTTGAGGAATTTGACTAATGGGGCACAAAAGTTACTGGAAAAGGTAATGATTGAGGAGCACCATCAATGAACCTTTGAAATTAGTTCCAATCATTCCCCTTTAATTTCCCATTTGCATTTCTCTTTCCCCAACCTAACTCAACCTACATTTATTATTCATTTAACTTGTATAAAGTCATTTTGTGAGAAATACTATTGGGCTAAAGCTATAGTAAGAATGTATAATTTGGCACACAGTAAAGTACTCCCTCCGTCCTGGAAATATCTTCCGGAATTGACTTGGCACGATTTTTGATAAAGTGAAATGTTGGTGGTTGTGGTTTGTGTAGAGGAAAGAGAATTGATATGTACCACATATTTGTTTCCTTAAAAAGAAAGAGGAAGAAAATTTTGGGACGACCCAAATAGGAAAGAAAGAAGATCATTATGGGACGGAGAGAGTAATTATAATACTCCATTTAAGTGAGAGATGCTAGTAAGCATGTCATATTAAGAAACAGGAAGGATGAACATTTTGGTACCTATTTTCTGGTTACGAAGTTGTATATCTACTTATTGTAATGCTATTGCCAAAATGTTGCAATTTGTGCTTTTGTCATTTATCGTAATTTGGTTATTTCATGTATTAAAAAGGAGCTAAAGAGGTATCAATGTGAGACCTTCATGATGGGTCTTGAGGTTTACACTTTCCTTGCATGTTAAGAGTGCCTCACAGAGTTATGGGTGTGTTTTGAGGCACGCCACAAGATATTTTTTTGAGAGAGATTTCTATAAGTTATTTTTCTTTTGGGTCGTGAGACTGTAAGAAATAAGGCACACTCACTAAAACTTAGTCCATCACTCCATTTATTACTTCTAAACCCATAATAGAGAAGAAGCAATCTATGAGATTATCACTATTTATTCTGCCTGCTTCCCATCATCATCATCCTCTTTCCGGAGTTATTGGTAATATTTTTCTACTCGTACATGATTTTTTTTGCTGCTAGTCACTTTTTTATAATGATTTTGTACATTTTTTAAAATTTATGCACATTACAACCATGCATATCATTAGTTGGTTCCAAAACAAACCGCCTTGATATCCGAACCAGTTTTAAGATCCTTGGTTAGTTTCCATGCCACATTATTTCAGTGAGTACTGAGTAAGACTATGGGAGAACAAGCTATTTTATCAACTTGAATATTGAGTGATGTGGATGTAGGGCAGGAGGACCCCTCGCAGGTTTTTGCACTAGCAAGCATATGGGTCCTGATTCTCAGTATTGGAGGTTCAGTATTGCTAGCGCCCGTAATATACACTATGGGTCAAGCTTGTCGAGATGCGTTCATTGCAGAAATGCCCTTCACCAGTCAAGCATCATCACTGCAGTTTCTTACAATTCTTAATGGCATACTTTACATGGTGTTAGGATCCATCATAGGGTATCCCATTGCCTCAGCATCTGGTAAATACTAAATAGTTGATCTGCTTTCAATCTCTCTTCAGTTTTCCTCAATGAGGGATTTTTTTTGTTAGTACATATTCCCTCTGTCTCATAAAAAAACTTATCATTTTGACTTTCACAGTGTTAAGAAAAAGTGTTGAAAATTGTAAAAGGTGTGGTTAGAATTGGTTAAGAGGGGAGAGAAATTTTTTAGCACAATATATTTTCCTTAAAAGGAAAGTGATTTTTTTTGGAACTAACAAAAAACAAAAGTGAGAAGTTTTTATGGGATGGAGGGAGTATTACCTAGATAAATGAGAAATGTTGAGGCTTGTTACCAGATTATATTGTCACATAGAGATTAGAATTTACCGTAGATGGTAATGTAGTTTGCATTAACTTGATTAAAATATAAAATGTAAAACATTTTGTACATAAGAATAGTTTTAAAATTTGCAATGTGCATACCACTTGCTGCCCAATGTTGTAATTGATTACAATGATGTAACTTGTAGAAATACACTAATGCTAAGCTATGAGATAAAGATATACGAATAAAATGAGTTTGATTAGATATCTGAATTTCATTTTTTAGTTTGAACTAATTTTTTATTAGTTCCCCCCAATTCTTTTCTCCCCAAATTTCACCTCTGTTTTGATTTCTATTTTCATTCCATATCATTTTCCAGCTTTCAAATTGACACTTAGGTTCTTGTGGTGTATAACTTAAAAATCTCTCACAGCTCGAGCGCTTCGAGGGCTATGGCAAAATGACTTGGTTGCACTTAGAGGGGCATGTCCAAATTGTGGTGATGAGGTGATGCATATGGCATTCGCTTTTACTCCCTCTCCCAAAAATGGGTTCATACTTTTCTTTTTTTTACGTTCCAACATCTCTTAAAAAGAATTTTGTGGTTCATATTATTTCTTTCCCCTCTTTGTAATCTCAACTGCACAATTTTCAGTTTTTCGATAACTCAGTTTCTTAATGACTATATGTGGTCTAATGTGTTACCGTTTTATGGGATGAAGTATTTATCTTTCAAATCAAGACTGTAGACACATTTTGACTTTCCAGTCACTACGGCTTCGTGAACCAATTGCAGGTGTTCGCATTTGTGAGATTTAAGTCAAATCATTCTTCTCATAGAACAGAGTGTCATGTATGTGACAGCATGCTAGAATTTCGCACCAAGGTTGAGGTACATACAACTACGTCTTTGTGTTTTGCTTTGTTTTTTTATTGTTTTTTGTTCATGTTGAGCTATAAGGCATGTAAATTTCCCCCCTCAACTGAACCACCAGGAAATGAAGAAAAGTCACGATATCCTTTTCTTGTATTTGTTTTTCCACATTCATGAGGGCACATGATCTTCACATTTATCTTGATGCGTTTTTGTTTCTTATTCAATTCTAGGCCTTCTTTTTGTGAATTGTTATTGTTAAGTTGACATCAATCACATTTAATCAGCCCAAATAATGCACTTTACCTGCTGGTTGATTTCATAAGCGTAATAGTATTTCTGAAGCTTGATTTGTTTATGCTTTTCTTAAACATGTGTCCCGGTGTATTTTGTGACGTTTTCTAAAATTTCTTGTGTTTTTGTGTTTCCTAATGCAATTTCAACATGTTACACCAGTCCATCTCAATACCTGGACAGAGATGGGTTTATGGCCGTGTTTACTTGATTCAGAAGCAAGAAAAAAGGCAAAGGTAGTGGATTCAGTCTCAACTGATACCCATGGGACCAAACATATGCTCCTAGGAATAATATGTCATCTATTGTCATCTGTTCCTAGTAAAAGACATTTGACGGGTTCTCGGGCTTTTTATACGCTACTCACACGGGCAACACCGCGGACCTCGGAAGTGTGGGCCCTTGCGGTTACTACCCGCATTGGTTGTATTGACCTTGCAAGCAGCAGCGCAGTTCAGGTATCCAAAGTGTCCTTTTGCTATGCAATTCTGAATGGTCAGCAAGTTTTATTCGAAAAATTGAATTATGGGAAAAAAAATTACCTCGTTTGCTTTTGTAAAATCTGAAAACTGTTCTCTAATGCTCTGTACTAGTGTTACATATTCCCAGCACAATGTATTATGCATAATACACTTTCATTTTAGTGAAATGGTATTTGTACTCTAGACTTGCACCATACTTGCACAGTTACACAAACGAATATAGAAAAAACAACATTTGTCTATAAGATTTGGCTGTGTTGTTTTAAAATTTTACTTGTACGGTAAATGTAGTGTACCAATATACTTAATATTGTAATTAAATACCGCCTCCGGCCCTAACTTTATATATTCAAAGACGATATCAAAAGTTGTACTCCCTCTGTCACATAAAGAATTTCATAGTTTGAGTTGCGAAATTTATGTTGAAAAGTGGAAAACGCGTGGTTGTAATTTGTTTAAATGAGAGAAATTTTGTGTCATATTCTATCACTATGGTTTCTAGTCTATGTGAGAATTAAATTGAGGGCTCTTAGATAATAAAAAAATAATAAATCACAATATGATATTTCATTTTAAAAAATAAACTTCATAATATTAAAAATAAAAAATAAATTATACAATTGCTACGAGATAATAATTGATAAAAGCACAAATTAGGCATATATTCCAATTGTTTGGAAATTGGAATACATATACAAATACATTTGTTTTCTATACGCTAGCTTTTATAAAAAAAAATACTCCTTATGATGTGCCTTTGTTAGCGTATTTGCGTACCATACACATATTTGCCATGCAATTTCGCATATGTTTTTATTAAACACGTGTGGTTTATAATACCAAAATGAACACTCTTGAATAAGTTTAGTCACGTGTTTAGGTTCTTGTGATTTACTATACGATGAATCCCTTCATTCTTTAGGAGTTAAAAATATCTTTAATTAACTTGATATGATTCATTGTACATTAGTTGACCACTTACTATCATTTCTTGTTCTAAATGTGAAATCGCTCACCCCGATCGTCCCTCACTCCCTGTCGACGAGATTGTGAGAGAATGTAAATCATGGTGGCTCAATCGGCAACAGAGACTAGGACCAGTGCTCACACAACAAACCCTCTCACAATGTGTCTTATATATAAAGAATAACATTATAAAGAAAAAAGTAATATTAGTGATTTCTGGAGTGATAATATTTATTCGTATAAGGATGAATTTATATATAACACAAATATGGAAAATATTGAATGCAATAAAGGTAGTGAGGCAAAAAAAGGTGTGATAGAAAACACAGACACTGGGATAAAAGTATTTCTTAAAATTTTAAGTAAATTTTACAATAACTACCCAACTTTTTTTTGTAAAACTTGAGCCAAAAAATCAAGAGAATGAAAATAGAGATGAAAGAAGTAATTAGTTATAAGTGTTACATATACTATGTGTTTTCATAAAAAATGTGTCACGGAGTACATACTATGTTGGGCAACGTAATGCAGTAAATGTCCCGTACAAACGACATGAATGAGGTGGAGTCGCGTCAAGTTAGAGTCGAATGACACGGAGTACATTGGTTTAAAATGATTAGATAACTACTCATACCACTCGTGATGCACTATTCTTTTCGGCACCTCATTTGAGAATAAATTTGAAAGTTAAGTTTCCTTAACTAGGAACAATTTTATGAGAACTCTCACAATGAGCATATGAATGAGGTTAAAGTATGTTGGATTTAGATAATGAAGAACACTGCGAAACAGTGTTAAACGAAGAACTCGATAGAATAACGGATCGCGTATGAAACGCTTTCAGATCAAAATTACTTCAGGGTATACAAAATACTTCAATCAGATAAGACGTTAATTCATAACAAGCACTCGAGAATCTGTCCCTCAACCCATACCACGAGACTCTATTTTATAGAGTCGAAAATCCTTGTGATCGGACATGAACGTTCGCGTAGATGTACGCGTACGTTCGCGCAAGAAGAAAAAGGTGCGAGTTTGAACGAAAGGTCTCCTGCGGTTGAAGGCTTAATTTCGACGTTTATCCATTATGTACGAGTCTTTTACCGTTTTGGACTCCGGTCACGAAAATCTTAAGGATTTTCTTAAATAAACAACGTCCGAAATAAAAAATTTCCAAGCTGTCCCGGACCCCGACCAGGGGCTCTGCCCCTTGGACCCCGCTACCCAGGGCTGCCGCCCCCGGACCCCTGCAGTGAATTTATAATATCGTTGAACGAGCGCGCACTCCGCGCCTCCTAACTCGTTTGACAACATCTATTTAAATTCTCTTCTCATCAAAGTAAATCCAATTACACAAAATAAATTGATGACACTAAAATCACAAACAAAGTATGCTAGAAAAAAGTTTATTTAATTAAGTTTTTACTCCTTCTATCCTATTTTATAACGTCTGTTTTGGTTTACGATGTTTGAATGAAATTATTTTCAAATCATTTTATATGACAAATGGTATATAGTTAAAAAAAATAAAAATTACATATTAAAATACTACATCAAAAGATCTACAAAACTAGTAGTGACAATAGTACTTTATTTTATCAAATTGTTAACGAAAATAGAGAAAGAAAGTGAATGAAGTTTGACCCTGTGAATAGTGAACATGCATTATAATTTGGGACGGAGGGAGTAATTTTTATTAAGAAAAGCTTAAAACACAATTTATATATTTTAAAATTACATTAAAAATGCTATAAAAAGTTCATAAAACAAGTTTAATAAAATAAAAATTGACCTGATTATTTTAATTATTCCATATTAAATGACTAAGAAAAATGTAATCCCAATTGCTTTTTGGGGAAGGTTCAATGTCATTTGAACCTTGGTGTTGCTTTTTTATAGTTATTGTTCATGTGTTCAAAATGTTTCATTTTTATTTATATATTTTTATTTATCATTTGATTAAACATTACTCTGTAAAATTATGGTACCTCTTATTTTGTTAAACATTTTATGTAGTTTTTAAATATATACATTTTATTTTTTAAGGTTTTCACTATATATTAAATAAGTAAAATAAAAAATGGTTTAAATCAAACATTGTAAATTAAAACGGAGGGAGCATAAGAAAATATAATACTTCGTACTCTGTAATAATAATTTGACCGGAAGATAATTTTGGGACATTGGGAACAACCTTTTCATTAACATTAATAATTTGGATAATTTGTTTAATGGTGCAAATTAGCTTTAAAAACACTAAAACTAAATGATGTCGTTGATAGCTTTTTCAAAAAGCTAAAGCAAAACATTGAAACTGTTGTCATTCAAATCTATAGTGTACTACTCCATCCGTCCTATAATGATCTTTTCAGAGCACTATTCCAACTTCACGGGAATTTATATTTATTTTTGTTTTTTCATGGCTTATATGATAAAATAAAATATTCTTGTCACCACTTGTTTTGTTGAACTTTTGACGTAGTTTTTAAATGTGTATATTTTATTTTTTATTTCTATACCAATATTTAAATAAAATAGATTGAAAAAATTTGAGATTTTTTTTCGTTTTGCGAAGCGGAAAGATCATTATAGGACGGAGGGAGTACTATTTTCATTTTTAAGTGTTTGTTATGAATTTTAATCAGTAATTAAATACAAATTATACTATTTAATTTATGGGTACAAAAATAATTTAATTAGAATAATACTTTAAAATATTTTTAAAAACTATTTAATTTTTGTAAATATATAATGTAATTTTTTTTATTATTGATAATCAAAGTGAAGAGGGATTATATGTTGAAAAAGATTCATAATTTTATGACCCAATGTTCCTCCAGGCCTGCAAAGCCCAGAGGCGACCGCCCGATACGTAAAATCCACCACGTGGCGGCATCAGAGCCAGCATGCCACTGTTGTGTGGCCCACTCTTCACCGTAGAACCGGTCTTCATGGTGGGTTTCTGTGAGCAAAAATCTCCAGCCCGCTTCCGACCATGATTTACCGATATGTCCGGTCACTGTGGGGGTCAATTCGATACAATAAGAACTGTCGTTTGGGGGTTTATGAGGTGTTTGGATGGGGTTTAACATCTCACAGATTCCGTTTGGGGAAAAATCTCACAGATTTCGTAGAAATGGGTTGAAACATTGATTTCTTGTTTGATCGAACCAGGAAAATTTCAGGGTTTTTTTTAAAAAAAGATTGTTTGTAAAAATTTGGGTTTATTAGGATTCGCACCTTCGGAATTTCCCTGCAATTATCCGATTTGGAAGGTTGGTGTGATTCATTTCTGTCATGTTTTAATGTTTGATAGCAAAGTTCTAAAAAAAGATAGAATCTTGTCTCTGCATTTGTTTTACCTTGTTGTATAACTTGTTCATGTAGAATCTAAATTTTCATTTGTTATTGTTCTTTGATCTACAATTAAAAGTTTGGGTTTTGTTTTTTCTTGTTCTTTGATGTGTTTGAATTTTCATGGTTGAAGAGTGAATCCCACATCGACTAACTTGTAATTTTGGGCTACTTCTACAATGACATTGACGAATCGTTTTGAATGTGATTCCAAGTCTTACAAACTTGTGCCGTTTTTTTGTTTTGTTTTGATCATATTGCAGAGTTTCATTTTTGCGGGCTTGACGAATGTAGTAACTATGGGTATCTTGGTATGAAGCTTTGGTAAAAGAATGCTAGTTTTCCAAGTCTTTTGAATCATTCGTGGCATGGTTGGTAAGATATGGTGTTTCGGGAGAGATTACATCGTGGATTTCATGGCTTTGAGGTGCCTCATGCCCCGCGATCTACCAGATCAGCTAGGGTAACTATAATTTGCCTTCATGGGTTATGTATTTACAATTACCTCCCCTTACCAAATACCAATGCTACATGTTAACTTTTCTTACCTTTCAGAAGAGGGGCATCGGTTGGAGGAGAGGTGAAGAGAATCAAATGTGTGCATTTGACTTGTTAGCTACCGTTGCTGGGAAAATACTTCGCGAAGACGACATTTCTCCTATTTTGAATACGCATACGCTTGAAGAAAATAATGTTGAGCAGAGTTTCTTTCTTTCCGAGCTTGTCTCACATGAACACATTCTAAATAACCATAGCGATAGTGTGTCACCTATATCTGTAATAACAACTTCTGATAGCTCAGACAAGTTTGCCCATGTGGAACAGCAATTGGCATTCAAAGACTCTTCTAGTTGTAAATTAGATATTGGAGTCGGGAAACCTAGAAAACATGAGGCGTTAAAGAATGGTAAAAAGTTGACTGGAGATAAAGCCGGTATGTGCAGTTCGGATTTCATTCACCCGGATAGAAAATCCTCTTCTTTTGTTTGTTCTGACAATATTGTAAAGTTGACCTTGTCTACGGAACATATGAGTCGGGATAATGGACAACATCAACAACAACCCAGTAAGGTACCACAACAAGTGGGGCCCGGGATGAGTCCGGATTATGTAAAGTTAGGTAATAATGATGATGACGAAAACTCTTTTCCGTGTATCGGAGGTCAAAGGCATGCCAAGAAGTCAATGGCATCTCCACACCCAAGCACTGGTGAGATTTTGCTTCAGTTAGTATTATTGGGGTGCAGAGTGATTTGCTTCATATATAATGTGATATTACGCTTTTGTCCACAGATGTTGAAACAGCAAAGCATGATTCAAGCAGTGATAATAACAGCGTATTGAACTCTGGAAGGTCTCTCAGAGATTACCCTTTCAAGAAAAGGAAGCTCTATGCTTGTAGTGACGCGTCCAATTCTGACAGAGGGAAAACTAATGATGGAATTTATAGTTCTAATTCAAATGATGGAATAGGTTGTTTCCCAGAGCTCTTCTTTTTTCTTGTTTGGTTATAACATTGTTTTTAGTACGGAGTAATTTATTCTTTATGTTTTCCTATAAATAATGGCAATAATTAGCAGTTGCTGACATATGCGTTTTATTCTGGCAGAAGATCAAACAGTGCACGGGACGTCAAACTCTGCAGCAAGGGGACATCCATCCTTTAGGTCAGGTGATTCCCGAGGTAAGATTTTTTTCCCACAATAAATGTGTCGAAGATTTTACCACATTTTCTAAATATGAATTAATAGGCACACTAAAATAAGTGGTCAACAACCTTTGCTACTAAAGAAAGCTCTTTTAATTTGGAGTTGAGCCAGGTGCAACACTTATTCTTAACAGAACTGTTCAATTTACTCAGTGAAGCTTGGAATTAAGTCTTTCAGAGTCCCAGAGCTTTTTATCGAGATTCCTGAAACCTCAACCATTGGCTCCTTAAAGGCTAGTGAAGAAAAAAATGAATTTGAATAATAATAATAAATGCATTCGTTAATTTCAATAATGGTACTGATAAATATGAGTAATGTGTATAGAGATCGGTTGTGGAAGCTGTGTCTGCAATTCTTCATGGTAGGCTCCGCGTCGGTGTGCTTTTTCAGGGCAAGAAAGTTAGGGATGACAATAAAACCTTATTGCAAACCGGAATTTGTCATGACAGTAAACCCGATTCTCTGGCGTTTTCCCTTGAACCCGTTCCTTCCCAAGAGCATCCTTATTTACTTTCTTTTGATGCACCTCAACCACAAAGAAGGTATTTCTTGCTTCTCAACTACTCCCTTCGTCCTGTAAAGAACATCATAATTTGACTTCACGGAGTTTATAAAAAGAAAACTGAGTGATTAGTTAGAATTTGTTTGGAAGAGAGAGAACTATTGTGAGCCACGATCCGGTTGTGCTTTGTGGGACATCTGCCCTACTTGTTAGGCTGTGGTAGTCTGTTTGGGGCTTGGTTTGGACCCAAGATATGTGTTTCATAAGATATGTTCTTTTCAACTTTTTATTTTAGTTATCCAGACTACAGATTCCAGTTACTTCCTCCTAGGTCATACTCCCTTCGTCCCAAAAAAAGGCTCCCAGTTTGACTTGTCACAAAGTTTAAGGAAAGTGAAAATGTGTGGTTGAAAGTGATGCAGAGGAGAGAGAAAGATTGTGAGCCACCCAAAGTTTTCCTAAGAGGAAAGAGTAGGCTTTTTTTGGAACGTCCCAAAAAAGGAAATAAGGAGTCTTTTTTTTGGGATGGAGGGAGTATTATTCTGGATTAAGAGTTATAAAAAATCAAGTTATAATACACATTTCTTCCACCAGGTATTCACCTGCTCGAAATGTGGTCGATAACGCACCGCAACAGAGATCAGTCAATACATCTTCAGGAACACATTTGATCAATTTTATGGAAAGCGATCCCGATTCTGCCCCATCCCCTCTCAGTACATCCTCATTAGACAAACGTGCATCGGATTCGAGGGCATTGGCCCCTGTGAATGTGGTGGACCCCACACGTGCCATAGTTCCAGCGAGGAAACCGAAGAGGTCCGAGGCAGCTCAACGCCGGATTCGTCGGCCATTCTCTGTTTCTGAAGTTGAGTCACTTGTCCAAGCTGTCGAGAAGCTCGGAACCGGAAGGTATTGTCATTGGCGTGTGAGAGTTACAGTCACAACTCTTTAGGACCCGTTTGGAAGTTCAGTAAATGCTAGAAAAATGAAATGTGGGGGAAAATAAAACATCGGTTCATCCTCACATTAGTGTTGCTTGTTTTTGCAGGTGGCGTGATGTTAAGCTGAGAGCTTTTGACAACGCCAAACACAGAACTTATGTTGATTTGAAGGTAAGAATTTAGTCGATGTCAAAGATACGTTAGATGGCATATGAGGGCTCGTTTGGTGAGTGGTTCTTATATCTCCTTGGTGAAGTCTAAACATGATTCAAATTTGATATCTCCCAATATAATAACTTCCTAAATTAAAGTGTTTTGATATTTTCTAATTTGGGAGATATTCATCCGGAAATTTTGTTATGCCCTTCAACTATTGGCTGCTGGTGGGCGGTGACTCCCTCCCGCTTTTGGCCACCCCACGTCTACCACTAACAACCATCATTTTAGATCTCTCCACTCTCATTTCAACTTTTAGAACTCGTATCATGTCAACCATGCTTCGCTCACCAAACGGGCCTTGAGATATAGTCAGAGTCATTTCCATGGATGGTCTTTGTTTTGAATTAATAATAATATTAATATCACTCCATCTTTCCCAAAATAAAAAATGACAGTTTGACTTTTGCAAGCAAACTTCATCCAATTTGACCACCATTTATTCATACATTGTAATGTTTTGTGATATGAAAATTTATTTTCTAAGGCAAAAAAAAGCGCATCTTAAGAATGTATACATTCAACAACAACATCCCAGTAGGTAAATTCATTTATAGGTAAATTCTTTCGTAATCCTAAGGTTCACACTCATTTTATGGATCTTAGTATATCGATGAATTGGATTCTTTGAAAAAATAAAAGATTCCCATGTTGGCCCACCAAAAGTGTGAGAAGGCCCACATTTCACATGTGAATCTTAGGATCATGGAAGCACAACTCTACTCTATAATACAATAGGATATGTTGTGTAGGATAAATGAGTTACAATTATAAAAATATTATCAAAATTACCCATTTTTAGGCTGAATTTTTTTTCTTTGAAAAATTTTATGGGACGGAGGAAGCACTACGATGTAAGAATAATTAAGGGTCAAATTTGATGAATTTTTAATGTAAAAATCAAATTGCTGCCTTTAGTTCAAGAGATAATAATAATAATAATAACAATAATAATGCACAGGACAAGTGGAAGACGTTGGTGCACACGGCAAGAATCTCTCCTCAGCAGAGGAGAGGTGAGCCAGTACCGCAAGAGCTCTTGGACCGAGTCTTGATCGCTCATGCCTATTGGTCACACCAGCAGGCTAAGCATCAAATGATGAAACAAAAGGAGGCCGAGACGTGCCTTCTTCTCTAAAACTGCATCTATATATATATATATATATATATCCATCTCCTCGTCCTCTTTTACGCCTTGTTTTGTAAAAAAAACATGTGTATGATGATGCACTTGTAAAGTGATTAATAAGTGCTGGCTGACAATTTTTTTTCATCCATAAATAAGTGCCTTTTTTTTGGAATATATTGTAGCCATCTTTTTGCAAAGTGTAGAGCATATATATGTTGTAATTAAGGCAGCTTTGTTCAGCTGGTGTACATAAAAAACATGTCTTGTGAGGAGAAGTATTTTCTTCTGCTTGATTAATAGTGTAATAATCTCCATTGCAGTATAATGGTCTTATATTATGCTCTTATGAGAATTTGATAGTGATTATGTGTTGCATAAGGTTTATATGCAATAGAAAGTTCACTTTTTTTTGAAAACATAAGAAAGTTCACTTTAATTTCGCAGAGATTAAATTTGTTGAAGAGATGTTGAATAGTGAAAAACGAATGGTTAAAGTTCATTTAAAAGTTAAATATTTTGGACCATATTCTTTGCTAAAAAATTAAAAGAGAAATAGTGAATTATTTGAGATATGAAAAAAGAAAATGGAAAATTTTAACTCAGTAGGCAAACCACCATATGCGGTGGGGTAAGGAGTGGGCAACCCTTGCCAAATTTCAGTTATCAGCAAAACCAAATAATAAAAGAGGAAGGACCTAACCGAGGCTGAATGCCAACCCCCCGTACCGAGGACAGACTCCCCAGGGATTATAATAAGAAACAAATAAAAGGGATGAAGAAGAACCCTAAAAAGGCTTAATTAGAGCAACAATAAGTCCTACTATCAAAAGCACATTGTTAAGTTAGGGCATGACCAGTGCCACAAACAGGTCTAAGGTACAAAGCAAAAACCAGAAACTAAAAACCAAAAGCCATAATATCAAAAACCGAAAACCAAAAACCAAGGTCTGTGTGTTATGGTTTACGGTTTAGGGTTAAAGAGAAAGCTTTTACTTTGAACCAAAACACAAACAAAACAAAAGCAATCCAGTCAAGTGTCAACTGGAAAAAAGATGTGTCAAACATACCCCACCAGTCTAATTCTCCCTAGATCAGCACAACCCAAATTATGCCCTCCACAAGAAGGGTTACTAGCTGGAGCAAAGCTAGGACTTTGCCTTATATCCGATTGATGAGAGAGAACACATTCTACAATTTTTGCTAAGTGTATAAAAAAACACTGCATCGCCCGATTGAGTTGACAGTAATTCGTTCTACCTTACAATCATAGGAACACCCACTCTACACGAGTATTAATGTAGAACTACATTTTTAAAAGGTTGTATAACTTATAATCATAAATGTGTTACTTACGAAACGAAAGTTGTGCTGAGAAACAATCGTTGAGCTTGAACCCATATCCGACTTGTATCCATTAAGTCTAAAAACATTGGACCCATATCCTTAAGAATAGGTCTGGGTCGAGATCCTGTGCTATCCTTAGTCAAGTCTTCTTGCTTCGTCCACAAAAGCTAGCTAATGAGTGAAGATCTGGCATTGATACAGACGACAAGACGATGGAGAAGACTTTGTTAACTACAAAAAAAAAGCAAAGTTTCACGTTGGAATAGCAAGATCGTGTAGTTGCATAGCTATTTTTTTTAAATATAATGACTGGTGCAAGAGATCTACCTCAAAAAGAGCTTGTGTTGCATAGAGTGATATATCTATATCTATCGTAGTTTGTGCGTTTGCTGCGCAGGTACCCAGCAAGCACTACCACAAAGAAACCGACCTTTCCATCCATGCAGTATCCAAGGACCATCTTCATCAAACAGGAAATCTTTGTGATATCCTGCCTTCATCTTGCCTCTCAACTCCTTCACCAGTTCTGGGTTCAAGGGGAGAGGCTTGAACCCAGCCCTCATAATGCGCGATTGCCACTGCTTGTATGTTTCAGGCCTCTCCACTCTTTCTGCGCCCTCACATGCAATGATGTTCACAATGTGACGCCAGACAAATCGTTGCTCGAAATTCACTCTATCACGGTGGTGTAAAGTCGCATCAGACAAATCAAAGAGATCAGAGTAGAAGCAGAGGGCCTCCCGGAACCGAGTTAGAAAGAAATGAGAGTTGTAGGATCCTACCATTGTAGATTGCACGTATAAATGAGGATTTGCTTCCCTGATTAAGTTTAGAACATCATCCTTGGGGCTGCGCGAAACTAATGCTCTCTCATCCAATAGGTATCGGAATCGAAACAGACAGTTAACAACAACCACCTCACCACTTATAATCTTCAGGTTATCAATCTTAATTGTCTCCCAGTCATTGCTTGTTATGGCATTGTACCGGAATGGCACGCCAAAACGCTTGCAGTATTTCGCCAAGCGACAACCAGTCTCTTCTACCATTTGTGCCGGACGAAAACCAGGTTGGGGAAGCTCAATACCAGTTATTCGAAGTTTAGGTGGACCACCGGGTCTTTGTGAAAGATCCCGGATAAGAGTGGGCCACTGGATACCATAATTAATGCCAAAATCTATTACATGCAGTGAGTTGCCTTTCGACGCCACGTTGTAGATCATTTTATTCGCAAAGAAAATCGAAACCCTCATGACAGGCCAAGATGTAAGGTGGGTTTTTAACAACTCGCAAACGAACTCTTTATTCCATGTTAAGGCCATATATAGTTGTGTACCAGTTCCATTAAGCCGAGCCTCAAGAGCATTTGCAAATGCATGAGCCATCCTTTGGTATGCATTGCCAGTAGGTGACGAGTTCTGCCTGATCTCCTTCAATAGCTCTTTTGTCGTCCCGTGATCAACAGAAGCAATAGATTGTGCACAGCTGACTAAAAGAGAATGTAGATCGACAACTTCACAACTGTCTCCTCGGTTCTTTGAATGTCTTCTCCCATTACCCCGCCCTTTCCATTGGGTACCCTTTCGAACTCCAGGTGGAGAATCCATATTGTCAGTGCACAGAAAAACCTTATCAAACACCTCTGATAACTCAACTGCATCCTCATAAACTGCGGAATGCTTACTGCTCCTTTCTTCCCTTGGCTCACAATCATCATCTTGGAAGTGATGCTTCTTTCCTTTAGCCTTACCTGTATCAAGAACCAACTGACTACAAGCCGGAAAGAACCTTGTTCCTTCCTCCTTACCTCTATTGAATTGCAGGGCGAACTCATTAGCATAACTTATTAATATATTTGGAACCGAATTTGCAACTAGGAAAGAATTTGTTTCAGATTTCTCAATGTTGTCCAAGGAATGCAAAGATCTATTTTTCCTATCCGGCGTACACAATGACTGGAAAGAGAAGTCATGAGGAACGCTGACCCGAGATAGTTTTGATCCTCCGTGGTCAACATTACACTGGGGAACGGTGTCATACCTCACACTAATGGTGCTTCCATTTGTCCTATAATCACTGGAGCGCTCAGAATTGTTGTTGAAAAGAACAGGTTCTGGATTAGAGGGTGATGGGTTCTGATGTAGAGCTTCATAAAAGGAATCCTCAGCAGCTCGAAGTGCAATGGGATCATATGATGTGCTCTGGTCATTCTCATCATCCTCAAGCAGTATTTGGTTAAGGTACTTGATCACAGGATCAGATTCTGGCGTAGAAGCATTAGTACCGATACCAGTTGAAGGGGCATTTGTGACATCGAGAGGTAAAGATTCATCTTTCGAGCTCTCTGCATTATCCAGTGGTTGTTTTAATGTGGTAAGAATGATCTCTTTCCCCAGCTCGAATCTAGGAAGCGTGCTCAACGAATGATCCATGATCCTTGAACCTATATCTTACATACATAATACATATGGAAGACGAGTAAACAGCCCGACAACAAAAATATATGAACAAAAATATATGAACAAAAAAAACTGAATATCACACAACACAAGAACTTGGTAAAAAAAGATTTACTAACCTGCAGATATGTTGAACTGATCAGGAGGAAAAACTTATAAATTTCAAATTACATTTGATAGGAAAAAACAATGAAAACATAATGTATTTGAGCAAAACAGTCAAAATCAGTGAAAAGAATAAATCAAATAACAGAAAAGGCAAAAAAATAATGCAGAGCAGGGTTTCATACCGCCTTGTGTATGATACTAAGAATAGAGAGTATTGGCTTGTGAGATACCATGAAAAAAGGCAACTATCTCATCAGCATCTAATACTATTCAAGAGCCAAAGTTCAATGATAACTTTATTGAAATCCCAAATACCTTTTGACTCAAATTCAAGATGAGATCAGATCTGAAGAATCAAAGTTCAATGAGTATAATGTACACTTTTTAGGGATAAAAGTCTTATTTTGAAGCATATTTATCGGAGTAAATTCTCAAAATAGTACTCAATAAAACAATAACTATGTGTTTTCTCAAATTAGTCACCAAAATCAACTAATTTCTAAGCTGATACTCGTTAATTGAAAATAATGCTCAGTTCAATTCTCCCGACTAATAGCCGTTAAAACAACGTTAAGCTTTATGCTACTTTCCCAAAATGGTACTCTCAAATAGGGTGTTTTCTCAAATTGGTCCATTTTCGAAATAAAAATATATTAATTATGAAAAAATATTTTAAATTTTATAGGATGACAATATAATTCTAAAAACTATAATTATAATTTTATAATATTTAAAGTAAACGTTTTAGATTATTTACAATTATTTAGAAGAATATCATGTAAACAAAATGTTTAATAAATGTTAAAGAAGTCACCATAAATATGAGTAAAATATAGAGAAAAACTTCTATTTTGGTACTTTTTTATATTTTACTCCTATTTAGGATGATATTCTTCTAAATAATTGCAAATAATCTAAAACGTTTACTTTCAAATTTATAAAATTATATTTGTAGTTTTTAGTATTATACTGTCATCCTATAAAATTTAAAATATTGTTTCCATAATTAATGTATTTTTATTTCAAAAATGGACTAATTAGAGAAAACACTCGGTTAGAAAGTATCATTTTAGAAAAATAGTACTCCCTCCGTCCCGTTTTAAATCATCCGTTTTGATATTGGGGCATATTTAAGGAAGAGAAAAAATAGAGTTGATTTTCTGAAATTGACATTACTTTTTAGAAGGAGTGACAATGAATGAGAAGATAAGGCGGAGAAGAGTAACCTATTTTAGGGGTAATTTTGGTATTTTACTCTTAAAAGTTTACGATCACAAGAAACAAGCAACTTATTTTGGGACGGAGAAAAAAGGAAAACGGGCAATTTAAAATGGGACAGAGGGAGTATAAGGTTTAATGTCGTTTTAACGTCGTTTTAGCGATCGTTAGTCGAGAAGACTAGACTGAACATTATTCTCAATTAACGAGTACCATCTCGGGATTTAGTTAATTTTGAGAACTAATTTGAGAAAGACACATAGTTATTGAGTACAATTTTAGAAATTTACTCTATTTATTGATATAGCTCTTCTTTTTGTCTTTACTTTTTGAGCAGTGTGAGACGCGACGTCTTTTCCTTTTATTTTTACTTCTCTTCCTCTTTCCCCTTCCCTCCCTTTCTCCTTTCTTTTCATTTTTTAATCGGAAAAATTTTCCAGAATAATCCCAAATTTACTTGGTTTTCAAAAATAATCACATCTTTGACTGTGATATATAATAAGCCCAACTATATTGAAATTTACGAGTTTTAAGTCACTGTTAAGTTGCTAGCGACGAGTTAAAGGAGACGGCATGTTTTGGTAACAAAATAAAAGCTGTCATTATCTTTGATGAATTTTCGTTTTTACTTCTTTTTTAAAAAAATCATTTAAATTTTTTAAAATGACTTTCTACACCCATTTCTTTTTCGTTTTTTTAAATATTAGTTGTACTTTAGAAAAAATAAATATAAAAATAAAAAAAATGAGAAAAATAACTAAAAGGATACAAAATTAATAAAATAAACAAGATAATCAATTGAAATTAAACTGGAACTGGTAAAAAATAAAGTAAAAGTATAAACAGTGAAGAGTTCTAACATTTTACGCACTATACATAGTATTAATGTACTACTTATTTTTTGAAACAACGGGTAAATTTGGGATTATTTTAGATAACGTTTTTTAAAAATAAGAAGTGATACATTAATATTCTGTATAGTACGTAAAATTTTAAAATCCACCACTCTGTATATTTTTATTTTATTTCTTACGAGTTTTAGGTTAATTTTTATTGATGATCCTTATTTATTTCATCAATTTTGTATGATTTTAGTTGTTTTTCTTATTTTCATTATTTTTATATCTATTTTTTTTATTTTTATCCCTAGTTGGACTGAACTAATCTTTTAAAAAAAGAAATGATGGAGGTAGCAAGTTTTTTTATAAGTTTAAAAGGAAATTTCAAAAAAACAAAATAAGAAACAAAAATTCATAAAAACATTCGCAACTTTCTTTTTGTTGCGCAAAACAGACCGTTTCCGTAAACATGTTGTTAGTAAGTTTACGGCGACCCAAAATTTGTAAATTTCAGTAAAGTAGAGATTATTGTGCATCATAGGGAAACATGAAATTATTTTTGAAAGACGGTAAAATTAGGATTATTGTAGATAATTTTCCTTTTTAATACTCCCTCCGTCCCAAAAAGTCTTTCCTGTTTACTATTACACCCTCTCGATAACTCCAATTTGTTTGCATGTTTTCATTGATTATTTTATAAAGTAAAATATTTTTGTCACCTCTTATTTTGTAGAGTTTTTGATATAGTTTCTAAATATAATTTTTTATGTGTTACTTCCTTACCGATTTTCAAATAAAATTATTTTAAAATCCACAAGGTTTTGCACGTTAATCAATGTAGGAAGTTCTTTCTGGGACGGAGGGAGTATTATGTTTTATTGCTTAATTTGATTTAAGTACTTAGATTAAAGTTTTAAACTAATTGTTTCATAGGAAAGTTAAAAATTAAAAATACATTGCGTAAAGTAAAAAAAAAAAAACAATAACACATCACAATTTCTATAGTTAGATCTTTTCTTGTTGATTCTTGATATTTGGCATGTTTATTTCTTTTGTCATCTGAGGCGAGCAATATAGTTTTTACGAGTCGTGCAGTCAGGTATAATACCCATTTTTGTATTCGACCCCCAACAGAAACCGTAAACGACGTACCGAGAACATTCGATGTCAAAGGTTGTTAGTTTGGGGAGCAGCAGGCCGGCCAGGTAGGCACCCAACATATATAATGTAGTATCCAATTCAAGGACCATCTTGATCATCAAGCAGGAACGTAACGTACTCTTTGTGATGATACCCTGCCTGTATTCATGCCTATCAACTCCGATCCTTCAAGAGTTGTGGGTTTAAGGGAAGAGGCTAGGCTTGAAACCAGCCCTCATAATGCGTGCGTGCCTGATTCCCACTGCTTGCATGTTTCGGGTCTATGTCGTTAAAGCTTCAATGTCAAAGATATAGATGATAATGTATAGAGACAATCATGACACTACGTAATGCGTAACATGTCAATAAATAACCTCAAAAACACAATATAATGCCAATAAATAAATTAATTTGCCAACATATATATAATGTCACATTCTCATCACACATCAAATTCCAAAAACAAAAACAAAAAAAGAACAAAAATTTGTGTTGAAAATAAATTGAAGAAAAGCACTATTTGATTACTTTTTGTTTGACATCTTATTTATTGATCACGATGTTAACATTCCCAAATTCATTATTTTGATCACGTTATTTTTTACACAAAAAAAATAATTTGATGAAGCTAAGAGCCGGAGCAAGGATTTCGTGTTATTAAAACTAAATTTTAAACCAATGTTGAACCAGTATTTACTCTTATCCTTTATCTAATTGAAATGCTTAATTCAAGTAGAAATCACGCTAAATAAGACTAAAACATAGAGAAAAGTACCAAAATATGATTTTCGTGTTTTTTTTCAAAATAAGACTTTGCACTGTGGTAATTTGGTAGTGTATATGTGCACATTACTATACTTTTTTGGTAATGTATATGACCATGTTTCATAATGTAAGTCCTATTTCAGGAATAAAATACATGGAAGTTCTATTTTGGTATATTTTTAATGTTTTAGTCTTACTTTGATCTTTTTCCCTAATTCAAGTTTGAAAACGGTTGAAGTGACTTTTTTAAATTTAAAATTAATTTATGTATAATTTTGGGATAAAAACATGTTACTCTTATTTAGATGATATATAATTAATACGTTATAGGCCAACGAAAGTAAATTTCTTTTTAAAAATTACTCCCTCTGTTGATTTTGGATCTTTTAATTACGCGTTATAGGATTTGATCGATTTTATTTCTAATTCAATTTATTTAATTGTAGTGTAAAAATAAAAAATACTCCGTACATTCTATATAATAAGAAGGTTATTACTAAATTGACTCCTCGTTTGACTATATCCAACCCATCTACGGAGTATATTAAAACACCAAGGTTCCCATGACATTGCCCGGCAGGCAATGTCATGGGATGACCTGGAGACGCTCCGGTGCCTTGTTCGTAAAATTGACGGTTCCTACCCCCCATAANGTAAAATTGTCCTTTTATTATTAAATGGGATAGATTTAACCGAATAAGAGGTGGATTTAGCATCACCGTAATAAAAAACAACATAAAAATTTCTACAAAATAAGAGCTAACTTTACAATATTATTTTATGAAATAAATAATGAAAATAGTTAAAAATTCACTATTTTTGGCTTTGGGGTGTAATGGAGTAAAGCAAAATCGATCTCTAAATGGTTTGTGTTTCTTTAATTAATGAAGTACGGAGTAGCAGTTAATTAATCAATGCAACTTTCGACGCAGAGCTGGGGGTCTTGTTGGAAACAGTCTCCCTACTTTCAAGTAAGGGTAATGTCTGCATACACACCTTTCCCAGACCCTACTCTTGTGAGATTGAACTGAGTTGTTTGTAATAGTGAAAATAACTAAAAAATTGTTGTTCGATAACTCAGTTTTGTGGTAAGAACTTTTGTGTCCCCTCATTTTCCAAAAACTAATTCCATAGGGACTTTCCGTCCATCTCTACGTCATAACACTTGTTCGGTAATCTTTTCATATGTTGAAAAATGATGGGACATGGAAGTTCTTACCCCAAAAACATTCTTTTTAAAATAAACTAACAAAGTGGGTAAAGTTTGACGTCATGAATAGTGCATGTGAAGAATCAACTTGGACGGAAGGAGTCATTGTAAATTTGTAGAGATGATGTTGGCAAAAGATGGATTTATCAAAAACTGTGAAGCCTAAAGAGTAACAATAAAGGAAGATGAAGATGGAGAAAATTATGACAAGGCTTTGTTAACTGCAAAGTTCCAATTTTTATATTATGAAAGTTCCATGTTGGAATAGAACAACTACAAACTAAAAATCAATCTATCTATCTATCATAGCTTGTTAGTTTGGTGTGCAGGTAGGTACCCAGCAAGCACTACCGCAAAGAATCCGACCCTTCCACCCATGCAGTATCCAAGGACCATCTTCATCAAGCAGGAACTCTCTGTGATATCCTGCCTTCACCTTGCCCCTCAACTCCTTCACCAGTTCTGGGTTTACGGGGAGAGGCTTAAACCCAGCCCTCATATTGCGCGATTCCCACTGCTTGTATGTTTCAGGCCTCTCCACTCTTTCTGCGCCCTCACACGCAATGACATTCACTATTTCGGGCCCAACAATTTTTTGTTCGAAGCTCACTGCGTCACTGTGGTTTATGGTCGCATCGAACAAGTCAAAGAGATCAGAGTAGAAGCAGAGAGCCTCTCGGAACCGGCTTACAAAGAAATGAGAGTTGTGCGATGCTAACAGCGTAGCTTGCACGTATAAATGAGGGTTTGCTTCCCGGATTAGGTTCAGAACTGCATCCTTTGGGCTGTGTGAAACCAAAGCCCTCTCATCCAATAGGTGCCGGTATCGAAACAGAGAGTTAACAATCACCACCTCACCACTCATAATCTTCAAGTTATCAATCTTAATTGTCTCCCAGTCATTGCTTGTTATGGCATTGTACTCGAATGACACACCATAACGCTTGCAGTATTCAGCCAAGCGACAACCAGTCTCTTCTACCATTTGTGCCGGACGAAAACCGGGTTGGGGAAGCTCAATTCCAGTTATTCGAAGTTTGGGTGGACCACCAGGTCTTTGTGAAAGATCCCGGATGAGAGTGGGCCACTGGATACCATAATTAATGCCAAAATCAATGACATGCAGTGATGTGCCCTTTGAGGATACCTCATAGATCCTTCTATTCGCAAAGAAAATTGAAACCCTCATGACAGGCCAAGATGTAAGGTGGGTTTTTAGCAACTCACAAACTAACTCTTTATTTTGTGTTGAGGCTGCACTTAGTTGTGCGCCAGTTCCATCAAGCCTTGCCTCAAGAGCATTTGCAAATGCATGAGCCATCCTTTGGACTGCATAGCCAGTAGGTGACGACTTCTGCCTGATCTCCTTCAATAGCTCTTTTGTGGTCCTATGGTCAACAGCAGCAATAGATTGTGCACAGCTGGTTAAAAGGGATGGTAGATCCACAAATTCAGACCTGTTTCCTCTTCTCTTTGAATGTCTTCTCCCATTACCAAGCCCCTTCCATTTGGTACCCTTTCCATCCTCAGATTGAGATTCCATATCGTCACTGCACAGCAAAACCTTATCAAACACCTCTGATAACGCAACTGCATCAGCACACACTGCCGAATGCTTACTGCTCCTTTCTTCCTCTGGCCTGCCATCATCATCTTTGTGGTGATGCTTCTTTCCTTTGGCCTTCTTACCTGTATCAACAGCCACTTGAGGAAAGAATATTCTAGTGCCTTCCTCCTTACCTCTATTGAAATGCAAGACGAAGTCATTAGCATCAGGTAGCATACTTGGAACCGAATTAGCATATAGGAAAGAATTCGATTCAGATTTGTCAATACTGTCAAAGCAACGTAAAGATCCGTTTGAACAATCCGATGCAGTCAATGACTGGAAAGAGAAGTCAGGAGGAACACTGGCCAGATATTGTTTTGATCCTCCAGGGTCAACATTACACTGGGGAACAGTGTCATTGCTCATACTAATGGTGCTTCCACTTTCCCATTGATTAGGGGGTGATGGGTTCTGATGTAGGGCTTCATAAAAGGAATTCTCAGCAGCTCGGAGCGCAATGGGGTCATAGGAGAAGCTCTGATCATTATCATCATCCTCAAGCAGTATTTGGTTAAGGTACTTGATCACAGGATCAGATTCCGGCCTAGGAGCATAAGTACCAATGATCCTAGTTGAAGGGGCATCCGTGGCATTGAGAGGTAAAGACTCGTCCTTGGACCTCTCAGCATTACCCAGTGGCTGTTTTAATGTGGTAAAAATGATATCGTTCCCCAGACCGAATCTAGGCAGCATGCTCATCCGATGATCCATGATCCTTCAAACCTATACCTAGTTACATACATATGGAAGACTAGTAAAAAGCCCGGCAGCGAATTAATATGAACAAAATAACTGCACATCACACAACATAAAAAAAACTTGGTAAAAAAAAAGAGATTACTAACCTGCAGATACTGCGAACTGATCAGATGGGAAAACTTACAAACTTCAAATTACAAATGATAAGAAAACACAAGAAAAAAACAAAAAGTTTGAGCATAAAAAAGTAAACCAAATAGCTGAAAAGGAAAGAAAAATACAGAATGCACAATAGAGTTCAATGCCACAAGAATTCAGCAACTGGTGAGAGCAGATTGCACAATTATATATCATTTGAGAAATTAAGACATTAAGAAACAAAAGTCTATTAGTTCAGAAAGCAGTCCAGAGAGCTTTATAGAAAGTCCAAATACCTTTTTGACTCAAATACAAAATCAGATCTGAAGTAATGAAGCTCCATGAATATAATGGGCGAATTTTAGGGATAAACTAAAAGTCTTGCTTTAATGAATATTGATGGGTACAGTTCCCCGTTTTTTCTCTGAGTTTCCCCCCTTTTCCGCGGTGAGAAACCTTCACAATTCCGAGCACCGGCGACGGAGAACTCCGGTTCCACCCCCATCGAAGGATTTGCAGCTGATCTAGGAAAAGACAATCGGTGGGGCCGGTAGCTTTGAAGAAGATCAATAAATACAGAACAAATCAAAAATTAAAAGCCAATGAGAAAAAATGGAGATGCATCACTTCAAAAAGTTGTTTTTCCTTTCCTTAATCAGCTGCAAAAACCATAACTACAGAGTATTGTTTTTTTTACTCGTATTAAAACAATTCAAAAACAAAGCATATTGAGGGAAAGAGTCATTTTTGTGCTATTTACCCATGAACTTTTCGAATATTATGCGTATTCATCTTGAACTTAAAAAATTGTGCTAACATCCCTTAAGTTTTTAAAAATTTTGCAGCAATAATTTCTTCGTGCGAGATTTTCAAGTGCGTTAATTAGACGTCCACCAATATACGTGTCGGAGTTTGAAAAAGATGTCATGGATTGATGAAGAGATTGATCGATTGATGACGATCTTTATCAACTGATGTAACTAATGTCTGACCTTCGAATTTAGCTACCAAAGACTAAGTCGAGAATAATTGTCTAGGGTTTAAAGAAGTTAAAAATACAAAAGATAATGTTAGGAAATGGCATATTACAGAACTACATAAAAATATATGATCTTAGATTAATCCATACTTGCATAATATGAGTGTGTCATTAATACGCTCCCAAATCTAACAGAGAAAGGTCATTTGTGCAATATTTTTAAAAATTCAGAGGACATTGATGCAATTTTTTTAAGTTCATGAGGAACTCATATAATTTTTGAAAAATTCAGGGGTATATGGTTCAAAAAACTCTTAACAAAAACAATAAAAACATTTGTTGAATAAAAATCATTTTGTATTTTTTATTTTAGTTCATATACATAGTATGTAGGACTTCATGTGTCGCAAATAAATTGTTCTAATTTTCTTTTTAGTTCTTCCCAAATTAATTATTCTATTTTCTTAGTTACCTAATCAACTAAAGAGTATTTGATCCATAATTCTTTTGGAAAGTTTTTTATTTGGTCATTAGATTCATACTTATTTTATGGATCTTAGAACAAAAATATCATGTAAGAATTGAGCTTTTTGTAAAAGAAAAAAGATCCGCTTATAAGCGCATGAAAGTGTAAGAAGGTCCATAGTTCTTATGTGGACCTTAGGATTACGGAAGTAGAACTTAATTTTTCTCTTTTATAAAAACAGATTTTAATCACTCACATTGTAGTTTTCTAACACTGTTCTTAAATTTTGTAAAATCAAGCTAGAATGAGTAATGGGGATATAGAAATATATATTTTTATACTAAAACTAAAAATGGATAGATATAATAAGGGATATGGTGTATGGTTGTAGAGATGAGCAAAGGACTAGCATCCAAAAAATGGGTTGTGATATATTAGGACTGAACCGGAAAAGATTAGATCAAAGTGTCCTTGAAAACGGGATGGTTCAAGACCGATAGTCTCATATGGTCGTTAAATTTTGGTAAAAGATTAAATATTTAAATTGGTCTCGACGCAACTCGCAAGTGATTTTTTCAAAAAACCAATGACTGAACTAGGATTACAGTTATGATATATTTAAAATATAGTTTACATATGAAATTTAATTCTAATACTTATGCATTTGTTCTATCAATATAGAGTTATTGTTATTTATTTATTTAATTTTTTAAATTTTATTTATAATAAGAATTATAATTTTAATAATTTTAATTTATGTTTTGAGTTTGTATTTTTATTTTTTGATTTTCTGATTTTTCTTATTATTTATTTTTCTTCTTATTATTTATTATATTTTACTTATGATTATTAATTTGTATTATTTAAAATTTAATTGAGTATTGCTAAATTCAATCCAAAATGGCTATATCATAATTTTTTTTGTCTAAATGTGTTAAATTCACATCCATTAATATAACTTCGACATTTGCGTGCATTTTACAAATTTAATTACATGGAATGGATATAGCGCCATTTTGGGAATAAATTTAGTTACACGAAATTTAATTTTAATTACAAGATGAAAAAAATTAACATGAGAAATTTGATGCTAAAATTTCAAACTTCATCAGTTCATCCCCTTCGTTTTTTTACAACCAAACAGACGTTAGTGGCTCTGTTCCGATCATC
The DNA here is from genome assembly GCA_900332095.2 of Cuscuta campestris. Lineage (NCBI taxonomy): Eukaryota > Viridiplantae > Streptophyta > Magnoliopsida > Solanales > Convolvulaceae > Cuscuta > Cuscuta campestris. The sequence continues at coordinate 362,202 of OOIL02004368.1, read as the reverse complement.
CCCTTCCTTCTAAGGGAGGGGTTGTTTGTTTTAGCCTCTTAATGGTTCAGATGTCTGAATGGTTCAGCACTTAATGGTTCAGACTGTTTGTTTCAACCTCTTAATGGTTCAGTCTGAATGGTTAAGAAATTTGCCTCTGAATGGTTAAGTATTATACAGAGTCTGAATGGTTAAGACACTTTGTCTGAATTGATCAGACATTTGCCTTTGAATAGTTAAGCAATATACTAGCTCTTAATGGTTCAGATCTCTTACTGGTTCAGCACTTAATACTTAATGGTTCAGCACCCTTACCGATTCAGAAGTAACATCCCCTAAGTTAGACAGACCTTTTTAGTTGAGCTATCATCTCCAATGTCCGAGATCATCACCCAATCAACAGATCCATCCACAGATAAAATGGAGATCCGGAAAAAAGAGCCATACCCATCGTATCCATTAATCGCGTTGTGTTCAACCTTTCTTTGCTACTTTAGATCTGATTCTTTACTTGGGTCAAAAAGGAATTTAGACTTTCTGCAAAGTTCAATCGAGCCATTTTTTTCTTTCTTTCTCCTGCTTTTTGAATATATATTAGATGAGGAAGTAGTCTGTGTTCATAGTCTCATATGCAAGGTGCGCTCTTAGACATCTCCTGGTAAAGATTTCTACTTTTCATTCCAGTTTTCTTTTCTTCAATTATGGTGATTTGATGTTCATAAGCTTTTCTGTCTACCCATTTTTTTTTGAAGTACAACCCACTGCAGTCTTTACAGAAATAACAGCAATAGCAAGTTACCCATAACAAGCTCTGGTTGTTCGTCATGAATGGTTGCCTTTGTAGGGCTTTGTATTTGCTGGGTGATGTTTTTTTTCCCTCTTCCTTTCCTTATTCCATAGTTGTTTTACCTTACTATGCATCATCTTTTATAATTGAGTTGTTGTAACTTTTGTTTTGAATGTTTTCTTGAGCCAAGGGTCTTTCATAAACAACCACTTGACCTTTTTAGGTAGGGATAAGGTTTGCCTACACCCACCCTATCCAAATTAGTACCTTAGGTCATGTGTTACGGCGGGGCTTGATGGAGTGCCACATAGGCACCCTGTAAGCGGTTGGGTAATGAGTAAAATACGTGTGTTCTGAGGATTGAAAGGGGGTCGTGAGTCGTGACCATAAATGGGTGGGTAAATGTGAATTATTTTGATTGATCAAAATTAAAAAAAGAAGAAGTGGGCGGCAACCCCCGTGACCACCATCACTTGAAAAAGTGTCACACAGGTGTTGTCACGGCATGACGACTGGTGATCAAACCCGGGTCACACACCATAACAAATAATGTTACTGGGTTGGTGTTGTTTGTATTTTTGGACTTCAAATGCTTGGTTTTTGCATTGTTTTTAATTATAATCTATGTCTATTTTTTTAAAAAAAAAAACAATACATGTATATTTTTTAAAATCAATTTGTTGCTTCATTTCCATGTGTATGCAGCTATAGGTTTCTTCTCATAGACGATTATGAATCATTGGGCACACAGGCTACCTGACTCTGTAAGCCGACTCGAGCTAGGGAATGAGATCATTTTTACAACCTTAAAACAATCACTCGATATACCAGACAGTCACAAGGATGACAGTGTACCTATCTGTGCTATGGAGGGCAGGGATGCTTCTTCAACTACAGAACAGCCTAACCTTGGCGCTCGTGCGCCAACATTGGACCCCCAAGCTGATGCTGCGATCAGGTACCTTACCCAGATACTAATGGAGGATAGCTTGGATGAGAATGATCAGAGCTTGTCCTATGATCCCATTGCTCTTAGGGCTGCTGAGAATTCCTTTTACGAGGCCCTCCGTCAGAACCCTTCACCCCCTCATCAAGAACCTCTCTTTATTAACAATAATTCCGAAAGGCCGCACTGTGCAACAGACAGCAGTTTTGAACCTGACCGGTGGATTGTCGACCATGAAGAACCAAAATCTTTTCTGGCGGGTGATCCTCCCGAGTCCTCTTTCCGATCATCAAGCCAACCTAACACAGGTTCCACTAGAAGCAAGAAGCATAACCATCCAGATGATACTGGGTTAGAAGAAGAAAGGAGAAGCAAATATTCTGCAGCTTGTAAGGAGGAGGAGGAGGTTGAGTTGTGGGAGATGATTGATAAGCTGTTGATTTCTACTGATAATATCATAGTTTATGGGGTTCCATCTGTGGTTGGTGGCAAGGGAACACAACAGAACGGACGAAGTGGCATGAAGAGCCATTCCAATAGAAAACGAGATAACACCGAGGTCGTGGATCTGGAGACTCTTTTAATGAGCTGTGCGCGGTCTATTGCTGCTTTCGATCACGAGTCTGCACAAGAAGAATTGAAGATGATCAAGAAGCACTCGTCGCCCACTGGGGATGCCAATCAAAGGATGGCTCATGCATTTGCGAATGCTCTTGAGGCACGGCTTAATGGAACAGGCCCAGAACTCTATGCGGCCTTAGCTCCAAATAACATGATACCTTCTGAGATGTTGAAATCCCATCTTACCTCATGGCCAATCGCAAGGATATCATATTTCCTCTCAAACAAAACGATCCATGAAGTAGTTTCGAAAGGTACATCTGTGCATGTCATAGATTTCGGTGTGTTTTTTGGCATCCAATGGCCCACTCTTATCCGGGATCTTTCACAAAGACCCGGAGGCCCTCCTAATCTTCGAATAACTGGAATCGAGTATCCTCAACCCGGGTTTCGCCCCGAACAGATGGTAGAGGAGACTGGTCGTCGCTTGGCAAAGTATTGCGAGCAATTTGGCGTTCCATTCGAGTACAATGCCATAACAACAAAGAGTTGGGAGAAAATCAAAATTGATGATTTGAAGCTCGCAAAAGGCGAGCTTGTAGCCGTTAACTGTCTCTTTCGACTGAAAACCCTAATGGACGAGACCGTTGGCGAGGACGACAACCCAAGGGATGCAGTTCTCAACTTAATTCGGGAAATAAATCCCCGCGTTTTTGTGCCGACCGTGCTCAGCGGGTCCCACAGCTGTCCTATCTTTCTCTCCAGGTTCCGAGAGGCCTTTCTATTCTACTCCACTGCCTTTGACATGCTTGATGCGACAGTTCCAGACGACGGTAGCAGGCTGAGCTTCGAGCGAGAATTCATAAGGCGCGAAATAATGAATGTCATTGCTTGCGAGGACACGGAGAGGGTAGAGAGGCCCGAAACGCACAAGCAGTGGCAATCGCGGTTTGTGAGGGCCGGGTTCAGGGCAATGCCCGTGAACCAGAAACTTGTGAAGAAGGTGAAAGACAAGGTGGAGGTAGGATATCACAAAGACTTTGTGTTTGATGAAGATGGCCATTGGGTATTGCAGGGATGGAAAGGCCGGACCATTTGTGGTACTTCTTGCTGGGTGCCAACCTCTCATTATGGGTGAAGCCATTATTGTTGTATGCGTATGTTGTTTATCTCTTTGGTTGTGGTTTCATTGTGAGTTGCATATTTGGTATTTCAGCTAATTTTTCTCTTTTGTATTTGTAACGATAAAATTGACAATTTGTCATAAACCGAGTGGATTTAGCCAAAATTGAGAGTAGATATAACGTCTTAATTACTCAACAACGGTCGACTTCAAATCTTTAATTAAATAAATGATTTGAGTGGAAAAAAATATTAATTACCCAACAAACATCTAAAAGTTTCCAAATACTCTCAAAGCTTTCGCATGTAAAAATCATTGAAAGAGAATTTGCATTTTTGGTATAATACTCTCATTTTTATTATGGGTCTGTTTGAGAATAGCTTTAGCGATTAGTGTTAGCGTTTTGAAAAGGATATCTACGGGCAGCGTTTTAAATTTTTATCCAAAACGCTAACGCTAATCTCTAAAGCTATTCCCAAACAGGCCCTATAGCATCAAAGTTTTCTCATGTAAATATATAAATTACTCGTACTGATTGTTAATGTTAATATAATTATGTATTAGGATTAGTTATTGATGATGTTTATATTTCTAGGCTTTTTAAAGTTTATAATATGATTTAAAATGTTTAATAGTTAAGAAAAATAAATTTAATTGACTAATCAATTAGGGTATTTACATTTATATTTTTATGATTTTTTCCATATCACATATACTCATATAAATAAAGCAAAGTACCTAAGAAAAATTGGTTTATTCAGTTCAATTTGGTTTTCGGTAGTGAAAATCAAAACAGAAACCAAACAATAATGGATGGGTTCAGTTTTCTTACATTCCGTTTAGGTTTTTTTTGTTCTATTTTTTGTAGCTTGTTTCTATCCATTTCCCTTATGTTTGCCTTTTTCTGTTTTTGCAGCCCTAATCAGCGGCCAATCTAGGAGAAATTCCCTTCACTTGGAACATTTGGATAAAGTATTTCTTGAGTAAGACAATTGCATGTTATACATGCGATTCATATTTTTTTTGTTCAGAATTTTCGCATGTAGTACATGCAAAAACATCAACATCGCCAGTACGTACAGATTTTTTTAAAATTATTTCGCATGTATTACATGCAAAAATATGATCATCACTTTTTTATTAAATAATTTCTCCCCCAAATGCATATATGGTTCCCTAAAGAATATATAAATAATATTATTTATTTTTATATATATAATTTTTTGTTACATATCATTAAATATGTATTATTGAAATTTTTGAGTATTTACATCAATAATATTTTTAAGAAGCAAAGATGATTAAATATTATTTATAATGAATCCAGTTTTAAAAAAGTACACAATATAAAAAGCACATAGAAAAAAAGTATAATTTAAGAAACACATACTAAAAAAGTACACTTTAAAAATAATTAAAGCATAATTATTAATTTGCCCTACGATTCATCTCTCCCGGATAACGATTTTGCTAACCACGTCCTCGACGGGGAGTCTCTTCTAAGGGACATATCGGTGGCAAGACTTTCCAATCACCAACATTCAATTTTTCTGAAAAAATGAACGGTTCAATCCAACCACTGTAACAACTTAAATATCTCTGAACAAAGTATTTTTCTGGAACAAGATCACCCTAATGAGTCTGGAAACAAAAGACCACCCAAATACCCATAGATGACCTGAGCTGTGTATTGCTCCACCTCTCGATATGTCCATCCAGCATTTGGTTGAACTTGGTGTTCAGGATTTCGAGAAAATAATACTTTAATCTTAAATTGGTCAGGACGACCCAGATGTGCATCAAGAAGTGTCCAATTCAGAGCATGCAAGATATCATGGCCTCTTTGCTCTATAGTGCGTCTCAACTCAAGAAATGCAAATCCGTTAATGGGGAGACCCAATAGACACTCTACATCCTGTAAAGTGATACCCACTTTTCCAAAAGGGAAATGAAAAGCATGTACCTCCGGTCTCCATCGCCCATTGAGAGCGGTGATTAAACCATGGTCAAATATAATAGGGTGCACACGGTGTACCTCATAAAATCTAGCTCTCCGTAAATTTTGGAGAACCCTGGGTTAGGGGTGTGCATTATTCGGTCCGGACCCGGACCGACCCGAAACCCGGCCAAAACCGGACCGGACCGGTCCTTATTCGGTCCTCAATTTTTCCTTATTCGGGTTCCGGTCCGGTCCACCGGGTTTCGGTCCGGACCGGTGGACCAGTTACATTTTATTTTTTTTAAATATTTTTTTTCTATATAGTATTATAATATTGTATTTTTTAAGGTTTTTTCTTATGCCTAAAATTAGTTTAACTTTAATACTAAATTTTTCTAAAATGTTTTGATTTTATTATTTAATATAATTTTTTAAATACATTTTCAATTCAAAATAAGATACCAATTCTAATGATTTTTATATATTTTAAATATGAAAAGTGTGAAAAAGTAAACATTACCTTTATATTAGCGATCTAATGCATTTCAAATTTATATACCAATACTATCACTTAAATTTGTACTTTATCAATAATGAAACGATAATCTGCAAAAACAAACATTGTAAACAATCTCATGAACAAAAATAGTAAAAAATGTATCCGTTTGTCAAAATAAATCGAAAACTCAAAAAAATATTACAAAAAAGCAAAAATGAACGAAGAAGTAGAATATTCTCTATGTAAAATAAAAATTACGAACAAATTTTATGTAATACGGATGGAAGATATATATTTTGTTTAAAGTTTTTTTAAAAATTCAAAACAAATGTGTTTGACAATGTTTAGAGTATGTTACAATTAAAAATTAGTTGTAGTAATATTTTTATTCAATTGAATACTTTAAATTAAACAAATAAAATCAAATTTAAAAAAAATTAAAAATAACATTTATTCGGTCCGGTCCGGGTTTTACCGGTCTGGTACCGAGCCGGTCCACCAAATGCCCCTTATTCAGTCCCGGTCCGGGCCAGGCCGGTCCGGTCCGGGTTTGACCCGATGAACAGCCCTACCTGGGGTCATGAAAAACAATAGGGATGCGACTATAATATCTATCTGAAACTAGTTTATTGTCGCAAAACTCCTTATGTTTCCATACTCGACTAGAACGATGAGTATTATGCAAATGTAACATATCATCTATTCTAGAGCTGCTATCTCTCTCCATTTCTCTTTCTCTTTCGAGGTCATCCATTTTTGCACTACAAAAATAAAATAATAAAAATTAGATTTTTTTATTCTTAATTTTAGTGAATACAAAATTCATTAAAAAACATCTTCATAATTTAGAAAAAAATATATTCATGTAAACACAATCTTAAAGAAATATATTCATTAAAAAATATAATTTCGAAAAAAATATTTTCATAAATTTTTTAAAAAATTAAAAATATTATGGAGCACACAGTTGAGAATATATAAATACAATCTCAATAACTCAAATGAAAATGAAAAATAATAAAAGCATAATATCTATAATCAATATAAGCTAAGTGAAATATAAGTAATAAAAAAAATACTCGAGAAATGCTGAATGTTATGGAATAGTGTGAGAATAGATTAAATTTGAAAAGTGAGTGAAGTGGTGGGTGAAGAGGTGGTTAAAATAAAAAATATGGGTGATAATTAAGAAGATGAAGAGGCAGGTGAAGTTGGATGGTTAGGAAGAAGGTGGTTGAAACGTGTGGTGGTAGTGTAGGTGGGAGTGTTTGGTTAAAGTCAGTTAAAGTGAGCATTATTTTCGCATGTAGTACATGCAAAATAATTAAAAAATAAATTCGCATGTACTACGCGTGATTTCTCTGCAAATTTTACTGAAGATTTTGTTAAAAGATTTTTTTAAAAAAAATTAGTATGTACTATGTGCGAATTTGGGGAATTTTCCGAGTTTAGGAATTAATTTTTTTTTTCGTCTGAGGGAAACGACCCGCCAATCTACAGATCGTTCCGACATCTTGATCGATCATTTCCAGCTTTAACCGGCCGATTGTCCTTTGCGAGATCAGGTGCCATGGAGGGAGTACTGCTTTTCCGGAAGAGTCGAGGCGGGGCTCTCACGCCATCAAAAAATGAGCTTTATATTTTCTCTGTATTCGGGTCAAAAAGGAAATTTGGACTTTTGAGAAATGACTTTTGAAAAATGAACTCTGCATAATGATTGTTGAAAATGAATCCAGTTTCTGTATTTGATTCAAAGTTAAGGAAAAAAAACAGTTTCTCTGTAAAATTTCTAACACAGATTCATTAGTTGCTGGATTCTAGTGGTATCTGCATTCAATTTTCTCTCTTTTCTGCTATTTAATGCTTTATAGTAATTCACTGGTTTTTTCACCAGATATGCCCTGACAGTTTTTTTCTTCTTCTTTTGAAATAATCATTGTATGTTGATGTTTATAAGTTTTCTGTATGATCAATTTCACCTATTTTAAGGTTGAATAGTAATAGTTATAAGAACAATATCAATAGGAATTAACAACAACCATAATAAGCTTTTCGGTTCATAAGCATCTTATATATGCCCAACCAAGCATTTGATATGTTCGGTACTCACATTGTGTATCATGAATGATTGCCTTCATAGGGACTTGTATTTTTTGGGGTGTTTTTAGTTGCTCATCCTTTCCTTATTACATACAAGTAGTGGTTTTAACTTATACCTTTATTATTCATCTTCTTTTAGGTGTTGTATTTAGCCAAGGGTGTTTGTGGGTAGGGTACGGTCTACGTACGCTAACCCACCCCAAAGTGGGATCATTTTGGGTTGTTGTCGTCGTTGGTTATTTTGTTGTTTGTATTTGTAATGTTCATATTTTTGTTTTTGATGCTGTTATTAATTATTAATAAACTATGCCTTAACTTTAACCCCCCATCCTCCCCTCTGCCTTTTCAAGAAAACAAATTTCATTCTCTGCTGTTTACTCGGCTCTCATGTGATTGTAGGTAAATGTTTCCTCACATAGAAGATTATGGATCACTGGGCGAGTCAACAGATTCGAGTTGCAAAACAAGATCATTTTTGCCACCTAAAAACAACGGATATTCCACCAAAGTATTGTGATGACAATGTACCTCTTGATGTGATGGACGCCCCATCAAATTCGGAATGTCCTAATCCTGCTCCTACTTTGGACTCCCCAGGTGATCACGACTCTAATGCTGCGATCAAGTTCCTTAACCAGATTCTACTGGAGGATAACTTGGATGAGAATGATCACATGTCCTATGATCCCATTGCTCTTAGGGCTACTGAGAATTCCTTTTATGAAGCCCTGCATCAGAACCCTTCATCCCGTAATCAAGAACCTCTACGTTTTAACAATAATTCTGAAAGGTTGCGATGCACATTTGGGAGCTCAGGCGATTGTAACACAACTTTTGGCACTGACCAGTCGATTGGCGATCTTGAAGAACCAAAATCATCTCTGGCAAGTGATCCTTCCAAATTATCTTTTGAATCATCAGCTTTGACTAGCTTGGATAATTTTAGCACCGATTTCACTATAAGAAAGAAGCATAACCTTCCAGATAAAAGTGGGTTAGAAGAAGAAAGGAGCAGCAAATATTCTGCAGTCTATGAGGAGGAGGAGGAGGAGGAGGAGATAGAATTGTCCGAGATGTTTGATAAGGTTTTGATATGTGCTGATAATATCATAACTGATCGGTTTCCATCTGCAGTTGGCGGCAAGGGAACACAACAGAATGTACGACGTGGCAGGAAGAGTTGTTCAATGAAAAAAAGAGATAATAGTGAGGTTGTAGATCTGGAGACACTTTTATTCGGCCGTGCACGGTCTATTGCTGCATTTGATCATGGGTCTGCATTCGAAAAATTGAAGATGATCAGGAAGCACTCATCACCTACTGGTGATGCCAGTCACAGAATGGCTCATGCATTTGCAAATGCTCTGGAGGCACGGCTTAACGGAACAGGCGCGCAACTCTCTGAGGCCTTAGCTCCAAATAAGATGGCAGCTACTGGGCTATTAAAATCCTTCCTGATATCATGGCCAATCTCAAGAATATCATTACTCCTGGCTAACAAAATGATTCTTGAAGTAGCTTCAAAAGGTACATCACTGCATGTCATAGATTTTGGAATTTTTTATGGTATCCAGTGGCCCACTCTTATCCGCGATCTTTCACAAAGACCGGCTGGCCCTCCTAAACTCCGAATAACTGGAATTGAATATCCTCTGCGTGGTTTTCGCCCAGAGCAAATGGTAGTAGAGACTGGCTGCCGCTTGGCAAAGTATTGTGAACAATTTTGTGTTCCATTTGAGTACAATGCCATAACTTCAAAGTGTTGGGAGAAAATCAAAATTGATGATTTGAAGCTTGTGAGGGGTGAGGTGGTTGCTGTTAACTGTGTGTTTCGACTGAAAAACCTAATGGATGAGACAGTTGGGGATGACAACCCCAGGGATGCAGTTCTGAAATTAATCCGGGAAATAACGCCACATGTTTTTGTGCCAAATGTGCTTAGTGGATCTCGCAGCTGTCCTTTGTTTCTGTCTCGGTTCCGAGAAGCTTTTTTATTCTACTCTAATTATTTTGATATGTTTGATGCTACTTTACCACACGGTTGTAGCAGCAGATTGAGGTTTGAGCAAGAATTCCTGGGGCGCGAAATAATGAATACCATTGCATGTGAGGGAATGGAAAGAGTAGAGAGGCCAGAAACATACAAGCAGTGGCATTTGCGCATTACGAAAGCTGGGTTCAAGCCTATGCCCATGAACCCGGATCTTGTGAAGAAGTTAAGAGGCAAGGTGAAGGCGGGGTATCACAAAGATTTTGTGTTTGATGAAGATGGCCATTGGGTACTGCAAGGATGGAAAGGTCGGACTCTTTGCGGTGTTTCTTGTTGGGTGCCCCGAAGAGGAACTACTTAACATCTTTTAAGGTATGCTGCTTCCGTGTTTCTGTTTACTTAGAGATAGAGAGACCAGTTTCATACCAATATGTATGTGTTTGTCTAGCTGCAGCCATTCTCTACTAAATTTGCCTGCCCTGAGTCATTTAATTATGGGAATGCACATTATCTCTGTTTTTGTTGCTCTCTAATTTGAAAACTCGTTGATGGATGATTCCAAATATCTTGCCGGAAAAGGTAACCAAACCAATCCTTTTCTAATTTCTATATTTGCTTGATCTTGTCCATTATTGCTTGAGTTTGGCTTGAATCTTTCTTCAAGCAAAACAGGTTTGGGGTTATGTCTTCTTGAAGCAGAACAGATTTGGGATTATGTCTTCTTCAAACCCCTTTGGTTGCTTAGCTTTATCATTTTATGGAGTATTGTTTCCAAAGTTTTCAAATTTTGGGTTGTATATGCTTTGCATGAAAATGTTACGAAGTACTATTTATTTCGGAATCCATACAATACAAGTTCTTTTTTAATCACGTTGATCTATGTCCATAGTTGAGAGTAACATTTCTTTCTCTTATTCTAGACATTCCAATTTTCAGATACTCATTTTCCGGAAATGAACCGAATGGAAATAGTCGATTTTATATTTCCAGCCAAACACCAGCAAAATAAGTCATTTTCCAAAAGATATTTTCCAAACGGACCCTAATAACGATTTAAATGTGCAATTATTTTTGCAGCCCGATTCTCTTGCCCAGTCACTCTCTAACTCCCCCAGCCCGGCCAGTGACACCGTTGCCCTACTTACAACCTTTTTGGAAAAAATTAGTACTCTCTCCGTCCACTTAAGATCTTCTCATTACGCGTTACGAGTTTTGACCGATTCTATTTTTTATTTAATTTAATTGATTATAGAAGTAAAATTTTAAAATAAAATTTATATAGTAATAAATTATATGAAAAGTTCTGCAAAACTAGAGATGACAAGACTATATTATTTTATGAAATGACTAGTAAAATGACCAAACAAATGGAGTGAAGTTTGATCCTGTGAATAGTGACTGGGAAAGATCTGGACAGAAGAAGTTTATAAGTTCATTTAAAAATATATTTACATGACTAACTTTAAGAAATAATATAAATTTATTTAATTTTTTAATATAATCAATTTTAAAATACATAAAAAAATATTATACTCCGTAATTAATGCAATAACATTTTATTAGTTTAAGTAAAACTAAAATACTTACCAAATAATGAAACAACAATAATAAATAAAAGAAAATATCAACCCATGATAAAAAAATTATTCCATTCGTCCTAAAATGTTCTTCTCGTTTCTGTTTACGAGGTTTGACTAACTTTATTTTCAATTCAGTTTATTTGATTGTAGGTGTAAAATAAAAAAAATTATTATATCTAAAAACTATATCAAAAGTTCTACAAAACAAGATATAATAAGAGTATATTATTTTTATCAAATAACTAACGAAAATAGGTAAATAAAATTATTAAAGTTAAACTGTCTGAATAATATTCCCTCTATCCGAAATTATAAAGCATGTTCACTATTCATAGAGTCAAATTTCATTCACTTTTTTTCTTTATTTTCGTTAGCAATTTGATAAAAAAATAAAATAATATTGTCACTACTAGTTTTGTAGATCTTTTGATGTAATATTTTAACATGTAATTTTTATTTTTAAACTCTAAACTATTTATCATATAAAATGATTTGAAAATAATTTTAGTCAAACATCGTAAACCGAAACAGACACTATAAATTGGGACGGAGAGGGTAACTGGAAAGAACGTTTTAAGACGAAAAGAGTAAAAATAACAATTTTTAATGCAATCATAAAGAAAATAATGACATCCCCTCCACCGTGCTCGGCAAACTCATACTCCCTCCGTCCCAATTTATTTGCAACACTTCGAACGATATGCAAAATATCATCAAAAGGATAAAGCTATTTGTACCCCAAACGGAGGGAGAACATGGGTGTTGGTATTCTCTTCATCAAAAGGATAAAGCTATTTGTACCCCAAACTTTTGTACTCCATTTTATACACCGCAGGTTTGCATTGACATTTTGTTTTGGTGTAAAACTAATTTTTGTTAATGCACCAACACTTTGTGTCCGTGTAAATTTTTGATAACGCACCAACACTTGTGTCGGTATAAACCATCAAAATGTGTGTGTATAACTAGGGTGTACAAAATGAATACAAAATTTTGTGTAAGTGTAGCATCACCCTTATGAAAATGCCACATAATCAAATTTTTTATACCAATATGGCTTTAGGCATCCATACCGTCCACACGGGATCTTCTTGCTTCAATGATAATTTATCAATGTAAAATTGACTACTTTTTCTGTCTCAAATTAAATTACTCTCTTTGTTTCTGAGTATTTGTCCACTTTTAATTTTTTTAGTCAAAATTAGTAAAACTTTGACTTCAAATTAAATAAAAATAATATTATATATTGATACAAAAAGAGTTTTCTTAGATTTATTATATCAAATATTTTCAAAATATTATTTTATTTCTTTAAAATATAATATATATTTTATTTAATTATAAGTCAAAAGTTAAAAAAAGTTGACCACAAAAAGTCAAAATTGGACAAATACTCAGGGACGGAGGTAGTATATCTTTACTATTTATAAGGTTAAATTTTATTCACTTTATTTTATTTTATTTTATTTTCATTAGTCATTTGATAAAATAATGTAGTTATGTTACCACTAGTTTTGTAGATATTTTGATGTAGTTTTTAAATATGTAATTTTTATTTTTTAATTGTACACCATTTTCCATGTTTTAAAAATAACTTCAGTCAAACTCACATATTCATATCTCTCAAATTGGGGAGATATTGAAGCCCTTAATTTGAAAGATTTATGATATCTGGAAATATCAAACTCGATGTCTCTTTTGGTTTTACCAAGCACTAAAAAAGGATATTGATATCTTGAGATATCGAAACTCGTATCTCTTTTTCTCAACAAACACCCCCAAGTGTATTATAAGACAAAAGGACACACATAGACATTCAATGTCTATACACACACAAATATTTTTAGGTCCTCCGTACCAGCTTCTTCTACCTATACCGCAGTTGAAGCACCTAAACTAAAGGAGAATTTGGTGTCTTTATGGTCAGTGTTGGAAGCAATCGTCCTTACCGTCGTAAAATAAGAGCACCTAGCTCTGCCCATTCATAAGGACTCGATTCTATGTCCAAACATCACATGCCAGCAGATGTGGCCACCATCATAGGTACTCAAGATATTGTGTCTGGAGAGGTGGATAGATAGGATTGCGTCTTGCTCGATCAGGACCATAGCTTTATTGCGAGCCAAAAACCTTGATAGATTCCAACATGCTCAGTTTGAACAGTCTCCACGTCTCGAAATGAATTCGGAAACTATTAGCTTCACTAACATAGCTTGACTAAATGATGAGTGTAACGATTCGTTTCAAATGAGTTGAACGTAGTTAGACGATGAAAGAGGTACGGAGTGACTCTGAAGAACAAAGATTCGTTCCACTATGTTACACTCATTTCGTTGAACTATGTTCAACACTAAGTGAAACAACGAACAACGAATAGTGAAATAACTATAGAGAACAGAGAACATAGCTCAACTCATTTCGTTTCAAATGAGTGTAACATAGTGAAACTCATTCGAATAAGGAGAGGAATGAAGTCTTTAGAGATTTCGTTGCACTATGTGAAACTCATTCGACCAACGGGAGAGGATGGATGTCTGAGCGGTTGAAAGAGTCGGTCTTGAAAACTGAAGTATTGATAGGAATACCGGGGGTTCGAATCCCTCTCCATCTGCGAGGTCATAAGTGATCTATTGTGTTATCTCGTTATCTATAGATAAGAACGAATTCGACTGATATGATAGAAAGATACGTATTCGTTTCAAGTAATATGTATCTCAGTGAATGAGTTGAACTATTCGTTTCAGATGGAAACTCATTTCCTATCCCGTTGGTCAAATGAGTTTCACATAGTGAAACGAATTCTCTAGCGACTTCATACCTCTTCGAATGAGATTCACTATGTTACACTCATTTGATTTCACATAGTGAAACGAAATGAGTTAAACATAGTTGAACTCATTCGACCAACGGGGCCGGTGGGCGTTGCGCATTTGGCAAGACAAGGCGTGCCAAGAGTACAAACTTCATTCTTTTATACTAAAATCTAATTTACTCCTCTTCGGCGTCTTAGGCGCCAGTGACTTATCTTTCTTTTTTGGACCATGCTACACTTACACCAAAAAATATACCTCATTTGTACATCATAGGCTTGCACAAACATTTCGATGGTTTACACTGACACAAGTGTTGGTGCGTTAATAAATATTTACACGAACACAAATGTTGATGCGTTTAACAAAAATTAGTTTTACACCATTACTTTATGTTGGTGCAAAACTACGGGATACAAATTGGGATACAAACCTTGGGGTACACATAACATAATCTTCTTTTTTTTCTAGCCTGAATTGGGAATAAATTTAGGAAACCCTTTTTGACTTCCTCCTCTGGTCTCCTTTTCTTCATCTTCTTCGTTGGACCCGCATCCCAAGGCTCTTTGTTTTTCTCTGTCTGCGACTTTGTGCGAAGGAATATTTATCGAACGGTTCCAGTCTTCCAGATTGCTGATTTGGAGATCCCCTGTTCCAGATTGTGAGCTGCGTATCCCAGCTTCGGCCATCTTGAATTTTTGAGTTGATCGATCATCTCCAGCATTAACTGGCCGATTGTCCTTTGCGAGAGCAGCTGCCAATCTACAGGTCGTTCCATGGAGGGAGTTATGTCCTGCTTTTCCTGGAGAGTAAAGGCCAGGCGGGGCTCACACGGCAGCAAAAAAGGAACTTTACCTTTTCCATGTATTTTGGGTAAAAAAGGAATTTGGACTTCTGCAAATCATTTTCCTCCTCCTTAACAGACCTTAGGCTCTTCCTGTCTGTTGCTTTCTGTCATGGACTACATTTATTGGATGAGGAGTATTAGAAGGTGCACATTCTAACTTCTGAAAATTTTAAAGGAAAGATATTTTTTTGGGACGAAGAAGGAACGATGAGTAATGTTTTACTCTTCAATGGCTTTTTCAACAGGTATGCTCAAACAGTTACTTTTCCTAATATGAATAATCATTGTATGTTGATGTTCAAAAGTTTATCTGTCTGATCAATTTCACATATCTTCATGTTGAATGTGATTTGCAGTGATTGTCACGTGTCATTAAATCTTTAATGGGTTGTAGTAGTCGTAATAGTTATAACAACAGGATAAACAATAATGATAACAACTATGATTGTCACGTACAAGAATTAACAACTATAATAAGCTTTTTGGCTCACAATGATCTTATTATTGCCTGATCATTTGATGTGTTTGGTACTCTCATTGTTTATGATGAATGGTTACCTTCACAGGGGCTTGTATTTGTCGCGTGTTGTTATTTGCTCATCCTTTCCTTATTGCATAGTTGTTTTAGATTTCACCTTTACTATTCATCTTCTTTTACTCCGGGTACCTTTTTAGGTAGGGATACGGTCTGCATAGACCGACCCACCTCAAAGTAGGATTGTACCGGGTTGTTGTTAATTATTTTTTTGTTTGTAACTATAAAGTTCATAAGTTTGTTTTTGACATTGTTATTACTTATTAATA